>JAJTIW010000012.1:600000-1192522 GCA_021365295.1 Tricladium varicosporioides | reverse complement strand
CCTAACCCTAACCCTAACCCTAACCCTAACCCTAACCCTAACCCTAACCCTAACCCTAACCCTAACCCTAACCCTAACCCTAACCCTAACCCTAACCCTAACCCTAAACCAATAGCGTTAGTCGGCTAGGTCACTGACTCAAGGCTAGAAGGGACTCCCACAGAGGAACCTAAGGCGAGGTTAGAGTTAGAAGGACCGGGCTCGAGGTTTGTTCTCGCTAGCTCCTCCTTTTCCTTCTTTTCCTTCTTAGTATTTTTCTTCTTAACTCTTTTCTTTTCTTCTGTCTTATTTAACTCTTGGAGGTTTCGGAAATCACGAGCTAATATATCTTGCTAATATCAATAAATAAATTTCTTTTATTTTCGAAGATATATAATCTTTGTTATTGCTTTCTCTTTCTTTTACTCTAGATATTCTTTCTAGTACGCGAGGGCGTCCTAGCTATTAAGAAACTCAGGTTTACTATTATACTTAAGACAATTAGTTCAAATATACTTAGAATATTTAGAAGTTATTATTGTTATAATATATCTTCAGTTATTTTTAATATAAAATAAATAATATATTATAATATTATTACTATTATCTAGAATATACTCAAGAAGGGCTTTATAAGTTCGCGATTTTAGAGAGGATATATTAAAAGAAGAAGAATATTACTTTACTATAAGATATTCTAATATAATTATTTAAGCTAAAGGACTATACTAGACTATATAAGAAATAATATTATAATTTATATTATATAATAAATATAGCCTAGGCCTAAAGCTTAATATAATAATATATAGAGAACTTGAAGTAATTAATATAGAGGTCACATAAGTAGTTATATAATAAAAATAAATCAATTAGATTAGAGTAATCCAAGTAATTCTAGATCAGAGAGATTAGAGTAATCTATTTGATTTAGAAGTAGAAAGGTTCTATATAAGCTCTTGTATTTCTATCTTAGATAGGAACTTTATACTTAACTCTTAGTACTATTCTAAATATTAAGTTTATTCTTTATAGTTAGAAATAATAGACTATATCTTTGAGTATAGCGACTAAGTAATTCGGATATCTCGAACTCTTGAATCCAACAATAGTTAGTTTACTAGTACTTATTAGTAACTTAGGTAAGCTAGATACTCTAAGCTAATACTCTAGTAGAGACAGATTATTATAATATTATACCCTTCGGAATCTCAAAATCTTTGATAATATAGACTATAAATAGCTTTACTAGTTAAAAGGCTATAATATCCTTAGTTATAAAGATATATTATACTAGCTTTGTATATCTGTCGACGATAACTAAGATCAAGTCATAGACCTTGCCTTGAAATCTCGATAGAGGTAATTCTATTATAAAGTCAAGTATAATTTTCTCCTAGGGCCTTGTTGGCAGGGGGAACGAACTCAAAGCGTTATAAGGAAGATATCTTTTTATTTTTGTCCTCTGATAAATAGGATATATTTTTATATATTGTTATATATCTTTTCTTATTTCTTTCCAAAAGTATTTCCGCCGGAGTAACTCTAGCGTCTTCCCTACACCAAAGTAGCCTTCTAAAGAGTTGTTATAATTGACTTACAATAGTTCTACTTGTACTACTGAATTATTTGATATATATATAGTACTATAGTATTATAATAATTTATTTGTATTAAGTTCTCAAGTCTTGACGTTTTTAGCTTTACTAGACTTTGAGTACTTGTTATATTACCTACTTTGTACAAAAGAGTCACTCTTTTGTAATACAATTAGCAATTCGACAAATATCTCTTTATTTTGAAAGTAAGCTATTTTAGGTTTAGTTACCTATACTACTAAAACTTGTAGTATATACTGTTTATAACTAGCTATACTAGCGACAGACTCAAGTAGGCAAGTTACTTATATTATTCTATTATTAAAATAATCGACTACTTGCGGCTATAACCTTAGTATCTCGCTAATTAGGGAGTGTTTACCTCCCCTCTTCTAAGCCTTGAATTATAATATTATAGAAATAATATAACAACTAAATATTACTACTAATAAAACTAGTTCTCTCTCCGTCGCTCGGAGCTTTATATAAAAGGTAAATAGTAAGGTTTTCTTAGACTTATCCTTTGTTATATAATTAGGGTACCTTAATAGTCTATTTACAAGGTTTTTTTTTCTTGTCTAATATTCTAATATAAAGTCAAAGACTACTAATTTCTCTGCCTATTATACTTGCCTATTATTAAGCTTTCTTTTAGTTATAAAATACTTCAAGTTATTATAGTCAAACTTAATAATAATTATATAACAAATATATACCAAATAATGTTTTTATATTCTAAAAGCTAAAACAATAGCTAATAACTTAGTATTATAAGTCTTATATCGAGATTCTATATTAGTAAGCTTCCTGGAGAAGAAGGCAATAGGATATTAGTATATATTTAGCCTCTCGCCAAATAACTAAGATATAATCCTTATAACTATAAACTTAGAAGTATTAGTCTCTACTATTGTTTATAGTATTAGGTTATAGTACCGAAGAATTAGTACTATTATAAAGGCGTCTTTCAATATCTAAAAGAATACTTTAGTAGATATTATTTAGTTAAATCTTCTAGTTCCCTTCCCTTTTAGAAGGTCTATTAATACTTTCGCTACTCTAGAGTATACTAGAATAAATCTCCTATAGAAGTTTACAAAGCTTAGAAATATCTAGAGTTTCTGAGTAGTTATTAATATTAACTAGTCCTTGATTATAATAACTTAGCTAGCTTTTATTGTAATCCCGTCGGGACTAATTACAAACTCTAGAAATTCTATAGAGGTTATACTAAATTCGTATTTCGCCAAATTAACAAATAGTTAATACTATTATAACTATTTGAGGACTTTTCGGACTACTTTTGTATACTTAGTAAAATCCTCTAAATAGATTAAAATATTGTCGAGGTAAACTATATAAATAATATTAACTAATTCTACAAGAGTATAATTAATATAAGCCTAAAAGGTAGCAGGGATATTAGAAAGGCCAAATAATATTATATAATATTCAAAATATCTATATTATATACAAAAGGCTGTCTTTTACTTGTCGCCTTCCCTGATTTACAAATAGTAATATATATCTTTTAGATTGAGCTTAGTAAATAGCTTTGCCTGCCCGAGTCTATTTATTGTTTCGCTAATAAGTAATAAAGGCGTTCGATTTTTAATTATAATCCGATTTAGACCTTAATAGTTTATACAAAGATATAAATTACCTCCTTTCTTTGATATAAATATAATAGATATATCTGTAGGGCTAGTAGAGCGATAGATTTAACCCTTTGTCTCGCTAGTTTTTAGATACTCGTGTAATATTTCAAGTTCCTTGTCTAATAAAGTATAAATTAGCTTATATAATAGTTGAGTCCCTAGTTCGAGATTAATATAATACTTTATTATATAATATTTAGAAAGAATATTAACCTTAATTATTAAGAAAGTATAAGAGAAATTCTAGAATTTAGAAGGAAGAGAAACTTTCTCTTTTGCTTTTATAGTAACTATCTATTATATCTCCGTTATAGGAGTAATATAAAGTATATAAATATATAGCTCCGATTAAGCTAATTTTATAAATTTTTTGACTAATTATATCTCAAGTCTTGTTACTATCCGAGAGCAAGAAGGGTTTATAAGATATATAAAAAAAAGTATATTATTTAGAATATAGAAGGTAGGCAATAATAGTTTAGTAAATAGATTTAGTAATAAACAAAACAAACGAGTGTCGTAAAATACTTATTGTATATAGAGCCTTTTAATGTCCCAAAAAAAAAAATATAAAGGAGTAATTAATTGCTTGTTATTCTACAAGTTAGCTTTTCCTTTTTATAGTAGCTATTATATATCAAAGAATTATATAAGGCTCAAAAAATATATGAGGAAAAAGGGGAGTATTAGTTACCCCCTTATATTATATTTACTTGATACCTTTATATTGTTATATCGAAGGATATAATAGAGTCTATTATAACTAGTTATAAAAAACCTAGAATAAAGCTAATATCGTCTAGTACAAAATCGCAGGAAACTATATTAAGGTTAGCCTCCTGTCGCTCTTTATATATATTAGTTATAACAACTTAAATATAATAATTTGTATAAGAGTATATTCTCTTACTATCTAGAGAGACTAATTAAATTGTTCTCTCCTTTTTACTTGGAATCTCTATTTTTATTATTAGCTTCCTCTATATATAATTTACCTTAATATCTGAATCTATTAAGGCTTTTATTCTATGTCTCTTCTCCTTTATATTTAATATTACTTCAATTATTATTCTTGTTTTTTGGTTTTCTTTGCCCCGAGCGTCTACGAGTACTACTACTGTGGGCGTAGTTGTTTCTTGGTTTTCGCGGTTCTAGACAAGTATATAACTTATAGCCTACTTTGTTATAATTATAACATTTCTGCTCAGGGTATATGCTAATATAATAGCCTGTTTTATTATACTTGAAGTATACTACTAATTCCCTGTCTTGCTTTCGTTAAAGAGATATATTATTAGACATTGTTACTACCTCGTTATATTGCCTATACTTTGTGTCCTCTAAAGGCAAAGAACTTTTTTCTCTCTTTTCTTTTGTTTTTACTATCGTCTCGCTGTCGTTGCTTATTCGGCCTGTCAGCTTGGGCTATTTTCGCGATTATTTATAGAAAGGTAATTCTCAATATATATTGCCTAGACAATAAGGCAATCTCTGTCAATTAGAACGTTTCCTTGACAATTAATCTCTATATATATCTCTAGCTTTAGCTTTGCAAGTAGATAGTCCCTATTATATCTTTCTCCTATATACTCTAGCTCGTCCTCGATACTATCTAAATAAGAGAGAATCCTTGTACACTTTGGCCTAGTCGCTATATAGCCTTTATATACCTGCTAATTATGTCAAGGTTTCGATTCTTCGAGTTAAAGATTATATCCTTTATAAATTTAACAAAGTCCTTTTATACTATTATATTGACTTCTATTATCCTTTTCCTCCTTTTCTATATATTCTATATAATCCTTTCAAAGCAGGATATATAATATATAACCTTTGTTATATCAGTAGTCTATATTATATTGCCGTCTTCCCTCTACTTTAATTCTGCCTAATAAAAGAAATTCTAAGCTTCTTTGATATTCTTTCTCTTGTATATTAGTAATTCCCTTGTTTTGGGGGTATAGTAATATATAGCCGTTGAGTACCTATCTTATAAAAGAATAATGTCTAGGACAGTTACTTTCTCGAGCTACCTGATTCGATTTATAGCTTTAGCTAGCTCTGCCCTCGCCCTGGTATCTTGTTCTAGCTCTTGGATATGACAGTTAGCTACTAAAAGCTTTTCTTCTAAAGTTAGGCTAGCCTAACTTGGTTCTAGAGTTCCTGACCCTATATTAATACTATTGGCTTCCCTTCGTCTCTGTGTCTAGTCGCCTACGGCAAGAGAGCTAGCTCGAGTAGTAGGTACTATAGTAACGTTTGCTGAATAGCTCATGCGAACTACCTTCTGTAGTAGATCGATTAGGATATAAGAAGCCCAAATAGCAGGGTATGATATAGCTACAAGCAGGATAATTTAATTGATATTCAAGTAATAGTACCCTTCAGTAAACCAAGAAAACTAATCGATGTCCTTCTTCAAACCCCCTCCTAGCTATTCTTATACTTGCGCGGGGCATGACGGACCTCCGCCGGAGGTCTGCCAGAGACCTGTTTAGAATATATTTCAAGCAATATATATTCCTTTTGTAACTATTCTTTGATTCTATACTCACATACGACGCACGTGACACGACTGCTCGTCATATAGACCAAGCAAGAGCTCGTTATAGAGTAGCAAGTATATATATTAATATTTAGACAAGACAAGCTACGAGATATAAGATATTTGTAGCTCGAGTCTATAATATACTATAGCTTCTCTGTCGAGAGACTATCAAGTCTAGTACTTGGTAATTATAGCTTTCCCAACTTTGAACAAATATAGTCTCTACTATAGAATATATCCAAATAATATCTCCGCTAGCTATTGAAAGAACTTCTTGTAGATTCTAGCGAGAAAGACTAGAATCTAATCTTTATTATCTTGTTCTTGGAAACAAGTATAATCAAAAAGTATAAGCTAGATAGTCTAAGTCAGAGCTGACAGATAACTATTAAAGTTCCCTGGCTTCTCCTATAGTTTTTGTCCTTTCTCACAAACTTTCCTACTAAGTATTATACAGAAACTCAGGATAAGTAATTAAAACAGGATACTACTAATAACATAATAGATTAGAGCGAGATAGAGTCGCCGAATAGTATACTTCAAAGCTAGCTCTATATTACCTTTATCTATAATTTCCAAAGTATTTATAATCTCGTCTATAACTTGGACCTACTAAGTAGTCGGCTAAATTATATCCTCTAATAGAGTTTAGTCTAGTCGAGCTTATATAAAATAGCTACCTTTACAGTATATAATATAGTAGTAGTATACTAGTAGCTACTTTATTATAATAAAGTATATAACTAATATCGAGACATTCTTGAAATATCAAAACTTGTCTACTTTCTCTAATACTCTAGTATAAAACTTGTTCAAAATATTAGCTTACTATTATATTATTTTCCGATTGGATAAGATATCACTATATAGCTAGTATATATCTCTCAAGATTGCCTCGGCTATAACAAGAATTCAGACAAGTTAAGAATTCTTAGAATTCTTATTATCCAAATCAAGTTCTTTCTTCGGTAGTAGCTTATAAGAGCTCTAGATCTCCTTGTCCTTTAGTATAGATATATAGTATAGAAATCTCGTCAAGTTATATAGCCAAGACATTCTATTTAACCTTGAATCTTTAATATTATATATAATATTAGTATAATCCTCTAAATCTATCTTTATATCTTTGTAGTCTTTCTCTAGTTTTACAAATAAATCTTTCTTAGGCTATAATAAAGACGTCTTACTACTTAATAGAGCTACTTGACTATAAACTTCTAACTCCTCAATTATAACAAAGTAATTAATATAGCTTCTAATAGTGAAATAAGTCTATAGTTAATATTCTTGTTATAGTAGAGTAGTTTTATAGTTATTAGCCTTCCGACTATAAGTAGATATATACTAATATATTCAAGGAAGGTAGATAGTAAGGAAGATATTATATAACAGATACTAGAACCCTTTAAAAGTCCAAAGATAATCTAACTTACTAATCCCATTTCGAGGCTTTTGCTCGCGCAACCCTTATACTGTCTTAAGCTTTAATATCTAAGTATAAGTCAAATAAGTCTTGAGTACCTAGTCTAGCAGGCTATAAGGTTGAGCTCGCAGGTGTCGCTCAACACTAGTAGCCCCTGGAATAATATAAGTCTCACAGCTTTTGCAGACTAGAACTTGGTATAAGAAGTTATAAGCGAGCTCGCTAGCTATAGTAAACAAACGCAACGCTAGATAAAACAACAAAAACAGATAGTAAAGCTAGGTTTTATGAAGAAAATGAAAATATGTTTCCCACTAGAATGTTTCCCAACAGAATCCGGGGAAATGCTAGAGTAGTACGGACCAGGGAAGGGTACGTGTATATGTTTCCCGGTGGAAAACTCCCCTCACATAACAAGTAGACTTAGACTTAGACTTAGACTTAGACTTGGACTTAGACTTAGACTTTTTTATATTATTAGATATTAGACTAATAACTAAATTAAATTATTAGAATAATTCTACTAAAGTAAATATAATAACTAACTTTAAGATAAAGTACTTAAAGTATAATAATTCTTCTTTCTTATTAGTACTTATATAAGTATAAGATTATTAGATTAATATTGATATTAAAGTATTATTAATTATTAAGGTTTAATTATTTGAAAGTAATTCTATTACAAATATAAAAATAAACTTATATTTAGAATACTTATTTAAGTTAAGTATAAAGCTTCTATCTAAAGAAATTAACTAGACTTATATAGAACCTTTCTACTTCTAGATTATAGTAATTATTATAATTAAGATAATTGTAAATTGTCTATAATTATTATAATCTAAATAATTCTATTATATAATATTAGTTATATAATTATTATATTAACTACTCTAGATTTTTTATATACTATTATATTGAGTTTTAGGTCTAGGCTAGACTTGTTATATAATATATAAAATTATAATATATAAAAACTATAATTCTAGAATAAGAGCTTTCATTTATTGTTTTCTAATCTTTCTCTCAAAATAAACCCTTATATCTATTATATTTTTTAGAGATAGATCCCCAAAATATCTAGCTAATCTTTCTTTAATATTACAATTTAATATAATCTTTATAATAAATCTCTGATTTTTTAATCTTTTTTGTTATCAAGGCCTTAGTATATTTCCCTGGCTAAACCTAGGTCTTATTACTTCATAGAACCTCATTCTATTGCTTGTCAGACTAGAATATATATTCCCAAGCCTAGGCTAGACGATTCTCCTTATACTATTTAGAAAGAGGAGATTTTCTTCGTATATATCATTATACAAAGTCTTCTTTCTGAAATGCCTTTCGAATTGCCTTTTCACTATAGTTCTAGCCTAAAATAGCTAGTATTTCTAGCCAGGATATACGTCGATTTGTTTTTGAAGCTATTACTTATTCAATAAGGCGCTTTCGTTGAGATATATTTAAAAGAACCTTTCTACTAGACTACTTCTTTTGAGGGGTAAGTCGATAGTCTAGGGTATACCAAACCTGCCCTATCTTAAGACTAGTTTGAAGGACGATTTGATTATAGGTAAAGCCAGTATCGAAGTATAGAGTCTGTACCCGAAGTCTATCGTCGCGCGTACACTCTGATCGTCGCTTCGTAGGCGTTTTAGGGGTAGGAATGCTGAATGTCTGATCCATGACTTGTCAGTAGAGTTGGAGTGTGGAATACAGGTAAAAGCAGCAGTAGAAGCATGATATACTCATTGGTCAGTCTAGAAGCTTCTACCTGAGCGCACAGGCGCCCCACTGCAGTTTATTTGGGCATGTACGAAGTACTTATGACAATGAGATGGTCTCGTGACCTCTCACGTGACAGCTGCTGCGAATAAGACCCGATTCGGCGCTGGGAGAGTCGAGTCGCCGTCGCGGGGGTTCGCTGGGGCTCGCTGGGTCGCTGGGGTCGTGCGAGGCTGCCTCGCTTAGGATGCCGCCGACATTTCAATGGACTCTTTTGGTCCGTGATTTTTGTTATGTAATCGTCTGGCTACCCCTTGTCGTTCATAGCAAATTCTATCAATTGCCAAGTCCGCTAGTCTAGGGACGACTTCGAGAAAGGCGACTGAAATTAAGTAGAATTCAATTAAACAACCAATTCTCGACCCGCATTTATCGCAGATACATAGACGCTCTTAACCTATAGCATCCTACAAGTGCTTTCACGACAACTATAACCTCTCCCAAGTTTTCTAAGATGCCTCATCAACCATCGTGTGCAATTCTTCCGGTACCTATTACTATTCCACGTGTAACATCTGTGACACAGACATCAACATTCGATTACTACGGCCCAGTTCAGTCTTCGCTCGCCTCTGAGGCATCGAAATTCCTTGCTACTATCAGCGACGCGGTTGAACGAGATGTGGTATCTGCTATTAATTCTTTCGTATTTGTTACGCAGAATGACTGCGTTGGCGGAGCTGAGGAGACGACAGCCTGCTGGCTCACAATCCGTGTCACAAAGCCAACTAAAGAGTTTGAAGTCCCAAGATGGCACCAAGACGGCCGCATGTTTCCCTACGATGAGGGACGCAAAGAGGTTGTGAGGAGCAAGTATGCACTCACGTTGCTTGGCCCAACTACTCTCATGCTGCAACCAAACGCTCATGCTTTCAGCATATTCAAGCAAGGAGAAACCCAGCACTATTGGTGGCAAGAAACACATGGCCCAGAGCCCACAGAAGAAGAAGACCAGGCAAATGGTACATTGCGTCACTGGCTGGCTGATAAGCTCAAAGATGTAGTTCGGGTTCGAGTTAGAGACGGTGAAATCGTTCGATTTAGCTGGGGACGTGATGATAGTCCTGTACATTCGGAGCCAGATCTTATATCTGATAGGATCTTCGTCACTATATTATATGGTAGCGAATCCGAATTGCGAGGGATGTGTGACTGGAGGAGTGCCGAGTATGGAAAATTTAACTGGTGATTTGTTAATAACTTCTTTATTTAATTTAAAAGTACTGTGTATAGAATGGCTTTAATATTAGTTTTCGCGAAGAAGTACTATTAAGAACAAAGGGCAGGTAATAATAAGTATTTCAAATAACGTATTTTAACCTTAACAGTATTATCCTTTATTTTGTCGACAAAATGAGTTTTTTTGCGGGCGGCTTGGTAATAGCAAGTGCCAGCATGTGGTCTATACATGAAACTTATTTACTGAACATGTTTAGTAAATCAGTTCTAAGGTTACATTGTTATAATTACATGTCACGGAAAAAGCCGCGCCTCAGGCACTCCTGGAGCTGAGCTCCTTCAATGACTAAGTACTGACTAATCGCTGGCGTTCTCCTGTATATAAAAGATCACGTTCTTTACTATTCTTCTAGAATCAAGCGTCCTTTTAATTAATCTACTACACTCATTTGAATGCCTTATATTAAGCTCCCCTGCTGGTACAGGATATCCACTATTATGTGACATTACATTCATTACGTGCAGCTTAGGCTTAAAGTTTAACAATTATTATACCGTATAAAGAAGTTAAACCAATCGAGCAAGTGTCACGTGATAGTTACGTGAAGGAATAAAGCTTATAAAAGCTTACACTTTAAAGATGTCAAGGACGCACTCTTAGTGTTAGGGTTAAGAAATAAGCAAGTGATACGACAGCGTCTGGCAAGTGTCTGCAATTCAACATAAGACTAACGACTCTCTGCAAGTTCAAGAATAATTGTGATATTGACATCTCACGTGTATCTTGGTCAGGTGATTGTCGTGCACGGGACAACTTGAGAACGGGCCAACCTCGGACTAGAGTCCGTGCGTCAGGGGCAGTGAAGCTTGAAGACGAGCTTGGGATTCTTCTTCTTCTTTTTCTTTTGGTATATTCAAAATATCCTTAGATATAGCCTATTAGTTCTAGTATAATCAGACTTATATTCGCTCCCACACGTCTCAGAGCAGTACTCGAGCTAGCGCCGTAATAATAATCACAGGAAAACTAATCAATGCCCGTCTTATACTGAGCTCTGGCTCAGTCTTATGCCACTTCTTCCACGCTTAGACTTCGCTGTTGATACGCCGGAGCTTGTCGATCAAGTTTCAGGGCTACTGGGTACTCTATGCCTGCCTCTCATGTCTATACGGTCGTTAAAGGAATAGAGTATCTCTATATTGTCAGGTCTCTAATTACTTTATAGCGGCGCCGTTTATATTAGATTATTATACAATGTTTCTGCTACAAAGTACCAATGAGATAAGCTTCAACTAGAATACTTAATTATACTTAAAAACTATATCGCTTTATAATTTCCCCAGGAGAAACTAGGTCCTCCTTATATAAAATCTCAAAAACCTGTCAAGTATAGAAACAAGAAAAGCTAGTAAAATTAGTAAAAGTATAGTAATGATTGTAATTTATAAAGGAGGAGTATAGCTATTATAATAAGAGCAATATATATATAAGTTGGCCGCTAGGCCAAATAAAGAACGGAAAATAAATCAAGTGTATCTAGATACTATATTTCCTTAATAGAACTAGATAAGATTCTTAACCCTGACTTGCTATTATTAATTAAAGATCTCTTAATATACATTTATATAATAAAGCAGAATCTCTCCTTTCGCGCAATTCTCTCTTCCTCGGTAATACTAGTAATTGCCGCCTCTGACTCTCTCTTCAATATCTCTGTCACGCTTGCCTGACTAGATTCAAGCTTCTTGTTGGCCCTCCGAAGTATAACTCGTATAAATAGTATAGTAAGAATCACTAGTAGAGCAAAGACAGAGTTCACGAATATAGCAAGGGTATAGCGAGGACTGGTATTGGAGATATAAAGATAGGCAGTCCAAACCTGAGAAATTGTCAATAATCATCACTTACCAAAGGAACATTTAGGGTCGCATACCTGTGATGTGTTTCCCATAGCATTTACAAAAGCAACCGCCGAAGCACGCTTGATTCTTGGTCGGACCATTGTCTTTTGGAGCCACGCGAGCAAGACAGCATTCGAACCGTGACCTCCAGCAATCATGAGAACCATCGCAAAGTATCTGGCACCTGTGTTGAGACTTGCAGCTGCAACGACAAACCCAATGATTGCAACAAGAAGCGACCACATTACGTGAAATGAGGAATTCGAAAAGTGACCAGCGGACCAGTTGTTCAAGATTGAGACCAGCATAGCATCCATATATAAGGTGGGACCGTAAGGAGCAGCGTATTGACTCTGTTGTACCCGAGAGTTCCGACAACCGTGGGGAAGAAATTGGAGGTAGCGCTAGCAACTTGGATGTAGAGAAATCCAAATGCGAGCACGTAAAGACGCCAATCCGTAAAGGCAAGTTTGAAACCGTGAGACCACTGAGCATTATCCTCGTCAACTTGTCCCGCATCTTTCACCAAACGCCATTCGGCAACGGCACGTTCTTGTGGGGTCAACCATCGAGTAGTGGATGGCCAATCCGGTAGAATTAAAACTGCCGTGATGGCAACAAAGACTGTGATGTAACCCTCAATAATAAGCATCCACCTCCAAGAAGCTTTTCCACGAGCTCCATCTAAGCTATCCTGGATTCCAGCTTCAATGAGACCGGAAAAGGCACTGCCAAGTTGAGTTGCGGAAAAAAGAATGGCGTTTCTGACACCGAGTTCTTGTCGTTTGTACCAAGAGGAAATCAGAAACAGTGCTCCCGCTAAACGTATTAATTATATTTTAAAGCGGATGAGGAATGTTCGAAGAGCTTACGATAGAAAGCGGCTTCGACGAAGCCAAGAAGAATCTAGCGCAGTAGAGCCCAGCTTCGTTGGTCACCACACCAGTAAGGGCAGAGATCAAGCCCCAAAGGGCCATCACGCAACGAATATATATAGAAGGTCGAATTTGAGCGAGGAAGATATTGGATGGGATTTGCATAAGAACGTAGCCGACAAATAGAAGGGCAACTGCGGTGGCGTACTGAGTGTCTGACAGCTTAAGGGACTTTGCAATGCCAGCAACCTTAGCCGCGGCAATATTATTCTACGTATCTAGTAAGCCAATGTTTTTGATAAGGGGTGGAGGGGAGGTAATAGGAGCATACTCGGTCAAGGTAGTTGAGAACAAATATCAACCACATATATGCCAGAAGACGAATATCAAGTTTCCATTTAAGCTTCTTTTCGATGGCGGCAAACTCTTCCTCGCTCACGTTCTGAGCATAGGCAAGACGGTTCGTCTCCGGATTCCGGTCGACCTTCTCGTCTTTGGAAACATCTTCAAATTCCGCAATGCTGTCACCCGTCTTCATGTCATCCTGAGTAAGTTGCGCCATGATGGATGATATTTTTCAGTTTGAGCTGTAAAGTAAACAATTGATGGCGAAGGTTGAAGGCCGAGGGTTCTCAAAATGAGATGAATGTTACCTTTAAGCCAATGTCTTTGCACTCTGGTTTAAACTATCTGTCCCCAGACCGACACTAGCGCAACTGTGGGGTTGAAATGGTGGAGTGCTTCGAAGAGACCAGAGACAATAACTCCATGGAAAGAAAAAACCTCAGTGCACAGTACTAGCAAAAGGCCATATCCTAGGTTTTTTGGTCATGCATCTATTGATTTCTTGGCATTGTTTTAGAGCTTGTACCAATTGCAACACCAGACTCGTTCTCGATCACGGACCGAGGCCGAGGAACGGTACTTCAGATTTCCACTCTTCTCACCTCGTCGAAAATCCGAGGTCCACATGGGCAAGCATTCAATGGCAAATACAGAGGACATTATTGACTGATGTGCAACCAAGCATTGTAGGTTTCGATAATATAAATTTGCCTACTTAATCTTACCCGTTCTCCACAGACTTATTTTCATCTTTTCTGATTTCTGCATCAGGATACGACCTAGTCCCTTTCTCAATCGACACCTAACCGCTCCCTCCCTACACGTCGAAGCTGCAAATTTTTTTTCTTTCTCTTTCAAATCTGCCAAGATGCCAATCGTCCATATGGGTGCGTTCTTCTGTCCCAGTTAATACCAAATGGCAGAAGGGCAGGCGAACTGATAAAGCGTAGTGATGTTCAAGTTCCGGCCCGAGGTGTCTGAAGAGCACAAAGTTGCCTTTATAAGAGAGCTAAAAAAGCTGAAGAACCTACCCTGTGTGAAAAATAACCGTCTCATCGTTGGAGAGGCATCGGTAACGGACCCAATTGAGCGAAGTAAAGGGTTTCAGTATGCTCTATTGAGCTATCACCAAGATCTCAAAGCTTTGGAGGAATACCAAGCTAGTAAGGAACATCACTGGTGCGTTATTTATTTTGAGATATTGTTTTTGGTTCATCAAAATAACTAGTGCTAGGGTTACAAGTACATATCTGTTTCCATTCAAGGAAGACCTCTGTCGTTATGACTTCGAAGTTGCTCCGGAAGATGAATATATGTGCAATTTTGGGGTTCCTGCGACAACAGGATAGGGTATCGAAACTCCTGCGCCGAGAAATGGAGGGTCGACTGGAAGCCCTGCGGCGCTTTATGTGAGAAGCCCAAATAGCAGGGTGCGATGCAGCTACAAGGAGGATAATTCAATTGATATTCAAGTAATAGTGCCCTTCAGCAAAACAAAGAAACTAATCGATGTCCTTCTTCAAACCCCCTCTTAGCTATTCTTATACCCGCGTAAGGCACGACGGACCTCCGCCGGAGGTGCGCCAGAGACCTGTTTAGAATATGTTTCGAGTACATATGTATCCCTTCGCAACTATTCCCCGATTCTATACTCACGTGCGATGTACGTGACACGCCTGCTCGTTACAATCGAGGTCGCAGGGTTCCCGAAGCCGCCTCGCTTAGCAAGCCGCGGACCTGCGACTAGACTTATACAAATACGAGCGTTTCCTCTGAGTTCTGCAGTATTCGCTCTGTGACAATTTCTAATTATTTTTTTTTTTAATAAACTAGAAAACCTAGTATAATATATCTTTAAGTAGTTATCTTAGTAGATATAAAAAAATAACTTCTAGGCTAGAGATATTATAAAACTAAGTCTAATTATACTAAAGCTAATAAATTATTATCAAAGAAGTACTCTAGCAGAGTAGAGCACAAGTAATAAGCAAGTAATATAACAGTATCTGTCAGGTATCTTTAATTTAATAATATAAGACTAACAGCTCTCTGTAAGCTCAAGAAGAGAAAACCCAAAAACTAATCGATGTTCGTTCTATACTAAGCTCTGGCTCAGTCTTATACCACTTCCTCTATAGTTAGGCTCTGCTAATGATACACCGAAGCTTGTCGACCAAGTGTCAAGGCTACAGGTAGTCTGTACCTATCTCGCGGGTCTATGGGGTCGTTACACCCTTATAGCACGTACTGCCAATAATCTAGGAATAATAAGGCATAGCTATTTACTGAGTGTTTTGAGTTCCGATGAGTTTGTTGTTCGTGGTCTTGAGGCTTTCCTTTACCGTGATTGAAAAAGCAAGATTGCTTTCTTCAACGAATGGTTTCTCCCCGGAATCTCACCCCTCACAACGCTCCGTGTCAGGTGGCCAAGGCTGCCAAACTTAGGCCCGGTCCAACTGCCGAACAGCTCTGCCCATCCACTAGGCCAGTGGCTAGATATGTTATGACTTCAAATTTCAAACTGTACAGACAGTTACGGAGATAATAATTCGGGAGCTTATTTCATCCCCATGCCGAGCCTCAGGTGAGAAAGCAGTATTTACGTTAATTTTAGTTGCTATTTTTCACGCAAATTAATTTCACATGGTTCTCACATGTTGGTTTAGCGTTTTTGTCCCTCGTAAGTTAGTTACGTAAAGTCTATCAATAGCCTTTTGCGATCCCGGCCACGGCTTCTCTAACCTGGTGCTTAATAGTGTGTTTATCACCTTGGATACTAAGCCTATGTGCACTATAAGCAGTCGAACTATCGCTGTTAACTCATTTCACAGCTAAATCACCAAGCTCATACTTACTCGTATCTCAATTATCAAGCAACTCTCATACATATTTAATTGATTATCACGGTCCTGAATTTCAAAACACGATGGCGCTTACACCCGACAACCAGGACAAAATAGACCGTGTAATCGAACAAGATCCCCACGTAACAATCTTCCTGCGCCCCATCGCAGCACCTGCTGCTCTCGGTCTCGCAGGCTTCGCAGGCTCCACCTGGATAACCGCATCCTGGATCGCCGGTTGGTGGGGAAATGAGAGTTCCCCAACTGTATTCTTTCCATTTGTAGCGTTTTGGGGAGGCCTAGCTCAATTTCTGGCTGGTTTGCAGGGTTATGCTGCTCGAGATGTTCTGGTCACAGTTATACATTGTATGTGGGGGAGTTTTTGGATGAGTACTGGAACAGTATATCTATTGGTTGTGAGTCCACCGCAACCATCAAGACATACCTTTTGACTAACGGCCAAGACTTTGAAAGCTATCCCCGCTCATAATGTTCATGAGCATTTTCCCGAGCTTGGTTCTTGGTTTGTCATCCTGACCTTCTTCACTTGGTCTGGGGTAGGCCAGCTCCTGGACGTATTACTACTATTTTGGAACTAAAAGCAAATTAGGTCCTCGCATCCGCTGTTCGAGATCTCGTCCTATGCCTGGTCCTTCTAAACCTTGCAATCGGTTCCACGATCGCCTGCTGTCTCTTCGCCTATGGCAGTAGTGTGGAGAGGGGAATGAAAGCAGCAGCATACTTCTGGATCTTCAGTTCAATCCTCGCATGGTGGCGTGTTACAGTTTATCTCGTAGAAGAAGCATACGGGAAAGAAGGTATCGTAAGGTTCTTCCCTCTATTCCGAACATCACTTGAGAAACGGAAACCGTTACTTGCGCCGGGGTTAGGTGAACCAGGTGTGAAACGAGGCATGCCGGGCACACTTTAGGGGCGTGCAATGCGGCACTGACTGATGTTATTATCATTTCTCATGTAAATGGTTTTCTAAGATTTAAATTTCTTGAAATACTCCTTGTTCACTCCTGGGTATATTTGGGCAGTTTATGGATTAGCCTCGTTAGATTTTATGTAAAATTTACTCGGATCATGATAATCATACAAGCTTATCATTTGAAACCAGCGTCGTCATATTGAAAGCTGATATTCCCCCTGACAATCAGTCTAAACAGGAAACCCTATTGATGATCACACCACTTGCTATAAAAGTATGAGGTGAGCATCTCGATGACTTGCCTGGCACCAAGTGCGATGCTTGTGTTTATTGTGCAGTATGTAGTGTACAAGCATAAACATTAAGAGCCTATACTGGAACCCTACAACAGTGGTATATCAGGTGTACCGCTAGTGTCATGTGAAGTGACTAACTCGGCAATTTAGTGATCTTTAAATCTGTGGGGTGATCCTCAGCACAGTCAATAAATTATTATGTAAAGGCTTTCGCCGTATGCATGACGCGGAGGATGGATTGGATTCGACAAATCTGATAGGCTAATTCATTGTGCATGCTATAACTCGCCTCGGTGAGCCTTAGCCATCAGTTGGTTCTATGTTACGCAATCAGTCGTAGAAACAAGCAATCAACTTCAATTTTCCATTACGTGAATCATCAACATATTATCAAACCCCTCTTCTCGTGGATATATGTATAAGATGCATACCTGATTTCAAAAGCCTTCGCTGTTTGAAATCCATTTCCGACGGGTTAATTTTATGGCAGCAAGTATATAGGAAAAGTATCTCCAAATTGCGTCTGTCTTGTACCAAACTATATCTGGAACGTAAAAGTTCGAAGAACTACATATTCAACATGGTATTTGGACGCTCCATATCCAGGCTTGCATATCCCGCATCTTCCCCTTTCCGTCCAAAACCTATAACCCTCCCCCGACAGGGCCCAGCTTTCTGCAGAGCCAGAATGCTAACCATGACACCGCGAAAACAGGGGAAAGTTTTACTTGTCTTGTACGAAGTAAGTTTCATTTCCTAGTTCCATGAAGGGAGCTCACTTCATTGTACTCATGCCTTCAAGCATGCTGAAGCTCTTAGGGTGGAATGCACGCCAAGCAGCAGCCACAGCTTCTTGGATGCACAGAGAATGAGCTCGGATTAAGGAAATGGCTTGAGGGAAAAGGGCATAAGTTGGTTACCACTGCGGACAAGGATAGAGAGAATTCGGTGTTTGACCAGAACTTGGTCGATGCTGACGTAATTGTCACTACCCCGTGGGTCACAATCTCCCATAAGTATTCTCACGATCATTATATACTGATTATGCTTGAAATAAATAGCTTTCACCCCGGCTATCTCACCGCCGAACGTCTCGCCAAAGCTAAAAAGCTCAAGCTCTCTGTGACTGCTGGCATTGGCTCAGACCATATCGATCTCGACGCAGCAAACAAAACAAACGGCGGAATTACTGTGGCCGAAATCACAGGCTGCAACGTTGTCCCTGTCGCCGAGCACGTCGTCCTGACTATCCTCGCTCTTATGAAAAACTTTATCCCAGCGCATGAACAAATTGCCGCAGGAGACTGGAGCGTCGCTGCGGTGGCGAAAGACTGCTGGGATCTTGAAAACAAGGTGGTCGGCACGGTAGGTGTTGGCCGTATTGGCGAGCGTGTTTTGAGACGTTTGAAGCCATTCGATTGCAAAGAGCTTCTATACTTCGACTATCAGCCCCTGTCTCCTCAGGACGAGAAAGAAATTGGCTGTAGACGAGTGGAGAATCTCGAAGAGATGGTCGCACAATGTGATGTCGTTACTATCAACTGTCCACTTTACAAGGAGACTCGTGGCTTGTTTAATAAGGATTTGATTTCTAAAATGAAGAAAGGTTAGCCCGAGTTCATGATTATTCAGTTTTCGGTTTTATTCTCTAACAAAATTTGTAGGTTCATACCTCGTCAACACTGCCCGTGGCGCCATTGTTGTTAAAGAGGATGCCGCTGCCGCTCTTGAATCTGGCCACCTCAGTGGAATCGGTGGTGATGTATGGTTCCCCCAGCCGGCTGCAAGGGATAACCCTCTTCGCTATGCGAAGAACCAATGGGGTGGTGGAAATGCTTGGGTTCCACATATGTCTGGTACATCTCTTGACGCTCAGGTAGGTGCCTAATACTCATGTAATTTTAGATCAAATCTGCTGACTTTCGGAAATAGAAACGATACGCCGCCGGTGTGAAATCTATCCTCGAATCGTTTTTCTCTGGACGAGAAGACTACAAGCCTGAGGACTTGATTTTGTATAAGGGAGACTATGTTACCAAGGCTTATGGCCAGCAACACAAGTGAGATTGAGGTATACGTATAAATGGCGAGCTTGGTTTATTGTCTTGCGCAGGGCTTTTAGCCAAGTTATTTAAGAGTATACTCGTACAAGAAGTTTGTCTATAGGTTATGCTTTCTGTATAATTCAAGATCAAATATATGACGTGACTGTAGTAGATTCTATAACTTGTGCTAAGATTTACTCACAATTGGAACAATTAGTCTTTGATATATCTTTTTCCTTATAGCCTATCTAGAATAATAAACGACACTTTATGTAAAGGGACAGTTCGTGAATATTAGAATAAGACTATATCTATGTCACGGTTTAATTTATTATGTGTGGCCCAGGCCTGAGGCTCGGTATATTAGTTACACAGACAACCTAGAAGCAGTCGACACGGAGGTTACGTGAGTAGTCATATGACGGGATACAATCAGTAGACTCAGCACCGACTCTACTAATTTACTTAGTAGTAATCAGGGTGAGCGACTACAATCCGGAAGTAGGAAGGTTCTATCCACAATTCCTATCCACAATTTTTAAATGAAGTTGACCTAACTACATTTAATTTCCCGTACAACCGTTTAGCGTAGAATTGCCGAAAGGGTCAATTTCATTTAGCCAACTTCATTTATTAGGGTTACGTCCCAATAAGCTCGAATGAGGCTTAAAATCGGGTATAGATACTACCCACAGGGCCTTTTAAATGTTAAATGTGAGGTGATGTTGCTACACCCCTCACCTGTTTCATGCAAGGGGCTTCGCCAATGACATATAAGTGCCTGCCTGCTGCTTTAAAGTCTGATTTACTACTGCAAAACGTCAAAATCAGTAGCATCAAGTCATGGAATCTACATTGTATATGCCGATACCAAAAATACCCTCACATGCGCAGCTCTCTAGAGACGACAAACTATATATTCAGACTCTATATTATACTGCTGGGTGGTTTATTAGTCATATTCTTCTACAGTACCCTCAGTACACACGTCGACAGGTTCAATATACTCTTGAGACACGCCTAACACCTCAAAAGAAAGGGCATTGTGGACCCAAGCCTTTAATTAATATACCTCAGTATAAAGAGCTTGTTGAATAGGTTATTTATAGCTCTTTTACTCGCGAGATTTCTTGGGCAGAGAACCCAAAATGGCTAGAATAGAACTGTGGGGAAAAAGCAATACAGAATACACTTCGCAAAAAAGGATACTATAAAGCTATAAGAAGAAGAAAGCCTCCTCTCTCTGACAAGAATCAACGAATACGACTTAATTGGACTCTCGAGCATCGATATTAAACACTTAATATATGAGATAAAATCCTTTGGAGTAATGAGACCTAGGTACAGCTAGGCTACCACAAAAAACATTGAGTAACTAGGCTTATAGGACCTATAGAACTCTATTATCCTGACTGTTACAGTTAGCCCGTGTTGATGTGAGGCCTGGATGCCTTAGTGCTTGCTCTAGCACGTGCGTTTCAGGCACGTCCCACTAGTTGTTCTCCATATGTGGCCTGAAGGTTTTTCGTAGTTTATTCTGTACAATAATAAGACAAGAAAAGACAGCAAGAGACTGTACGCTGTTCCCAATAGACTTGATTTACCCTGATTCAGGCCCTCCCAAATCGCGTTGCGTTGATGACCCTTAGTCATCCGATTGGCTGGAGTCGTTAATTCCAACAGCTCGCCCTTGGATTAGTATTTCTATATAATGATATCTGTACCCTTAGTTAGGAGCTTCGTGCTCAACTTCGGTTAGGATCTTGAAATAAAGTTTATTCCTTACGATACAAGTAACGGGTATACCTCCGAGTGTACCAAGTGGTTAGTTTACTTCGAACTCTTTGAATCAACGATACCTATCTCCTAGGCTTACCGTTGGGGTAAGTACGTTCTAGATGGGCTAGCCAGAAGAATCATAACATCGTCTTCTTCTCCGCTCCTTCCTCATCACCTGATTATCAGGTTCCTGTTCTTCTAACTTCTTGCTTAATGGCTCCCTCTTAGGTGCAGTCGCCTTTTGATTTATTTCTTGAATAGCGCCTCTCGAGTCCTGGCTAATTTCTGGGCAGTTTATTGAGGTTCTCGCCTTATGCAAAGCAGTACGTCTCCTTGATCTAAGATCCGTGGCTGCGTCTGGTTGGGGATTCAGCGCTTGAGAAGCTCCCTTAGCTTCATCTTCTTTAGTAGCTCTTTGCTCTTTTAGCTTCCTTGATTCCTTTCTCTTCAGTACAGTTAATTCCGGGAGAATTAGTCTTCGAATTGCATCCTCGACCGATTCGAACAGCTTCGGGTTGTTTATTGCACTCCCTTTCCTATTTGGAGAAGTAGATGATCCGGGTGTCCCATCCACATCTGTATCTCGCTGCTGATTGGCTAGCTGAGAATCAAATGGTCTTGGCTTCTTTCGCTGAGTCTCGTTGGTCTCTTGGTTTATGTACGACCAATTTCTCTCCTCGTCTATAATTAGTAATATTAGCTTTTAGTTGAAGAAAACACGAATCTGTGAAAAGTGGCTTACCAATCCATCGTGCCTCCCAGTCCTTCGGTATCTTTGGCTTCTTGACCTTCTGAAGTTTATTCGGCAGGAGTTCGGACGTTCCGTTAGCCCGTTCAATGATATGTGGGGTTAGTATCACGTCTCCGATCTCAATCGAACGGCCGCTTTCCAATCGATCAGCACGCCTCTTTTCCATCACTGCATTCCGCTCGATCTTCTCCCGTGCTCGCAAAATTTCCTCCTTCACGACCTGTAATTCGTGGCGGTCCTCCCGCCTAGAGCCCAATACCTCCTCCAGTTGTTGCTGTGCTACTTCAAGCGAGTTTTTTAGCCCCGCGATTATCACTTGAGACCTCTCCTTCTCAGCTTTCATCTCGAAGAACCAGCGTTGGAACTTTCGTTCCGATGATGCTTTGAGGTGCTGAAGCTCTGTCACTGCATGAAACAGATTTTGGCCTGCAGCAGAGAGATCGGTGACTTGTTTAGATAGCTGGGTTTTGATATCGTCTTGAGCAATTTCGTGCTTGTTTTCTTCGAGACGATGTGTCCAGAAAGTCATTAAGCCTTCCCAACGAGATGACAGTATCTCCCACCTCTCGAATGCATGCGGGAGCACAGATATATCAAGGGTCTTGGCTGCTGTTGTGGCGCTCTTGTCGGCCTGACCGTCGAGGAGCGGAGCGGTGATTTTGGAGTTTACCGTTTTGACAGGTCGGTGGTGCTTATCGTTTGATGCATTTTGTGCCCAGCTCTTAATTTCCCCTCGAATAGATATCATGTACCCATTCTTTGTGGCATTGTTAGCCCACGTATTGGCTTTCTTCTGGATAGAATTGCGGTCTTGGTTCTTCGCGGAAGTTGATTTGCTCGTAGTAGCAGGCAATTCTTCCTGAGCAGCGATGGCATTCTTTTCGTACGTCGGAGGTACTAATGTCTCTGCATTGGTAACAAGTTCAGCGTGGCTGCTCCTTGCCGACACTGAGGCTTCTGCATAGGCAACGGATTTCTCCTTAGTGCTCCATTTAGCTGACTCCGAATTAGGTATAATTTTGCGTTTTATATGCTTCCTGTTAGTATCTATCGGCTCTCGGACTGATTTAAGAAGCCCATCGCGAGACTTGAGACTCGGTTTCTCTGTAGCTAAGCGATCAGAGCATGGGTTTTCACCATCACTATCATCTACTGATTCATCTCCCTTTTTAGCGAGCTGTATTCTTTTCGAGTAGGAGGGCTTGCAAGCTCTTTTACGACCAGTAACTTGTATGTGATTGTGCTCGTTCGAGTGCTGGCTCCTAACTTTTGGAGATGGCGTTACCTTGACTCTTACAGAAGGCCTCTGAGATTCGCTGTGGCTCCCTAACCCACCTTCAAAGTATTCAATCAACTGCGATGTTTGATCCTTATAGGCTTTAGCGCTCCTTTTGCGATGTACTGGAATTGTGATTGGAGTGCAATCCTCCGGTAGACTGTAGCTGGTTCGTTTAGTATCTCCTGACTGGCCGCCTGGATTAGTTGATGGATCTGGAGAGGCGATTTGAGTCATTGGTTTTGGCTGTGGAGATTGAGGGAACTCCGGAGTAGACAACCTCGGAGGTATTTCCCCGAATTCCGAGGTTGACTGAGACATCAACGTAATGACTGTATGACAGTAAGAATGTGCGAAATTGCTTGCCAGGCCCATTATATCAGGGAATTACTGCTATAGTACTGTAGATAAATTGAGTAAAAGGCAGATGTAAATAGACGTACCTGGTGGGAGGCAAGTTTGGTCGAGATTCTTAACCTCCTCATCCGAGATAGGTATGAGAAGCAAGTCCAGATCTTTTGAAGGCTTCCAACCCCCATCCGAGGTATCTTCAATTACCTCATTGTTCTCATCGAGATCAACAAGAACAAGGTCCAGATCAAGCAAGTCTCCATTGTCTCTCACAGCCTTATTCTGGCATCGTGCAGAGTTTTCAGTCGTCGCCACAAGGGCTCGACGATATGCTTGGGAGTTGATAACTAGGTCGTCGAATTCAAACGTCCTATCGCTAATGATTGACTCGAGCCTTGGAACATCACCATATACGCTATCGACATCTGAGATCTCGAAGATCGAGCTGGTAAATTTAAGTCGGGAATACATAGCCCGAAGTGACTGAGTACGGCTAGCAATTTGATCGATCGTAGCTTGATTCAGTCTCAACGAGTTTTGGATGTCTTGAAGAGATCGCCTAAAGCTTTTTAGCCTGATTAAATAGAGTCCTGTAGAGAACATACATTTGGAGTCCTTGAAGCACTAAGCTAATTGCTGCATATTGTCCACGTAGTTGTAACAAGAGATCCTTGAGTTGATCATCCTTCCAAACCATAGTAGCTTTGCCTCTAAACCCAATCTGTTGATCATCCTCTAGCTTAACAACAAGCCTGCGGATCTCTTCCTCGATACATGACAGTGTAATAGAGCAACCCGTCAGGGCAATGTCAAGAACAGAGAGGACCTCGGGGTTGAGGAGGACTTGACTAGGTAGCGAGTCTCCATCATTCAATATTGAACTCTGAAGTTGCGATAGACTGAAAGTGATGCTCTTTGCCTCGTTGTGGATAGCCTGGAGGGTTAGGGGAGCCCCTCTGAACCTACCGATAACATCGCTAATTTTCTTTGCGATGTTGAGGAAGGCGCTGGTTAGACCCCCAACAGTCCCTGCGATAGAGAGAGGGTCCATGATTTCGAGTGAATTGGCAAAACACGCAACGCAGTTGAAAGTAGAGGAGCTGAAAGATATGTAAAGCCTTGAGATTGAGGGGTTTCTGCGTTGGCGCTAAGAGGTCTTATATAGCCCGGTTGATTGGGGCAGAGAACTGCAAAGACTGCACCTCACATGGACTCCGCCTCTCTGCCTTAACAGCCACACTTGCAATCACACTGCGGTTCGCAAATTTTCAGCGGCATTTTTGCTTTAACTTACTATAATAAATTTTTTATTAGTAAAAAGATTTTTCTAATCTAATATATCCCAGGGTTAAAGGTTATCATTACTATTACTTTAGACTAATAACTATCACAGTTTCGTTTATTATATATAACTTAGGCCTAAAGCTCAGTATATTAGTGTCACGATTTTATATATTATATAATAAGTATAGCTGAGGCCTGAGGCTCGGTATAACAAGTATACAGAGAACCTAAAGTAGTCGATATGAGTGTTATATACACGGACACGTGACAAGGATAGATCGACTAAGTCGATAGTCGACCCGGGTCGATAGCTCAATCTATTGAGTCAAGAAGTCTAGTTGCAGGTCCGCGGCTTCCTAAGCGAGGCGGCTTCGGGAACCCTGCGACCTCGATTGTAACGAGCAGGCGTGTCACATACATCGCACGTGAGTATAGAATCGGGGAATAGTTGCGAAGGGATACATATGTACTCGAAACATATTCTAAACAGGTCTCTGGCGCACCTGCGGCGGAGGTCCGCCGTCCCTTACGCGGGTATAAGAATAGCTAGGAGGGGGTTTGAAGAAGGACATCGATGTAACGATTCTTCCTGACTCTCGAGTCACGGGACTAACGTAAGTCCGAAAGGTTGTCGGGTTGGTATTGATATTGAAGTACGGTCGGTCACTGGTAGTTGATTACTCGGAGGTGATCTTGTTACTAAGTATTGAGAATAAACTTATATTCAGAATACTATTTGAAGTTGAGCACGAAGCTCCTATCTAAGGAAACTAACTAGACTTATATAGAATCTTCCTGCCCTTGGGTCGACAGGCTCGACCTTGTTGATGTGAGGCCTGGAGGCCTCAGGCAATTACTTGCTCCAGCACGTGTTTCAGGCACGTCTCACTAGTTGTCCTCCATCTGTAGCCTGAAGATTTTCGTAGTTTGATTCTAGACAGTACAAGACAATAATAGACAGCAAGAGACTGTACGCTGTTGACAATAGACTTGATTTACCCTGATTCAGGCCCTCCCAAACCGCGCTGCGTTGATAACATATAGTCATCCGATTGGCTGGAGTAGTTAATTCCAACACTAACTATAATCCTATGTACTCATAAAGTTATAGTTATTGAAGTTAAATGCCACGTAAATAGCACTTACGGAGTCAGTAAATTGTGAGAAAGAAGTCTGACTTTAGTAAAATAGGACGCCAGAAGCTAATATACAGGAGCATACTAAATTAGAGTAGTAGGGCATAATTATCTAAGCGAGCACGGCCCCTCGCCTGCCAAGAGCGATTTTTCTATAATATTAACTTATTTACACTATGACTAGATTACGGACTATACTTTAATTTTATTTGTCACGGAAAATGGCGCGCCTGAGGCATATTGGAAGAGCTCTCATATAATTACTAAGTACTGACTAATCGCTTCGCGATCCTGTGCATATAAATAGCTAGGCTTATATAGTTCTTCTAGAATCAAGCGTCATATTTATTAATCTACTACGCTCACTTGAATGCCTTAGCAGAAGTTCGCTCTGTTGGTACAACTATCCCACGTTACGTGACAGTTATAAGCCCGGTTTGCGTATAAGCTTTCAACGTGCTATACGCTATGCCAACAGAAGAGCGCCTGCTCATTCATTTCACTTTCCTACGATCAATCAGCTACCGAAAACTTCACGATGTCAACTACCAACGATAATCTCAACCAGGGCAATATTATCTTTAGAACTAGGGCTAACTAAGCTAAATAATATCTTCAACTATACTATAACTTTATAATACAAAAGGTCTAGTATTGTAGTAGAGATCACGTGAAATCATATAATATAAGCGTGATATATCAGGTCTTAATTTTCCCAATACTACCCCTACTACAACAATAACAACAATACTTAACAACTATACACTTATTTTATATTAGAATTTAAGACTACTATTCTTTGATCTAACTATTGATCCAAATATAACCCTTATAATATACTACTCTAAACGTCCTTCCTTGACAAGCCTTTTTCTACGTATTAGATCCTGTTACTGTTCCTGCCCTCTTAGTATAATATAGTTATTTCTCTCTTATAATATCTAGTTAACCCCGAAGCTTCTGACACTCTAGACTTGAACGAGCCTCTAATACTTCCTTCGACGATTACTAATCTAATTAAGGAGTATAATAAAAAGCTTTAGGAAGAAGGTAACTCTATAAATATTATTACTAGATTATTATCAAGTACTCGAATAATAATATTTATAAGTTTAATTTCTAGAGTTAAGTATAGTAATATAAAAGAGTAGTTCTAAGATTACTAGAGGAACTATATAATCGCTCAAGCGACTACTAATAGACTTAATATCAAATATTAGAAGATTTAAGTTTAAGTATAATCCTCGATTAATCAAGGCTTGCTCTCTACTATTATATATACTCAGAGGACCAAAGAAAAATCTAGCTTTTAAGCTCTCGTCAAAAACCTTTAGAAGATTACTAGATTAACTAAGGTAAATATTAAGACTAATATTAGAAAGTAGTATTGAAACTATCTAAAGTAGGCAAAGTATAGAAATGTTAATTTTATATACTAGTAGGCTAACTAGTATAAGCTTTACTAATAAGCAAGAATATATAGCTTGAAGGAGATCAAGAGTATATTAGTAATAAGAGATTTTCTTATAGTTATATTATATAAAATTACTTCTGATTAGATATAATAAAAGCTAATCAAGGTTATTAGAAATAATAAGCTCAAAGAAGAAAAAAAGATACTCGAGTAATATATTATCTAGTTCTTTACTCTTATATAAGAAAACTCTATATAATATTTATTTTAGTAACTAAGGATCTTTGCTACTATTAGAGAGTACTTAGATACAAAAACAAGCCCTGCTTATAACGACGACTCTAGTAATCCAAGCTGTCCTTGTAGAGCTTAGAATAAAAAAAAGTATTAGTAAGAACTAGAGAGATATTATATCCTTTAATATATACTTACTAGATTAGCTAGAGAGTAAATCTCTAAATATAGAAAACTAAATACTAAGCAGATAAAGGAAATCAAGAAGCGCCTAAATACCTTCAAGTTCAAGATTTTACAAGTAATACTCAAAGAAAAAGAATAATTAAATTAAGGTAATATAAATATCTTGTTGAAGGCTCAAAAGAGTAATATAGGAACTATTTCCAAGTACTCTAGTAATATTATAGCTATTATATTAAATCCAAGTATTATAGGTTTTATTAGTAATTACTTAGAAATATATACTATACTTGACTTTAGCAAGTACTTACTTTCAGAAAGTACTCTTCTAGACAATTATAAAGTAGTTTATTTAGTTAACTCGAGATCGCTATTAGTATTAGGCTTATTTGTGAGAGCTACTACTAACGATTATATTGAGACTAGTATAATAGCTTTTTCGATCTCTAGAAAAGGTACTTGTATACTTTCTAAGATCTTTATAAAAAAATTAGAAAATATTATATATAATCTATAGTTATATAATATAGCTATTATAAAAGGATTTTATATTAATATAATATTAGAAGCTCGACTTAGAGTAACTAATATTTAATATAATAGTCTAGATTACTTGCTTCGCTTAGGATTACTCAAGAATAATATAGTACTTAAGAAACTTGAGTATTATTATAATTTAGTTTTCTTAGAATATAAGCCTCTTTTTATTTATATTAAAGCTTTCTTGAAGACTCTAATATTTCCAATAATTGAGCAAAGAGTAAGAGCTAAGTTCTATAAAACTAGAGATTTTTTGAAGCCAAGAAGTGACTCAAAGAGTATCTAATATACTTACTCAGAATATCTAGACCCAAGAGTATTATATATATTAGTAAAGAATATTCGAAATATATAAATTGAAAATATAGAGTATATAAAGTACTAGTATTATACTTAGACTTATATTAGTCAAGTAATATCTAGGAGGCTATTAGAGAAGTAATTATCTTGCCTTTTCTAAAGAATTCAATAGAATTTATTTGATTATCTAGAAAGCTATAATAGAGCGTAATAGTTTCTAGCGATCAAGGATAAATATAATAGTAAACTTACTAGTTTTATATTATTTAAGAGGATATATAAGGAAATATTTACTATACTTTCTAGATTTGAGAGCTAGATAAAATAATAATATAAACTCTTAATATACAAAATAAAGTATAATAATAATATCTCTATAATCGGCCGCAAAGAATTTATAGAATATAAGAACTAAATATATATAAAAAATATAAATCTCGAACTTTTATTAACTTATACTTATAAACCTAACAAAGATATAAAGTAAGCTAAGCAAGAGATTATTATATATACTCTAAAAATAAGAGAAGTTACTTGCCTTCTAAAAAATCTATAACTAGAAGTAATAATAACTATTATATTTTTATATAATATAAGTCTCTCTGAAGTATATAAAATATATATTTCAAGTAAAGTATTAGATATTTAATTTAGAAATTACTTTAGTTTTATAATCTAGCTCTTATAAAAAAAATAATAGTTAATTTATAATCTAATTAAAATAGTATTTATATTATAGAGTATATATATACTCGTTAATAAAGAAAAGAGAAGTAAATATAAATAGAAGAGTATTTAAGGTTAAGCTATAAATATATATTAAATATCTAGTAAAGTATATTATAATATCGATCTATAAAATCTAAATATTAATACTCGAAAAGTAATAATTACAAGAAATATAATATTTGACAAACAAATATTTTATTCTCTAGAGCTTGAGATAATAAAAGGCTAACTATTATTAATCACGAAATAACTAGTAAAAGTAATCAAGCAAAATAAAGGAGAGCTTTAGAATACTAAAGTAATACTCGAAAACTTTAGCTTGTAAAACGAGCTTATAATAGGCAATAACAAAGTATTATAGAATATTCCGCAGGAGGCAAGCGAGTATCAAAGTAAAGTTTAGAAGAGCTAGAACTTGAGGATAAGTATCTTAAAAGAAGGAGAGAATATAAATATAAAACTTTAGATATCTAAACTAATATCTACTCTAGAGAACTTATCTTATATAATCGAGAACTTCTTAGTAGTAGATAATTAGCTAGTTAATATATTAATATAGGCAATAAATATATGAGATAATAATATAAAGATAATAAATACTTCTAAATATTATATTAATAGTATAAGTAAAGTAATATTAAAACTAACTAAGTATATATACTTTACTTAGAATACTTGGCTAGATTTTCTACTAGAGTAAGAGCTAATTGAAAGCTAGACTCCTGCTCAAAGTAGAATATCACAGAATACAAAGCTAGTATCGAGCGACAGAATAAAGTAGACGCGAGTACTAAAAGCTCAACCTCAAGTGTCTCGCTCAAGTCAAAGACTTCAGGAAAAGAGAGCTTCTAAAGTACAAGAGAAAAGCTCAGAGATAACAAAAAGTAAAAACCTTCTTATAACAATAATTATAGTATACTCTATATAAGAGAGCTATAGTTAGGTAGAATTGAATACTTTCTTTAGTATATTATTTCCTTCACAAGAAGATATAAGCTAAAGTAATATCGAGTATAGAGTTATATATACAATAATCGCGAAATTAGTTCTATAGAACAATACTCCTAGCAAGAACCTTGGTTAGAATATATTATATATATATCAAAGTAGCTTGCCTAAAGTATCTAAGGCCTAAAGGGAACTAGAAAAATACTTTTATAGAAAACACTTTAAAGCTAATACTCGTCTAAAGATTAATAATCTAGAGAAGAGGAATTACTAAAGAGTAATTGAGCGCTCTCAAGTAGTCACTAATCCGATCCCTCTGAAGTAAGTATTTATATATAAGACAGACTCAAATAGCTCTCTTACTTACTACTAATCAAGAATAATAGTAAGAGATAATCTATAAAAAGAAATAATAATCTTCTCGATATATATAATAACGCTCGCCGCTTGCTTATTTAGAGTAACTATAACAATAATAGTATACTTTAATCTTGAAGTAAAGTAATATAATATTATAAATATATTTATAAACGTCTAGCGAGACTTTAGAAGTATATTAATAGCTTGCTATTTACTTAATAGATTCAAATAAATAAGTAAATATATTATAATTGATTGTGTCCTATATAGACTCAAAGACTTGCCTATACTATAATATAACAAGTAGACATTTATACTAAAGAAACTCAGATTAGTACTATATCAAGAGAAGCCCTATATATATATAATATCTAATCGCAAGATATTTATTATATTTTATATAAATAATATTCAAGTAATCTTTTACAAGGAGGATAAGAAGCTCGCAAATTAACTAGTAGTATAAATCAAGAAAGTATATAAGATTTATAATTTAGATAATATCGAGTAATTTCTAGGGGTAAGAGTAATTAGAGATCGAGTAGTTAGAAAAATATAGCTTGCCTACAATATATATATCGAGAAAGTAGCTAAGTACTTTAGTTTAATAGATAGAAAGTATTTAAGTATCTTATTATTATTTTATAATCTTGAAAAGAATAAGTACTAAGTATCTCTAGATTATATAAAGAAATATCAGGAAAAGGTAGGATCTATATTATATATAGCGATTATATTATAGTTTAATATAGTGTTCGCTATATCTTAACTCTCTTATTTTCTTACAAATCTAGCTTTAGAGTACTTGATAGTAGTCGACTAAATAATTCGCTATTTATATAGTATATATTTTCTAGATATTATATATAACAAGAATCGAGTTAAAGTACTACTAGTAATAGTATTAGATATATTATTTGCGAATAATTTAGAAACTAGGCAATTATCTTATAGATATATAATATTATTATTTGAAGGATTAATTACTTGGAGAACTACTTGCTAGAATATAATAATAATCTCTACTATAAAAGCGAAGTTATTAAATATAAATTATATTATATATAAAATAATAGTTCTATAATATCTATTCAAGGAAATAATACTAGATCTAGAAGGACTATAAACGATCTTTTGCGACAACTAGTAGATAATCTATCTAATTGTCAGAGAGAATAAGAGAATATCTATGAAACTACAATATATTAATCTAAAGAATCTATAGCTTTAGCAAGAATATCAAAAGAGTAGTTTCTAGCTCTTTTACTTGTTAATACTTGAAATACTAATAAATAATATAATCAAGAATTTAATATACTAGAAGTTCGAGTATTTCTGTAAGCTTCTCAAGTTTTATAATATATATATTCTAGTCGAAAGGATCTAACGAATACTTGCTATATATAAAACAAACTTTATACTAGAATATTTTTATATATTAATACTTATTTGATAAATAGAATATACTTTACTATAGATCTCGACAATTATTTATATATTATATATTAAGTTTTATTTATTATATTCTAATTCTAGAAGACTTTATTAAAGGATAGTAAGAAGTCAATTCTTAATCTAATTACAAGAGATATAATCTTAAGCTATTTACTTGTTAATTACAAAGCCAAAATAAGTATAAGAATAAGAGATATAATCTTAAATTATTTATTTGCTAGTTATAAAGCCAAAATAAATATAGAAATATAAATAATATTCTCAAGTTATTTATTTATAAATAAATTACAAAGTTCAAAGATTTATTTAATAAACTAGAAGATTTATTAGCTTAAGAGTAAGTTCTCGAGTATAAGCTTAATAAACTTTAAGCTTATTATTTTCCTTTTTCTCGAGCTTTTTCTCGAGCTCCTTTTACTCTTTTTACTTCTTATTTTACTTCTTCTCTTTCTTAGTAATAATAGTAGTAATAGCTTCAAATATCTCTAGAATAATCTTTATATTATAATAGAGATTCTTTATTTACTAAAGATAATCAATAAATAACAAGTAAAAAATAATAATATTTATAATATAATTAGCTTTATTAGTTAACTCTAAATATAAAAGCTTTATAACTAAGAGTAAGCTTATAAACAAAAGAATATAAGAGTATTTCAAGAAATATTATTAATAGCAAGAAGCTTTATTATTTTAGCAAATATTATTAGAGTTATTTATGAGTAATAATTATATATAACTTAAGCAAAGTATTATATAGCAAGTATTAAAAGTATTATATAAAATATAATAATATAAAAGAAAAATTAGAGATAACTTAATAATAAGAGCAAAAGTAAAGAGAGAGTTCTAAGATATATAGAAGAAGTACTAAATAGCGAATAAAGAGAAAAAGTTCTAGACAAAGAAGTAGATATAGAGCTTGAAAAGCAAGTAATAATAGTAGAACGACAAGCCTGAGAAATAATAATCAAAAATATATCAAAGCAATAAGAAAAGAAGAACCTATAGCTGTTATAGCGCGAGTAGCGCGAGTAGCTTTAGTACGAGCGCGACGGGCCTCCTTTGAAGGTATTATAGTTATTATTATAGTTATAGTTGAGATAATATCTTCCTAATAGTCTATAGTTCTCAAAAATCTTCCTGGCCTTATATAAAAGAGCTTGGTGATTGCAATCTAGCTTCGCACTAAGCCCAAAAGGATTAGTGATTTGGAAAAGATGAAGTGATTGTAGCAACAAAACAAAGGCGCGAGTCCTGATTGGCTAGCTGATCTCAAAAACCTCTGAATAACTTCACCTAAGCGAGCGAGCAGCTGTTGATCCACGCGCTGCTCCAGGCCTAGCAGATGAACCTGTGGCCTGAGGCTCATCTGGGGGGTGTGTCACGGAAAATGGCGCGCCTGAGGCATATTGGAAGAGCTCTCATATAGTTACTAAGTACTGACTAATCGCTTCGCGATCCTGTGTATATAAATAGCTAGGCTTATATAGTTCTTCTAGAATCAAGCGTCATATTTATTAATCTACTACGCTCACTTGAATGCCTTAGCAGAAGTTCGCTCTGTTGGTACAACTATCCCACGTTACGTGACATTATTATATATAAAAAGGTATTTATAGTACAATAAAAGGTACTATTAGTGTGGTGGGGATCACGTGGGATCACGTGGGATCACGTGTTATGCGTATCGTATATCAGGTCCTAATTTTTCCAAACACCACACCCGCTACAACAACAACACTTAAAAATCACACACTCATTCTATATTAGAATTTAAGATTACTATTATCTGATCTAACTATTGATCCAAATACAATTCTTATATCGCACTATTCTGAATGTCCTTCTTTGACAAGCTTTTTTCTACGTATCAGATCCAGTTACTGTTCCTGCCCTCTTGGTGTGGCGTAGTTATTTCCCTCCCACACTAGCGAAGGGGTCCCCTTCTTGCTCTACTCCGTGTTCTCCTGAATCACTCTCATCACAATTTAAAATTTTATCTCTAGCCCTTTTATAAATAGATATCAGCCATATTTGCCATTTCAATTATTGATTCTCCTTGCCAACCGTCATCTCTATACTATTCGGCGTCAACTCAAATCTACAGGAAGCGATCTGTTCTCGAAGTCTTGAAAATTGGGCTTTCAGTTCTGTCAATTGTCGCTCTTTATCCTCAATATACTCACTCCTCACTATCAATTGCTCAGATTGCCCCCGAACCTGTTCGTCAAGCATCGCCTCGTGCCGCCGCAAATTCTCAGTCTCTTATTTTAAACCCACCAACCTTCTATCTCTATCCACAATTATCTTACTGGCTTCCTGGAATCTCAAAGTCATTTGCGCAAGTTGAGAAGCTCTTTCCTCTTTCAAGAGTTCCATTTCTGTAATGATTGTATTCAGGCGCTGTTGAAGATTTGCACATTCCTGTTGCATAACCTCGAATTGTTTGTTCTTCAGCTCAGTCTCCCGGGTTAAAGTTTGCTCACTTGGCTCAGCTGGCGGGAATTAATATTAAGTTCGTTGTGCGTTCGATTTAAAGCAAGTCTCGTATCATCCAAGGTTCTCGTCTTTTCTTCCAAGGAGGTAGCTGTCGTAGCCAATGTTGCTCGAGTGCCATTCATGACAGCCTTCGTCTCATTGACTTCTGCTTGAAGCTTTGCTGTCGTGGCCTCCTTATCCTTCATAATCTGTCTGAGTTCAAGGTCCATTTGCCGTTCTATTGCTTGTATCTGCGCATGATGTGAACCCTGCAAATCGGAGATCTTTACCTGCATATCTGCCTGTTGCTGCGTCTCCCTACGCAAAGATTGTCCTCCATTTTCGCTATCTCCATATGGTGGCCTTTTTCCGTACGTGCTATGTCTAGTTTCATCATTTCTAACCTATTCCGAAAGTAATCCTCTGAATGCGAAACATGTTCCTTCATACTACTAGCCATCGTTTTAATCTCCATCTCATGTTGCTCCTTTACACGGCAAATGTCGTTTCTGTACTGCTCCGCCATGACATGTTCGAGATTATCTACCCTGCATTCCCAGTATAATTCTCTTTCTTTGAGCTCTTTCCGCGTCTGTTCCAACTCGTGCGTTTGCTTTTTAAGCTGCTCTTCCAGTTCGACTTGTGGTGAAATCGTGACTGCATTCTCGAAGATCCAAGGGAGAGCTTCTCTTTTCTTTAGAGTTTGTGCAATCGGCTCCATAACCCCCATCTGCATTTCGATACCTTCATCATCTCTTTTCTGTACTTGACTTGTTGAGTGCGATCTCTGAATTTCTGGGAAAGGAGAGCTAGAAGCGACCCTTGCACCCTCGAGAGCCGTTGACTTTCGCCGAGAAATCTTTTCTTGGATCACCTGGCTAGCTACTCGTTGACTGGAACTTTGTTTTGGAGGAGATGAAGAGTGAACTGAGTTTTTTACTCCCTCGTGCACTACTGAGCTTTTCTGAGTATTATGTTCCGGGCTGTAAATTCGATGAAGGGAAGTTTTTACGCGGTAACTTTCTTGAGAGCGAGACTCTTGAATAGAATGCTGTGGAAGGCTCTTATGTTGGATTCGAATTTCTAAAGGATGAGAACTCTCACTAGGGGCTTGAGGAAGGCCCGGTTTATGGACGACCAATTTTCGGGGACTAGCTTCTCGATTAGGAACCTTTGGTGAGATAAACGCCTGAAAAGGAGGTTCTTTGAGAGGAGCATGTTGGTGAGTTTCTCGACTACGACCCTCTTGAATGGGCTTCTTTTGAAGACGATATTGCTTAGCGGTGGCTTCCTTGGGATGACCATTTCGATTTATTGGATCTTTAGGGTTACCCTTCTGTTCACCACGAAGCCTTCCAAGAAATCCCATAGTAGTCGATTTGGGGTGATAAAGAAATGGCTCGAAGAATCGAGAGTCGCGGTCAAGGCTGAATACCGACCAGGGTAGCAAAAGTTGCTTAAGATGCGGGGTGTTCATCAGGCAGCGAGCTTGCGAGATATGCTGATGGATATAGTAATAAGGCTGGGCTGAGGAGCCGAACCGAGACATCGCTGCATTGTGAACTTGGCAAACCCGCTGCAGAACTATGATTGTTTTTGGGACTTGGCGGCAGAATTGGACTGCATGGGGTACTCACTTTTTAGGTTGGGTTATGGACAAGGAGGCTGACCGATTAGCGGATTTAGTTCAATGCTCGTAACTTTCGTTAATGGTTCATCATAAGGGCAGCTTGTATCCCGCTGTATTTTCTACCCTGATGGCAAAGCTATTATGATGTTAAATCAGGGAATTGGATCTACTGAATGCTGATTGCACTGAGGAGCTGTATTGAAGAGCATATGCTTTATTGATTAAAAAAATATGTGCGTGTTTTGCTATTTATATTAGGGTATAGTGGTTATGGGTGAAAGGCTGGCGAAGGCGATGCTTGGAGTCGTGACTTTTTCAACATACCACCTCACCCAAACTTGAGTTCATTCTTTCCTTTTCTCAGGGATTTGTTTATCGAATCACAATACCAATACTTCGTTTTCAAGGAGCCTACGGTATACTAGCGCATTTAGTAATATTCAATTGCCTAGGTAAACATGGATTTTAGCTGTCCGTGACACTTTTGGTGATTCGGTTCGGTTGTGTAATATTTTAGATGCACGATACCCTTTTCTGTGGGCAAAATTAGTCGCCAAATCTCTACTCTGTTCGAAAATATACGAAAATTTATCAGTAGCTATATGTCTTTTCACTGTCGGAATTGCATAATCCACTTGCATTCACGGCGAGTGGTCTCCGCCCTCATCGTCGAATAACCCGGTGGAATGATTGGACACTCAGCAAGATTGGTTCTTGCCCAATTGACTATACAGATACGCTCACCGAGATCTCTTGTTAGTTCCCGGCGGCTTCCAGTTAGATTATTAGGACACAATATCTATTTGTTGCCTGCTCGTTTAGCGGGTACGCTTGAAAGGGCCACCATTAGCGCGGCCGCTAAGGCCCGAAATTTCCATTGGTGGAGGTTTTAGCGAGATCACATGTTAAGCCTTACTATTTTAAGAATTTTGCAGTGCTCTTTTTTTAAGCGGAAATCTTGTGTCGCAGCACTTCAATTGCGTATTTCAATTGCGCATCTTAACGCAATTTATTTAAAAGTATCATCATTGATTCCCTAATCATTTAAGATTTCAACCAAGATACCCTACTTGGAAATTCAAAATTAGGTGGTTTCGTTGTGTTATTATTCATGATGCGATATCGCGAGAAACAATTTCACCAAGTCAAGTACTTGTAGCATTAAAAGCAGCATGCAAAGAATTTTGGTGTGTTCGCGCTAATGGTGGCCCTTTCAAGCGTACCCCGTTTAGCTTCGCTGCACGGTGAATAGTCGTAACTGCAAGCCACAAAAGCCATTGCTTTGGAAATCCTTTATCATGATCTCAACTCAGGCTTATCTCCATCATCCGTCAAACATCCACTCCGTCATTGCGCAATCCTACTATTACAAAAATTTAAGGTTAGTCTTGCACGTTTACTCGAGCAGAAGAGAAAAGATAGGAAGCAATTAAATTTGAATTTCATATATCATTTTGGAGGCGGAGGATCATGGCCTACCCAAGGAACTTCCTCAGTACGCGACCTATATTGTGTAAGCTGTATGCCTCCTACCAACGTCGGCGAGCGAGGCAATATATATTTCTTCATAACTTTATTCAATGTCGCAGTCGAGCTCTCGTTTGAAATTTCTTTCCTTTTGCTACGGGGACAATCTTGATCATGCGGCTGACAAAATTCATAATGAAAACCTTTGTTAGAGTCTAAAGATAAAGATCTTTATCTAAGGTCAAATCATACCCCAAATCCTTATCCCAATCCCGAGCATACTGGGATTTATTGAGGCTACTCTTCGCGACTGTCGACCCGGTCCCAAATTTACACCCAGTAACATGTATTCTACGTCCATTTGACCATATTGCCTTACAGCACCAGCAAAAATGTGTATGGCATGAAATGCAGGTGAAATGTGCACAATGTGATATCCTCTTAATTCTGGTGCCACATCCGACTTTTGGACAGAGCTTAGATATTCGAGCAGCAGTAGCTTTATTTGCCACTTCATTCTCCTGCGCTTTTTTCCGCTTGTCTTCACGTTCTTTTACTTCGGCTTCTCGAGCCCATTCATCTTCCTGGTCAGCAATGGCAAGTGCTCGAAGTGCGGCAAGGCGTTGTTGTTCTTTCCTGGCGGCAATCTTGGCATCTATAAGTGCTAGATGGTCGCAAGTCCTAGTGGAATCATCAAGGCAGATATAACAATTTCGTTTCTTGCAACGGAGACATTTCCATTCGGGATTACTTTCTTATGTTTTCTTCAGCTGAGGGATTCGAAGTAGAAAGGAACGAAGACTAGCCACCTGGTTCATGGATCTGACCATGTCCGCAATCACACCATCGGAAGTTTTCAAATTGGGATGTGGCTTTGATAGCTAGTTGATCGTTGTAACTTATTTTTGAGTCAGCACATCTAGGCTTGCACTTGGGAAGAGCGAATTTATTACATTTTGAATACCTCTTTTGACACATACTTTTTTACTCGATCCAAGGGGAGGATGGCTTTACACTCAGGATCTGGGCAAGCAAGATTTTGAGAAGCGCTACCACGGATCGCACTTTCAAATGTCGATTTAAGACACATGTCACATACTGTGCAATCGTGGTTACACTGGGAGGTTGGAGGTTTCACGCTCTCGAAAAACGAGGCCCCGTAAGGAACCTCATCACAATGAATAGCACATTCATACACTCTGCATTTCTCCACTAATTTGAGAAATTTTCTGATGTATTCGTTAGCATGTTACGAAGCCCCAGTGCAAATATAAGAGAAACGTACGTCAAAAGGCCCTTGTCAAAGGTTAACTTGTCTCGAACGGCCACCTCATTCACTCTCACAACCCTTCTGCACCCTTCTCGTCTACAGGTATACCTCCCCCTGAGGACGTCAAAGATGTATCTCTGATCGCATACTCCGCATATACCAAGCCTAGGAGATCCCCGAGTTTCAGCTGGTGTTGCTTGCCCATGCCCTACAGAGCAGTTTGTTGCTCGCTGCCAAAAATTGGAACGCTTCGCAGCCTCGTCTCCCGCGTATACTTCAGAACACACTATACACTTTAAGTTCTTCGAAAACGTGTGAAAATGCAAGTTAACTCGCCAACAGACCGTCCAGTCTTTGAAATCGTCGTCATCCATATCTCGTGATTACCTTTGTGTAATTGAGGTATGAGCAGGCTGGAGAACACGGCGGAGTTACAAGCGTTTGACTTGAGCGTCAAGGAAAGACATTCCAAATACATTTATTGGTTCTGTTTTCCTCGTATCTGTTTGGGGCTGCTCAGGGCATCTTGGCAGCCTTGTTCCTGCTCTTTCTTAGTGAAGCCTATTGTAAAAACTTAGCTCACTTCCTGCATATGCAGTCTCACTCGGATGCAGGATGTCTTAAATCAGTCTAGTACAAGGCTCCCAGTAGCATATCTTCTAGCATTCTTTCCGTCTCAAAGCAACCCCTATTTGTCTTCCACTTACCCCGTCTAGTCAACTCAACCTTACAGCAATAAAATATATCTCAACATATTACACATTTTACCAACAATATGGCTGAATGGAAATCAGCCCTTGCATTTGAAGAGCAAAATTTCCTGTATATTCAAGAAATCAACTCCAACGGCAGCGGCTTCAGCACCAGACTGGAGGGCGTTTCTCCATCCCTAACGGTCCAGGAACTCAAAAAGTTGATAGCCGTAAAACTAGATAATGTTTCAAGTTGGAACCACTTGAGGGTTTTGTACGGAGGAACTGAGCTATCTGAACGTACGTCTTTTCTTGGTACAGAATTTACAACATTTTAATTGAGTGAAGTCAATGCGACCCTTGAATCTTTCGGAGTCTTCGATGTAAGTATAGCGCTTTGAAAGAATGGCCGACGCAGATAATCTGAGATACGCAGTGCGAAACCCTACACTTCCTCCGCTCTGTTAAACCCGTAGTTCCGAAGAAACCGAAACCAGTTGAGATCCCACCACCACCATACGCTAAGAAAGTTATCAGTAATGTCATGTTCAGAGATTTGAAGGGAAAGACCATGAACGTTCGGCAGGTCCCTACACATTTCACGATCGGGCAACTTAGAGAGAGGCTTGGGAAAGAGAAAACTGTAGAAGGAAATGTTGAAGTTTACCAGTTTATTTGGGGTGGGAAAGAACTTGAGGATGGTAATTAGCCGTTGATTCAAGCCTCTTCCACTACGTGTTATAACTTACCTCACCAATAGGCCGGACCTTGGAAGATTACAAAATGGACCAAAATCTTGAAGTGAGTCCGCTGACCCCTCTTTCATCTTGGAAGTAAACTATTGACTTCTATCCAGATCTGTACTATCCATATGGTTGTGCGAATGAGAGGGGGGCTCAACAAAGAATTTCCAGCTTGAGGGCTGTGTGCAGAGCGGGAATATATTGACTTAAAGCAAATTTAGGTGTAAGGAGGGTTTAAAAAAGAGGGTTATTTCTTTTCTCGCTTCCATAGACCAGATATGATAATTTGAGGCGATTATAACCTCGACATTGATCAGTAGTGCAGGGCGATGTCGAAACCGAATGTGCAATAATTCTGATAATCCTTGCATTGTGCATTACTCACTCCTAAATAGATGTCTAAATTTCTCTTTACATACTTACAAATTTTAGCATAATTTATTGTTGGTTTAGATAGCCGACTATAAAATTTAGTAGATACTCTCAGTGATAATGTTCCATTTTATCTACAGTATAGAAGTGTGCTTATACATACAGATTTCTGTTGAATCAGGGAACAAGAAGCTATATTAGCTTGTCAATTTTACGTGTGAGTTTTGATTAGGAAATACAAACTAGTAAATCACAAACCTTGGGGCACATGCAACCACTAAACTCTTTCTGTAGAAAATTTTCCTTTTCGGAAGCCTCAATACCTTCAGAAATGAGAACTGTGTTTTCTAGTATTAGCATTACTTTAAGTTAGATCAGAGCTATGATATAAAATTCTATTTTACCTAAATCAGGCATCTTTCTTACCCTTCGCTGACCCCGTAAGCGTATATTGCGTGACATTTACTAAATATGAAAGTAAATCAATATTATAGAAAATGGTATATTATTACGGTTAGCACATGTTGGAATTTGCTGAAATCTAGTAATACAGTGTACGCTGTACAACTGTAGTTTATATACTAGACGTATATATAGGAGGTTTCACCCTGCGATAGTGTCAATTAAGTCGTCAAAATCTATCAAAAAGTGTAACAGAATTAACGACTCAAGTCAATCAGATGTATGAAATGATCAACACAACCAGGTCTTGAGGGCTTCAAGCAGGACTCAACTAGGGCAAATCAAGTATTTTGTCAGTTGTCACTTGTCTGCTTGCTACTGTGTACTATCCGTTAGTGTATAGAATAAAACTGGGAGAGTCTTTAGGCTACGTGTGGAGGGCAACTAGCGAGACGTGCCTGAAAATGCGGGCACTGACGCCTTAGGCCGCCAGGCGTCACTTCAGCAATTCCCCTTTTCATACTCACGTGCAGCACACGTGACACATCTGCTCGTCACATCATTGCTGAATCTCGTGCAAAAGATACTCGAAAGTATACTTCATTTCTTCTCGAAAATGTACTACTAAAGACTATTTGACAAACCCTTTTATCAGGATTTTAATTTTTTGTTTTGAGCTTCCCCCAAGTACCTGGACCTTCTTTGTTGGCACGTAAATTCCCTTTCCTCTCCCATTGGAGTTCGAACTGAAAATAACGTTGGACTATCCAGTGTTAAAAATTCGTTTTCAAAATCTCTTAGCAGTTCCTTTTTGTCCTGCGAATTTACCGAATCATGCAATTTCCCAGTGGTTTTGCGTATTTCTAAATCCAGTATTTCAATTCCTTCTAGCACTTTCAGCTTTGGTATGTAATGCCAAGGGCCTGTCTTTACCGGGTATTGTAAATCTGAAGTTCCTGCAATTGGACTTTCAGTGCATATATGAGAGTTGACTGTTCATCAATTTCTTTGTTCTTGGTCTGTGAGGAATCCTCCAATATCCTGGTCTTCGTCATCAACTCTTTCATTTGCCTTGACAGCCGTTCGCTATTTGTTTTGAAGAAGTTCGACATCCGGCGAAGCTCATTCAATTCAACAGCATGCGATGCCTTAAGATCCTGGAAATCTTCCTCGGTCTTTCCTTCCGCTTGTATGTTTCGCAGCTTCTGTAATTCTTGGAGACAATCCTCGGCTTTTAGTTTTTCCGCTTCAAATTGCACGAGTACATCTGAGATCTTGGACTCTGCTAAACGTCGATCGTCATCTTGTCGTTGTTTTGCCACGCCTTGCTCTACGTTGATGTTATGAAGGTTTGCTTCTGCTTCGGCTCGTTTCGTCTGATGCTCTGATATTTCCGCCTGAAGCTTTATATGTTGCTCCGCAAGTCTGGTCTGAAAGCTCAGCTCTTGTTCTTTCAAAACCCCCTCCTTCTGTATTAACTGAGCATTTTTTTCATCAAGCGCCATCGTCATATTTTCCAATTTTTGTCGTAACTCCGACACCTCCGTTTTGAAGGCTGATTTGGCATCAAATTGTGCAGAGAGCTCTACCACTTCCCGCTTCAAACCCCCTAGTTCTTCATCATTGTTCACGAAGGTTTCCTGGCTCTTGACCACCTTCTCCAATTTCATTACTTGATCGTCTCGTTCTTCAAGCTCGAGTAGCAATCGTTTATTATTCCTTCGCAAATCTGCAACTTCTGGTTCCTCTCCCCCTGTTTTACTCTTCAGATCTTCAAGCTCCTCCCGAGCTGCCATCAATTCTGCAAGCATTTTATCCATTGCATCATATCCAGTATCGCGTTCGTTTCTCAACGTTTTGAGCTCAGCCTTCAGCCGTACATTCTCTGCTGCTAATTTTTCCGACTTTGGCGGTTGGATACCCTGAATTTGAGGGTTAGAAGTTGCAATTTGCATTGATTCATTGCTCAAAGGGCCACTAAAGTCTGGCGTGAAAGGGCCCTGTGGTACGGATCGCGTTATAGGTTTTCTTGTAGGGAGGGTTCGGAATTGGGAACTGTCGCCTTCGCCACTTGAAGCACCGCTGTAAAGTGTATGATCCTGGAATCCACCCATCGTGGAGCTTTGTTGTTGAAAAGTCTCTGGAGCTTTATCAAAACCCGGCAAGATTGGAATGGCGACCATTAGCGCCGATGCTAAGAGCCCAAATTACCTATATATGAGGCAGTTAAGCGATATCACATATCAGGCTATACCATTTTTAGAATTACAACACTTTACTAACCTAAAGAAGCTAAGCCTAATTATATGAAATTACCGTTTTGCTTCCCTTTAAGTTTCTACTAAAATCATATAGAAATAAAACCGAAGATAATAAATCTATTTATATTTATCTAAAATGTAATGAAATATATTAACCTTCAAAAGCCGCCGTTGTTTAATATATATTATAGAGCGAAATCGCGAGAGTTGTAGTCTGTGATTTTTCACTAAGGCAGGAGGAGATTTTGAGTTAAAAGCGACATGTTGAATTTTTAGTGCGTTCGTGCTAATGATCGCCATTTTAAACGACTCTTTCTATATTACCGCTAGGAAAAGCTATGTCGACACCGCTAAGACTTTTATGCTTCCTATGCAACCGGACATCAGGGCCTACCTAGTAGAGCCGCTATGGGAACATCTGTTTTTGGATCATTTCAACATATCCAACTTGACATTATAAGTACAAATTTTTTTAATAGAAAATTGCATTATAAATATATATGATAGGATAGGCGACGACGAGGTTGGAGATAGATCAGTTCAGGAAAATATAGTGTGGGATGTTAAGGGGATTTGGCCCACACCAACGGCGAGTGAAGCTCCGATCGCTGTTGCATTATTTTATCTGGTGTCGACATAGCATTTCCCAGTGTCGTCGACATAGAGCGATTGTTTTAAGTGTGTCCGATGTGTCATCCTGCTTGACTTGCTAGCCCTAGCTTCTTTGCCATATTCTAGAAGTCTGCTAACACTCAATCCTTTCATGCACACTCAGCATATGCTTGATATCACAAAATATCTTTTTTTTCATGACTGCAAAGTTCCGAAGAGGCTGCGAAAACAAAATTTTGGCGCTGTCATGGTGGGAAAGCCCCCAAATCCGCCTTCTCTGCCTAAAGCCTTGTGATAGACTATAACCAAACGCCAATCAATGCCGAAAATAAAAAGCACTACGAATCATTGGGAAATCAATAAGACCTAAGCTAGGGGTACCACGTTGATCGAGCTGTGTCATCCCTGAAACCAATAAATGCGGGTGCAGCTCAGCCGTCTGCGACATAGTTGTGGGAGCAAGATTAGAGGCTGCTTTTTCGTAAATATTTGACAAGCCTCAGAGGTAAATATTTTATCTATCTTGCCGCTCATAATCCACTCTCTGAAACAGCATGCCGCCACTCAATGCGAGGCTCTCTTTCCGGCATTTACCTTGTAGACCCTTGTTTGCGAGCGGTGCTCGGCCGGTAAATATTTCTACAGCTGATTGAGGCTTGAATAATTGAATAAGATCTTGTAAAGGTGTTGAGAGTTGTCCTGTGCTGAATAACACTCTGAGTCTTTGCTCTGTCCACAAAGTTGAAGCCTCATCAGAGGAACGCAGATACAACAGCTTTCCAAGGAGAATGGCTTCGTTGCCTAGTCCAGAGTCGATTCGTGAGGTTATGAGGGAATGTGATTGCAACGAAGAGAGAGCAATCAACTTGCTGAGAGTAAGTCCCCGCCATTATCTAGGAGTATCTAAAAATCTGAAGGTTTATTCAGCGTTCAAACAACAACTCGGAAAAGGCCAAACAGGCACATCGTACTCTAATGCGATTTATTAATCGAATTCCTCCAAGATCCGCACCAACACCACCTCGACCAGCCAGTTCAACTCCTGAGCCAGATATCGATGGATCGGAGGCAGATTCGGAGCAGACCGCTGAAGTTGAGGAAGATCAAGAGGACCAGCACGAAGCTCAGCCAAATATCAACTCTTGGAATGATTACCAACCTGTTGTCCCAGAATTTCAACCAAGGCCAAGAGCTTCTGTTACTCCGCAACAGCCTTCTCCGCCAATACCTAGACATCCTATTGACCTAGAAAGATCTTCTCAACCTAGCAGTGGGTCTGGCCCACAATTTGAAACTCCATCCATTTCTGTTACTCCAATTGAGAGAGAGAGGCCAGAACAAGATTCTCGTCCTCGCAACATTTCTGGTCCACGATTTCAAGTCCCCCCCTTAGGCCTCTATCAGATCCTTTAAATAGAAATTCTCAAGCAGAGGGTGACAACGGAGGGGGGAGTAGGATGTCAACAAATCAAAACACACCTCCTGAACCCCCCCAACAGATGGAGAGCCACAAAGACAGCAGTTCTCAATCCAACAACGCCCTTTACCCCCAATGGTGACGCCCAACATGAGATCAAGCAGGCCGGGAGTATCTATAAGGCCCCTGTATCGACCTTATGATGCACATCCACCTAATTTTGTGTCTCCCCCACCTGCGATTTCTCCAGATGAAAACAGCACAACAAACCCTGAGCGTATGCAACCAAGACGAAATAATGTGCCTGAAGAAGCGTTCCAAGTACCAGAAGCCGACCAAGATTTTGGTCCTAGTCCTCCGCCATATGAAGCGAGCCCAGCGGTAGAACCGGAATTGATAATAGAGCCCAGAGAGATCCCGCCTCCTTTAGAACCCGCATACGTACCAGCGGAAGAACCGGAACCGGAACCCGAGCCAGAATGGAATTTTATCCTCCCTGAAATTCCACCACCGCCCACCCTGACACCCGGACTCGGAGAAGGGCAAGCAGGCTTCAATCTCGCTGATCTCATCGGAGCAATACAGCACGCGGCGCTTCCCCAAATAATCCAACACTACCTCGGATACTACGACAAATCAACCATCAAAAGACACCTCAATGACACCGTTGAAGGCTTCCCAGCGTTTTTTTACGCAGTAGCAACAAACAATGAATGGATAATTCGGACGTTCATTGCCTGGGGCGCAGATGTAAAATGCATCCACGAAGCCTCCAAAGTACCTCTCCTCGCATTCGCGATCATGAATAGCGAGACACTCCAAGCGGACACAACACCCACAGTTGCTACACTCCTCAGTCTTGGCGCTGTGCCACAAGTTATTCCCTCTGCATTCTACACACCATTCTGTAAAGACCTTCCAGACAATGGCCCAACAGATGCGGAATTATCAGATATCACCGATGAAAATAAAACATGGTGCACGCCTGCCGCCCGGGAAAAACTCGCCCGAACCATGAATCTTACTCAAAGATACTATTTAGAACGAGCGGCCAAAACCAAGAAACCATCCATCCGTCACCGCCAGATTGCGCTCCGCCGCAACGCAGAAGCCCTCCTCGGCATTCCCTATTTTCTAATCGGACAAACCATGGCCGCTAACCGCCTACTGCAAAAACTTCTCAGCCACCTGATAGTCCCTAGCCAACGGCCTTTAGTTCTTGTATTTGCAGGCCCCAGTGGGCACGGGAAGACGGAATTAGCAAGGCGATTAGGTCATCTATTATCCTTAGAATTAGAGGTTGTAGATTGCACAATATTCAACCGCGAGTCAGAGTTATTTGGACCGAGACATCCATATGCGGGCGCAGATAGGGGGTCACCCCTCAATAATTTCTTAGCGAGAAATGTGGGGCAGAGATGTATAGTTTTCTTGGATGAGTTTGAAAAGACGACCAGCGATATTCACCAGGCTTTGCTGCTACCTTTTGATAATGGTAAGATACTCACATTCCTCCTCACCTTACTTTTTATGCTTGGAAATATATGGGAGTTTATAGATGTGAATTTTAGGTGAATATCAAGATCGCCGCCACCTAACGACAATCGACTGCTCGAAAACAATCTGGATCCTAGCTACTAATGCCTTGGACCCTACGATCCAAGATTTCTGCACACAGCACCAAAACGCCATATTTCACAATGATGACCAACCAGAAAAAATGCGTCTGATGAAAACCTTATCGAAGGAATTAAAGGAGGATTTTCTTTCAAAGTTTGATGTCAATCGTCCTTCCCCTAGCTATCATTTCCATTTGTGAACAAGAGAGAGAGGAGAATGCTAATAAGCAGATAGTCACCAATAACCGGTCGCATCTCCGCGTTCCTCCCCTTCCTGCCCTTCTCTCCAGGCGAACAAGCAGTAGTAGTTCACAAATACCTTCTCGAACTAGGTCAAAAAGTGCGTTCACCCGTGAATCTGTCCCCTGGACCCGATGAACACTTGTTGGGAAATGTGAAGCTGCGTATACGGAGAGATGCGAGTGTATGTAGAGTATTAGCGGAAGAAGAGTATCATCAGGAATTGGGAGCGAGAAGTTTAATTACGGCGGTGAAGACGATCGAGGATATGCTTGTAGAGGTGTACCTAGATATGGAGCAGGAGATTCAAGAGGGGGAGGGGATGGTTGAGTTTGTGGTTGATGTTAACGGTGGGGAGATCGTCGCGAATATAAAGAGGGAGGAGGCTAGGAGGGATGATGGTGGGGTTGTAAGTGGGGTGGGTGTTGTTGCTTGACAAGTGGGTAGGTATGTAGAAGTGTCCCTATAAATTGAACTAGGCTCTGCCTTTCGAAGTCAAGCGGTTTGGGTAATCAAGAGCAGCGTAGATACCAGAAAGTTAACCACCCTGGTAATGGGGCTCAAAACCAAATATTCACATTAATGAAGTCATCAGAAAACTAAGACACTAGGACCTGGCCTTTCTCTTCAATGGTGTGTGTGCAGTATGTCGCAAGAGCACGTAAAGTGTCTTCATGGTTATTTTGCTACTTGTACACATTATACTGAAGAGACCCGAATTAGTTTCTTGTTTGGTTTGGAGGCTTAGGGTTAAGGCCTAATTTTCGTAGATATTTATTACTTTTTAAGTTTTTGCTGCACTCTCTCAACGTTTTGGGCATAACGATTGAGGAAGTAGGGTTAGCAGTTGAAATTTTATTTGTTTGATTATGATGATGTGTTCTCCAATCGCTAAATTATATACAGGATTATAAACAACAATATGTCAACCTGCACGCGTGTACTCATGTATTAATCAATAATATCGAATAATATCGAATATATATAACAATAAAGCACTGACACAGGCAGACTAGTCCAGATAAAAATCGTCAGAACCATCATTTCCTGACAGGAAGAAAGCGGGAATCCAATATTAAAATAGCCTGTGAATTCTCCTGCGGCCTCGAGCTAAAAATTTCATAAGTATACACTCATCGCTAGGGGAGGAGGGTGTAGCCTACAACACAAGTTGACTTAGTATCCAAAGCCGTCGCAATCCCGGCAGCCATCCCAAAGAAGCAATAAAATGGAAATAACCAGGCACAAAGGAACGTCAGCCCACCTACAGCTCCTACAAAGAGGGTGTAGGTTACAGTTGTATATCGAATTCCGGATGTGTTTGTTCTGAGCATGAAGATGGGGATCATAATGATCACTGCCACTTGTGAGGCGAATACGGCCTGTTTTGGAAGAGATCAGAACAGGATTAAGTATTGAGAAAGGGAAGGCAGGATGATACTTACTGCCCACAGAATGCCACAGCAGCACTTCCAGCAAGAGCCACAACTGCAATCACAGTTAGAGGGGTGGGAATTTGAAACAGCGGGTCGTACAGCAGGTTGAGATTGATAGATAGGCGCAGGAGTTGGGTTGTAGTGAGGGGCTCGAGGATAAAAGGGGCTTGATGGCGGTGAAGGGTATGTGGGTGATATAGCATGTGAAATTGGGGAGGGATTGCGTGGTTTGGGATCCAGTATGCCGGCTTGCCGTCGTAGCTCAAGGGAACGCCCCCGTTCGTCAACTGGCTCTATTTCAATAACTTTCTCTCGCTCTTGTCTCTCCTGTCGTAAGATCTCATGGTGGGTACAATCTGGATCTAAGGAGTTCCCGCAGGTATCGTACCAATGTTCCAGATCGAAAGTTCGTGGGTCCTTGGTTTTATCCGTCACGAAACAACTCAATCCTACAGCCTCCAGGCCAGAGAATTCATTTTCTCCTTGGGCAGCTAAAAAATAGCAGTTCCATGCTATCCAAAAGTCGCTGAATCTTCTCAAGGGCTCCTCCGGCTGGGTCTCTTGCTCAATATACCCCCAGGGCCCGAAAACTAAGGATGAGCAATTCTGGATAAATTGTGAAAGGGAGTATTTCTCAAAAGTTACTGACTTGATCTTTTTTGCGAATATATAAGCAATTGCTGCTTTCGATGGCCATGGCTCGGCAGAGTAATGACTTGGGTTGTAGCTGAGAGGAGCATCGAAATTGTTAATCCATCCTATAAACAATTCGACTGCCACTGGGTCTTCTTCAGGAAGATCAATATGACCACTGGAGATGAACTGACACACTTCCGCAAAGTAACCTGAAGTGCTACATAATAGTGCTTTGTTTGCCGAGAAGCATCTTGTGTGGTCTCTGGTGCCGACTCGGATTTCGATCGTATCTCTTAGAACAGTAGGTTTTGATCTTGCTGGTTAGCCTTTATCTTCCGAAAGGTCTAAGCTTCCGTGATTAATTGATGAATTGCAACCAAGTTTCGCAACTAGAAGAAGAAAGTTCCAGCTATTGTAATGCTTTCATCGATTTTTGGCTAAAGAAACCTGTCTAGACTTACGAGCGAGATCTTCTGCTCCCAAAAGCGCTACTGCTTAACCCATCCGATTCTGAAAAGATGGAGGGCCCGGCAAGAGACGTGCGTTGATAAGTGCGTCTTTTCAGTGGAATCGCACCAGCTTCTTCTTCAATATCGGGTTCTTGATTGCCGCCCCACGGGCTCCAGGCCGACGATGGCAGAGAAAATTCCCATCGCGAACTTGACATCTGGAATACAAATTTCTGAGAAGTCTCGACTCATCGTCGTGTTTCTTCAGGAATAAGGCCGCAAAGGCTTCGACAGTCAAGCCTTTACTGCTTTTCGAAGACGTACCACCCCAAAAAGCGCAGCCTTGCCATTTGATGATGTTTAAGCCCTCATGCAAGCCATTCCCTATTCTAGCCCTCTTACTGAACGGCTAATTGGATCGCTAAATACATCCAATCTCAGGCTTAACTAGTCCTTAAATCAGCCTCATTTTTTCTGTATTCATGTAGGGCTCTTGGTGAGTCCGGCGTTAACTTACGATAAAATCCCCCCCCCCCCCCCCCGTCAAAATGATTCAAAATGATCCGTTACACAAAAAAGCAATTGCTGTTCCCCTCATGCATGCAATCCCACGTAGAACCCGGCCACGGCATGAAAGAGCATGATTTTCACCAATGTCAAAGCGGCTGGCATCCAAAGGGCTTGAACCGATGTCAATAGCCAATAACATGTAGGGGATTCTATCAGTTTGAGAGGTTCTGTAATGAAACTTCACTAAGTCAAGGCAGACTGCGACCAAGGAAAATGAGACAAAATGCAAACAGGGGGTGAGTTGACTTTCCAGCCATTAATCTCCCAATCACACCCCAACCTGGAGATTCGGGATAGTTCCTTCACATCCGTAGGCGTAACGGATCTGAATCCGTTCAAGCCACCAATATTCGAGGTGTAAATCCTAATCGAGTATTTGCTGAGTGCGAAAGGCACAAAGGTCACAAGAGAGTAACGCATCTATAGCACAGGAGTGGTTTAGGCTAGCAAAAAAAGGCTTCCTGTAATTCCCCAAATTCTCGTATCTATTAGTCAGTTTCAATAATGTGGCTAAGGCGGAAAGTTCGGTGCTCACTTAGGATGCGGGACCAAGTAATTTCTATGTTGTCGTTTTTCCAGGGTTGTAAATACGCGCCTTGCTGGTCTACACTGACGCCCAGCAGCCAAGGGAACTCTGCTGTTAAAAATAGGCAACCCTTAAGCAAAGCGATAGATCTAGGTGCGAGTGAGGCTTGTGGTGCTGTGCAGGAGTTGCCTGTTGATCACCACCACGTGTAAGTCATAGAACATCGGCCGGGTATTAACAGCAGGCTAGCGCAACTTCATTGATACCCTCTGTTCCTAGAAAGTATTCGTCTCTTCCACATTAGATTTCGTTGCACCGCCATAAGACGCGATCTCCTCGAAGAGACATTAAGATCGCAGAAACAAGATGAGCAATCCAACTCAGCGACCAGCGCTTGGCCAGAAAGCCTCAATTGGCACTTTTTACGATGCCCGGACAGACGTCTTCCTACCTCGTTCGCTGTTCAACAAGGAGCTTCCTACAGCAGGTGTCTTGACTTCCAAATCAGAAAAAAAGCTAGTGCAAGTTAGCTATGTCGATTCATACGGAGACAAGTTCGATAAATTAGGAGTGGGAAACGAACTGGGAGCAAGTATCTTAGCAGGAATGGTTAACCCGTCTGGATCTGGTCGCTATCTGGATGAAGTTTGTGACAGCAGACAAACTCTCCATGCTGCACTACATCATAAAATGACGACGGTTCAAGAAAAATTAAACGTCATGAGTGACGATGTCGGAGGCTGCTTAGGTGAAACAACTCTCCGGAGTAGTGAAGTCACTCACGTTGTGACTGGCATTGAATGGGGAGTGAAAAGCATCGTGACTGCTCGATATCGAATGCCGCCCAGCACGGTGGTTCCTGCAGCTGATGGCCAGTTTCGAGGGTTAGTCGAGGCGTTCAAGACGGCGGTAGAAACATCAAGTCCACTGAATCCCGGCGTTACCAATGGACGGATGACCGAAGGCATGGCCCTAGATATTACTGCTTATAGCGATATTTTGGACAGCGAGGGCATAATTATGCACGATTTCGAAGAAGCTTCTCAGTTCCTAGATCTCATGTCACTACACATCAAAGATGAGAATGGCGGAAAGGGAAAGCCAATTACTTACACTCTCCTTCCTATATCTATGCTTTCTATGTTTCTCCCAGTGGAGGTCAATTTCGATCTCACCGCGGAACCGCCGAGTACCGAATGCTTGAAGCGCTTCGTAAATATCTTTGATGAGTTCAAATTCTCAGCCCAAAAACTTAACGACTATCAATTATTCGTCTCAAACAACAAAGCCTACATTTCAGAAGATCATATAAGGGAGGTGGGTGAACGGGTGAAACATATGAAGTCTGCCGAAGAGGCTCTCAGAGCAAAATTTGTTCTCTTGTTGAAAGATGTTCGAGCCGGTACTTCACCTCCTGAGAAGCTTTGGGATCTGCTCAAGGCTTTTGCCCTTGGTTCTTCCTCGCCGAAACAAATCGTAACTGTTCAAGACGGCCATGGAGCAAAAGCCTCATTCGCCAGGATGATGGTTGCAAAAGGGGCCACCTATATTGGCTACAATGGGTTGGATCTGAACAAAGAGCTATCTGGCCGTTCTAAAGTTGATGCATATGTTTTCTCCTTCAACGAATCAGCTCGGCAAGATCAGACCTCGTGGGAGGCAAATAAGAACTTGCTCTTAGAATTGCTTAACGAGCCAAACCAAAAGAGTTTTATTGCGGTTGTCGATTATGATGCAACCTCGACAAGCCTAGAGAAAGCGTATATCTCTCACTTCCAGAAGGGGCAAGCGGTGTCCAATGACTTGCTTGAACAAAGGCAATTCCTGGAAGACAAGTGTTTTGCAAGGTACAATGAAGATGGTCTGGAAACTCAAGATATTCAAAAACCACTGAAGCGACGTTTTGTTAAGATCGAGTGCCCCGGCAGTAATTGCTCTCAAAATGGCGTTTGCGAATGGATTTGCTCTCGGTGCCATGCTCCAATTGAGTATGGATACTCTGATCAATATATATACTGTGATTGTGGCCGAAGCCCAATCAATGAGTATGACTTCAAATGTAGCAGCGATATGCATGGCCCCGGCTTCGATATATACAATCCGAATGTGTTGGCTGCCCGATTGAAGAGTCTTGATCAAACAAATTATCTTAATGTTCTGATCTTAGGAGAGACAGGTGTTGGAAAATCAACTTTCATTAACGCTTTTGTCAACTACTTAACATTCGAGACACTGGACGATGCGAAGAAAGCGGAAGAATTGAACTGGGTCATCCCTTGCTCCTTTTCAACACAAACTATGGACAGATCAAACCCTGATCGCAAAATCGAGGAAACCAAAGTACAGGTAGGAACCCGAGATGATGAAAGTGATGGAAGCAAAGGGGCGTCAGCAACTCAAAGAACGACGGTTTACCCTGTAACAATTGGCTCCTCCATAATTCGATTGATTGATACCCCTGGAATCGGCGATACACGTGGACTTGCCTATGACCAGCAAAATATGGCGGATATTCTGTCCACGCTCAGCAGTTATGATGAGCTACATGGCATTTTAATATTGCTCAAATCAAACAATGCACGCCTGACGGTCACTTTCTCTTTCTGTGTCACTGAACTTCTGACCCATCTTCACCGTTCCGCAGCCGCAAACATGGTTTTTGGTTTCACAAACACCAGGATATCAAACTATACACCAGGCGACACATTCGGTCCACTCAACACCTTGCTATCGAGACATCCCGGGGTGGGTCTCTCTCTTTCAGTCCATACCACGTATTGCTTCGATTCCGAAAGCTTCCGGTACCTAGCAGCCTTCAAAAGCAGAGTTTTTATGGACAATGAAGAGGATTTCCGACGGTCCTGGAAGCACTCCCGCGACGAAGCACATCGCCTCATAGAACATTTCAAAACCAGGATCCCTCATGAAGTCCGAAGCACGATAAGTCTAAATGGAACTCGTGAGCTGATTGCAGAATTGACGAAGCCAATGGCCGACATATCCCAATTGATCAAGACTAATATTGCAATGTGCGATGACCAGATACAAGACTTGAAAGATCATAGGCTTGGCGGCGACCAGCTTCGGAAAAGGCTCCATTTGCAGAAAGTTCAGCTAGACCCGGAGACTCTTGCGAAGCCACGGACAGTCTGTAAAGATCAAACATGCACAGAATTCAAAGATAACGGGGCAGGCGATGTCGTCACCATATACAAAACGCATTGTCATAAGATATGTTATCTTACAGACGTGAAGGCAGATGTCATTGCACACCCAGGGCTCATTCACTGTATTGCTTTCAATGATCAGAATTATTGCACTACTTGTAGTCATCATTGGCAACAACATATGCACATTCTGTATGAGCTGAAGGAGAGCACAAAGACAGTTACAGACACGGAGATTGAAAGACAGCTAAGAGACCACGCCAGTGATGTGCAACTGAAGCAAACCGCAATCAAAAATCTTCAGCAGACGATCCTTGAATATGAGAACGAGCATGAGCAAATCCGGAAAGCAGCAGCACAGTTCGGAATGTTCTTAAAGAAGTATTCAATCACAGCTTACAATGATAAAACCGTTGAATATCTGAAATACCTGATCAAGGACGAAGAAGCTAAAGTAAGGGCAGGAGGGAAACGCAATAAACTTCAAGCCCTGGAAGAGGACCTTAAAAAGCATCAAGAAACTGTCAAGATACTCGAAGACAACATGCGGAACAATGCAAACTGGCAGCCATTGGACGAGAGGGGAGTAGATCGATTGATCAGGCAATTGTACAGTCTAAAGCATTTCGGACACAACCTCAGAAGTGTGAAGAATACAACTGCTGCAGCACATCAAGCCACTTATCGAGAAATACCATATCGGGTGAAGAATAGGGGCTCCACATCCATGCTGAACTCGTTTGGTTTGTTCGGGTCATCGCATCATTCAGGTCACTCAAAGCGGGGCCATGATGGACAAAGTGGGTTTGGAGGCCGGGGTGGATTTGGAGGACACGGAGGCGGACATGGCAACTCTCTGAGAAAACCTACAATGTCTTCGCAGTCCGGGCCAAGTCAAACTTTCCAACAGATATCGCAACTGCCCAAAATTCTACCACCAATGCCTTCCAAAAAACCAGAAAATGGGAGCTCTGAGAGCTCTAGCAACCCCTTTAGCCTTCCTATTCTGTCTAGCTTTAGGGGTTGGTCTAAAAAGACGTAGGTGGGCTGTTTGAACTGTCAAATGTTGTCTAGAGGTTTTGCAGTGGACCCTTCTCAATTTCTATGATCGGTGTTGTTGCGCGTTCAATCTTTGGCAACCGGAAGATCCTTGAGCTGGAGGATTTCAGAGGGTTTTCGCAAAAGAACTGGCAACGAGCGGCTTCGATTCCGACATCGTTGCTATACCCGCTACTCGAGTATTATTAGCAAAGTGATTATGTATCAATAATGAAAGTCAGTAAAAAGTGCCTGGAGTGATGTTGTTCAAAGTATCTCTGACCAAAAACTCTTGAATTAATAGTAGTAGCGGGAATTTAATAGCAGAATCTTAGATCCGACAACAAGAAGACTTTCAATTACGAAGCTCTTTTCCTTTCTGCTGTTTGAACACAAAACAGAAGTTGAATATCAAAGTTATACTGGGAAGCTACCTTACAATAGTGCAAACATTCTTTATATAAGTCTGTGTTCCCCCATTTCGCTCACCCTCTACTTTGCTTACTCAAAAATAGCCCGTGCCTATGCCAACTACTACTATACAAGTAGTAATAAAATCATAGCAAATCCTTTTTAGTTACTTTGTAGTAGAACCAGATATTTGTATCTAAGAAATAATTTATAATACAAAGTACTGTCCTTGCTGCCTATATTCAACACCCTCCAAGGAAACTAGTACGACCAGCCTTCTGTCACAAGAACATAGGTACTAATAGATGTAGAAACGGAATTCTAGTTGAGCTCGAGGTGTAGTCTCATTTTTTGCCCGGCTCTCCGATGTCTTGGCAGCTATGGCTTTACGAGACCATGAAGTTTGATACCTACCGTAGATCGAGGGTCACCCAAAACATATAGCAAGGCAATGTATTCTGGTTGAAGGTCTAAATATACCTCCAAGATCTCGCAGGAGCGACAAAAGCCACCAGGCCTTACTTTAACAAGTCGAATAAACTCATTCCGAAGTGGCTTGTATAGAAGTACCAACGGAGAACTCCATGTAAATAAAGTGAGTCTACTGGTCTCAGTATTCTCGTCTTAACGAAAGATGATCATCAAGTGATTCTGGTAGTAGAGAGTTATATAGTAATTCGTTCATACTAGCTCAAAAGTCTTCAGTTGCACTCCACTCAGACGAAGTTCATCTATAGAGATCCTCGGATCCTCCCATGTCTCCAAGCTTTCTCCGTCGATATCCTGGATGAAGGACGTTTGGAATTCCTCGTTCTCGTGCGGTTGCCTTCTCCAACCTTTTGGTAGATTCCCGAGTCTGGGGTCTTCGGCCGAGAATTGTTGCGACTTGGAATTCCAGAATGCGGGCCAGTCTGCATACGATGTCCTGTCATGCCTAATTACGAGTCGCCAATGCTCCGGAAGTGGTCCTAGTAATGCTTCTCCGTCCATAAATCCATGACAAAATGCTTCTCCAACTATCCAATATTGTAGACAGTCTGGGGTTGTGGGTCGAAGAACTAGTGGACTGTCACACCCCAGGAATACTGTTATAATATCACCAGGTCTTGTTCTAACAGGGCTGAGACATAATTTTCCATCTGTTGTTGCGCACAGCGCTCGTCCCGGCCCGAACTCGCGAATATTCTTTATGATACGATCAACGGAGGGATCGCGAACTCCATTGTTCCCAAACACAAAATCTAAGAAACGCGGAAAATCCTTGGTACTAGGGCGCCATGTGTAGGCCGGATAATGTCGTTCAGCAATATAGTTCGCTGTGAGAGTCTCTAAGAAAGGGTATGGATTCTGGCCATGACCAGTGACGATGTGCTCTTTTAACCTTTTGATTTCATCGATAACTTCTTGCTGGCCAACGTCATTCCAGAGTTTAATAGGTTCCACTCTATTGATTTTAGTTATGTAAACACCCGTAGCTTCTATTTTTGCTTTTGAACGACACCTTATAGAAGAAAGAGTTTCCAAAGCTGACTTCCCGTGGTAAAGTCGTGTGGTAAGGCGACGCAAATCCCAACGGGGAACCCAAGAAGGGCTTTCAGGTATTTCTCCTCGGGCCTCAACCGTAGAGAGAAGCTTTGGGCCATCTCGGTGGCCTATTTCAAAGTGTTGCAGCACTATATCCTTATATATTTCTTGAGCAGACTTATTGTAGTTCGGAACAATTCGTGACCGCATGTCCTCGTCGAGAAAAGATAGTAGCGCAAAGACTTTGTCTCGTGGATCTAAGCACTTTGCATCTTTCGTCTTGTGCAAGAGAGCTCTCAGCGGAAAATTCTTTGTCATCGGAAACGTGGCCATGCTAAAAGCAGCCTCCGGTGCTGGCCACTCCGCCATGTCGGGGCGCGGTTTCAAGCCCAGACAAATTACACCTGTCTTAACAGTATCCCAGTTAACAGATCGATCACCGCAAAGTACAAGAGCATTTGCCGCCAGATGGACTTCCTGCCATACCCAAATGCGTTCGAACCAGCTCCGGCTATAAAAGCGGAACAATGCAGTATGCTCCGTATCCGAGAGTTGAAGTGGCATATCGTGGTCTGCCCAATGTGTGTCCTCCGTGATTGGAGACAACTGAGCCGTTTGGAAATTAACTTTAATTCGAGATGCGATTGTCGTAATACAATCTATTGCAAGGTCACTATCTTCCGACTTTGGCCCGACCCACACCATCACACGTCTAGCACTCGAATAGATTTGGCCCATGAGTCTAATTTGGCTACTTCGCTCTTCCAGGTCTTGTTGATTGATGCAGATAGCATCGACCCAAAGTAAACGTGCTTTGGTGCTGCTTCGGAGATATTTCAGTGCTTCAGCTAGGTTTGTAGTGATTGACAACCTCCCATCCTCGTTTCCTTTCACGATAATTTCGTGGCGCTGGTTGAGCGGGCCCCATACGTAAGACAAAGCTTCCGGGAAAGGCGTGATGGTGCCCAATTCTATTAACGCAGCTGTTGACATTGAGATGATGATTGGTGATTCGAAATCGCCAGGTAGCAAGCTCAATACCCTGATCTCGGACAAATCAGCTTTCAAAGGGGAGTACTTGTACACGTCCATAGTTCATAATCCTGCTGAAGAGCTATTTAATTTAATGCGAATGAGTTTGTAGAGGCGAAGGTGTGCAGGCTGTAGCAGGTCTCGAGAAAACCAAAATTGATTATGGAGATGCCTATCCAGTCCGCTAGCCTGAAGCAGATAGTATCCCTGTCCCCTACATTGAGTGAGGACTTGACACTGTCTATGTGCTGCCGTCATACTGACTGGTGTAATAGCTTGCGGAAACTTCTAGAAGAACGCCATAATTTTACGTGGTATGTATAAAATTCTTGATAAAATCGTGGCTGTGAATACGATATACGGTGTGGGTGATAAATCCCTTTCCACTTACTAATATGCTTGGCATTTTGTGTACGAAAGGCACCTCCCACTTTTTACGGATAAATCTGGCAGGCAAGTTTTCTTATACTCTGTGTCTTCAAACCTTGGAGGTATACTTTAACTCAATAGAAGCTATATGCCACGGTCCTGAATTCTAGGGACGTGTTAAGAGTCGTGATAGAGCGGAGGTAATAACCGTAGCAACTTTTTACACTCTTAACAGAACGATCAACAGCATAGCCAAGCTACAGTATTTTTCTTACTGCAAGTCAGGTCCTTCTAGATAAATAGCTAAAGAACTATAACAAACAGATTATAGCTTTATATATTTATATGGTAGAGAGCTAAGACCCTTGAACTATACATATTTTTCGCCACACTGGTTTATTCGGCACTCCAGGACAGGCGTTAGCACACTTCTTACTGTAGATAGAATGGAACATTATCTGTGAAAATATCCAACAAGAATAGAGCTCCACAACGAGGGGTGAGATGTAACATTGCTTATATAGCTCCGCAATTTCCATATTGGTACTGTGGTACAGTGAGAAATAGTAGTGCAAGATCAAACAGAAAAGTAGTTGTTGTATTGTCTGAGGAGCTCGTATGGAGCGATATATGTACATACAAAACAGACGCTAAGTTGAATATAAAAGACTGGAGTATCATGTAATACTGACACCTAGACTCCTTAACTTTCTGTAACTCAAGCTTTCACGCTCACTCTCGATATATTTCCCCTTTAAGCACACCATGCCTGACCATACCCACACCATCCCCAAGCCGAACAGCAAGCTCCCGGCGGACAAGCCGGGTTCTGGCGCTTGCCATTTTTAGGATCGCAGGAACCGTCACCACCTGGAACGGGGCCTCCACACCAGGCGGCGCCGTAGCCACACCAATTATAGGAAGAACAGCAAGCCCCTGAAGGGCATGCAGGATTATTGTATGTGCCCAGATTATGGTCGCAGCTACCGTCGTTAGGAGTAGGACCCGGGTTTGGTCCACACCATGCCGTGCCGTAACCACACCAGTTTTCTGTAGAGCAGCAAGCTCCTGCTGGACAAGCAGGATTATTTTGGGTGCCTAGGCTATGGTCGCAGTGGCCGTCTCCTCTCGGCTTGAGAAAAGGAATCGGCTCGGGTGTGGTTACTCCGGCGAAGAGGACGAGAGGAATGAGAATGTTGTATCTCATTGATGTTTTTATTTACCGGTCAATTAATTTTTGGTGTTTTGTGTGTTTGTATTTTGATGTTAATATATGATTGATTGATTTTAAACAAAGGAGAGGAGGTGAAATAAATACTCGATTTGGTGGGGAGATATACAAGCATACAAGCACAAACAAGGTGATCTTCAGCTGTTGAAATGGAGTTCTAGGTGCAAAAGGCTCTGCGCTGTAGTATGTATCAGTTCAGGAGATCTATAATTCGTGGCAAAGCTGCTTAAAGGGGCGAAGGGGTACCTCGCAGGCTGGTTGCCAAATTTGTGTGGTTTTAAGCTTATTATTACGTGGAGAATAGAGGCGGGCCAATAAAGATAAAACCCTAACTTAATAAGAGGTCATGTGAGTAGATTCAAATCAAAGAGTGGCTAAGCCACATATACCAGTCAGCTGCCGATAGTATCACGCGATAGTAGAACAAGAGAGCTCGAACATGAGATTAATGAATACTATGGTTTTACTTTGTAAGTCAGCTACTCTAAATAATATATCTCAAACTACAAGTCTGATGCTTCGAGTCTTGCACTAAAACCTGTCACATTAGAGGTAGCCTAATAAAGCGCCCTTTCTTGATTCCTCACTTGCTCGCTTATTTCCAAGACAACGAGATGCTTTTCCTACTCCAGACAATTGTTGTTTCATCACCTCATTCGCCATCTAAAGCAGCTCACCCATACCTCCACTATCTGGCTCTATCGCTGAAGAACAATCATGAAATACTCAGAAGAAAGCTGAACGCATACCTGCTGGTAGCCCGTTTGCAAACAGCTGTCACGTGGATACACAAGTCGCATCACAAGAAACATTCGTTATGCCTGAATAATGACAGGCTGCATAAAAATATCGTACGACTTTATCCGGACAGAGAAGTGTACTGTCAGTTCAGGGCATGACGCCTTACCTATTGTAGTTTAGCGTAGAACAGCTGGAGAGATTACCATCTCTCAACACCACTCCTTATAATTAATTAATCAGTTATTCCAATATATTCAGCACTGGCACAAGGTCCAATTGAATCAATTGCATCAATTGTAGAAGAACCCTCTGATCCAACATGTACTTTCAAGCAAACTCTAGTTGTCGAAACGCAGTTGCACTCGAGATTTTCTACCATTTACAGTGTAGAATCATCGAGGTTTTGATGCTCTTAATAAGCTTGATATCTACAGAAAATATCCCTAAAATCTGAGGTGCATTGTTTTATATTATATAATGGGGCAACCTTCCAAAAAATTCCTATTCACCCTATGTAGCCGTAAAAAAACAATGCGCGGCAATACTATCCTCAACTTAGCGATTACAGAAAAAAATAAATTTGTAATTTTACTAGTTAGGAATGTTTAGGAGAAGGTATTTGCTTGGAGCGGTGCCTAGGACTAATACATTATAAATAATGTGAGGCCAAACAGAAGGTAAATATCACTTAGTTTAAACTAATTCCACCACTCCATGTTTTAGACGTTATAACCCACTACAAAGTTCCTTAGACTTAATATCGATACCCTCGTGCCCCTCTGTTCCACCAACTTGGATGCCCATCGCCATACCACTTCCTTGATGAAATAGCACATGGCAATGGAGCATCCAGATCCCTACATTATCCGCTTTTAGTCTAATGACAACATATCCTCTTCTTGGGACGCTGACGGTATCCTTCTTAACAGGGTTATTAAGATTCATCATTGGCTGTATTAAAACGGATGTCGGTGAATAAGGATTGTAACTTCCCCAGCCATGCTCTGAACGATGGGATGCAATAATGTAGAATGAATAGCCGTGAAGATGAAATGGGTGTGCGCCGTCGTCAAGATTATTGATGATTATGTCAACCCACTTCTCAGCAAATCCAGAGACGGGTATGTACGGGAGGAGTTGATTTTTATCCCATTGCGAGCGAGTGAGCGACAGTAGGGGAAGTGATGGAGTGGATTGAGGCGACCAGGATGTACGATTCATGAAACCTATGGGACGGTTTCCAAAGATAGAGAGCTTTTGAGTTTTAGCATAAAGGAGGATTGTTTGTTGAGCAGTGCGAGGTATCTGACTCGTTATTAAAGCGGTTGCAGAGGCGAGATCAAAATGGGTGAATTTCGTATTTTGCCATTCTAAGCTTGCTGGTGCTCTAGAATTAGAGAAGATTGGGAACGACTGATTTGATCTGAGAGCATGGTTCGGGTATTTGAAATTTCTAGGCTCGGATCAGCTGAGGCCAGAAAGGCAAGAAGAGGAATGTACTCTGGATCTAAATCTACATGAAGTTGAGATAGAGTAACATCAGTACTGTTGTCCCACTTTACAATTACATCTACTCGCTCTCCAGGATATAAGATGCCCACGGAGCCTGATCTAGTTCCCGCGATGTTAAATCCTCCATCTATTGTCAAGGGAGTGAGGGAAGCAAAGGATATCTTCACTGTGAAGCCCGCAAGAGATCTGTAAAACTTTAGTATTGCTTAAGAGGATTGACAGAGTCATCACTATACCCTACATTCACCAATCTAAGCCGAGTCAGCTTGGTGAGAGAATCGATAGGAAATAATCTGGCCATCTTCTGTTCTTCTATATTTACGCACTCCACGGGTCGTGCGGGCGGAGCCATTGAACAATTGAATTTTCCAGCTCCATTAATCAGAATTGAATCAGGAACAGGCTAGAAGTATTAGCCTACACTCGAGTATGACGCACTTTATAAAATCCTCACCTCATTTCCAAAACCACGGGGACTGGTGTACCAGGCAAGAACTTCATCAGCGCTTCGGTGATACCAGTCCCCAATCATTAGTAGAAAATCATTCTCATATCCCAGAGACCTAGACCCATCCCCAATTGTTATTGGTTTATGGACAACTAGACCCCCATACATGCCATCACCCCTTTGCATTTGAGAATGAGCGTGCCACCAGAAAGTCCCTGCTTGGTCCTGGCTAACATCGAAATCGTATATGAAGGTTTTTCCGGCTGGAATTAAGCATTGAGTAAGACCGGCAGCTCCATCCATTGAATTTGCGTTGCGCATTTCAAGGCCATGCCAGTGTATTGAGATTCCTTCTCGAGAGTCAAGATGATTTGTCACGTGGATAACTAGTCTATCTCCCGAACGGCATTCAATAGTTGGGCCAGGGAATTGGTTATTGGCTAGATATATAAGCTTTTGGACTCCATCTGGTGACCGAAAGCCGGACGTAATATTCCAATTATGCGTTATTGTAGATTTTTGTCGGTGCACGTGCTGTTCTGGATGGAGCCGGATTCCAAGACATGGAGACTGTCTATATTGAGAACCAGAGTCGGAATTATGAGCTGAGGTTGTAAAAATGGGGTAATTTAAGATAACTGCAGAAGATCTTAAAGCAAATATTGCAAGCATGAACAAGCCGAAGGCTATACTAACTGCACATAGCCATTTAGTGAGGTCTTGAGGTTTGTTGTAACCGCATTTCCATAAGGAATGAGTGAAGCGAGGGGAAGAGGGCCTCTCATTATAATTTAGAAGCTCAACAGCTTCGTCGCTTATTGATGTATCGACGTTCAAGGTTGTACTCAATCGTCGTCGTGTTTGACCTTTAAGTGGCATGGTTGTTCCAGGCTTTGGTTTTCGTCAGCATCACGATTCACGGTCTCGTATTTTTCCTTCAACGTCAATACTACCATCGCATATCCGGCTACAACCATATTTCATAAAATCGTTTGATGCTTTTTTCAACCCTGATAAAGTTTGTATTTCATCTTTTCCCACTCCTAACTTAAGTCTAATTTTCAGCTGCTGCGCTGACCAGCCACAAGATTTGGGCTAACTGGAATTGGAAGGTAAAACTACAAACCAAAAGTAGTACCCATTTCTGCTTACAACGTCTCGATGGATCGTTGCACTGTGGATGCATAGATAGCGGGAACAGAGTTGGTTCCTGGATCGCACGGGGAGAGGCCTGTCGCTATGATTGGATGTATGGGATCACTTACTTTTGTTGCCGGCTCATTGGAATAGTATATGGCATGCGGTCGTCGTCGGAAAATCGAAGACTAAAGAACGTGCGGCTTTTAAACTAAACGAAGTGGGACGAAAGGACTTGATGACTTTCGTGATAAGAAAACCCTTCGTGAAGTCTGTCTAAAATTTGTGACTTCTTCTGCGCTATCACCTTAGACCCCATGGCATGCAGGTCAAATTCTTGTCATATGTTGTCAAATAAGAATCAATCTGAATCCTCTTTGAGATGAAACCCCACATAAGATAACGTATAAGTACTGTGCAGATTCATGAGCGAGTGATCGGGGTCGAAACGAAAAACTGATTATTACCTTCGCCATGGCAGCCTCAATTCGATTTCTTTCCACTATTACAGTTATGTATCCGATGTTTGCTGGTTCAGCGTTGGGTGGATCACTTGCTGATATCGAACATGTTGTGCTTTTTATGCAAGGTATTACGACCCCGTGGATCTGATTCCTCCTCTAACTTCTTCAGAAAACCGAGCATTTGATCATTACTTCGGAACCATGGCTGGTGTTCGAGGTTTCTCCGATCCTAATGTGCAAGTCAATTCAGGGAAACCTGTCTGGCAACAGGAAATCAATGCAGATCTCACTATAAACGCATCATACCTACTCCCATGGTATATTAATTACGAAGGGGGGGAAGCATTAAACTCTTCTCAGTGTATGCTTGCCGGCAGTAATAGTTGGGAACAAAACCACGCTGCCTTGAACGGGGGCCTAAACAACCACTGGGCAATAAATAACACACCCTGGAGCTGGGGCCATTACCGCCGTTCCGACATCCCGGTCCAATTCTCCATCGCAGATGGCTGGACGATAGGAGATATGTATCAAGAATCTGCCATTGCGTCCACAAATCCCAATCGCGTATTCTGGACCTCAGGCTCTATCAATGTCCCTGGTTCTCCACAGACCAAATCTGAAGGGGGCTACCCTTACATTGACAACAACGAGACACCTGGCTGCGAGGACGGCGGTTATAACTGCTACCCTCTCTACTGGGAGACAACGCCAGAGATATACCAAAATGCCAATATCTCCTGGTCCATCTTCCAAGATGCTGATAACTTTGATGATAATCCTCTGGCATGGTTTGCCAAATACCAGGACGCTGCTCCCACATCAGAGCTCTATAAACGAGGTATTGTGGGACAGTCACTGAATGACTTCTATGCTCATGCTAAAAACGGCACTCTCCCTGCAATTTCATTCATTGTTGGCCCTGCACAACTCTCTGAACACCCTCCCTACTCCCCACGTGATGGTGCCTGGCTCCAAAAGCAAATTGTCGACGCCATCACGCAGGGAGCAGGATATCCTAAAACTGCTCTCTTAATCTCTTACGACGAGACAGGTGGCTGGGGTGACCATGTCGTACCGTACCACTCCCCGGCCGGCACAGCAGGCGAATGGCTAGATGATCCGTATAAAAAGGTTGGATACACATACTCTGGTCCTGGATTCAGACTGCCGTTCTACATTGTTAGTCCTTGGACGAGAGGTGGGAATGTGTTTACGGAGCATGCAGACCATAATTCTCAAATTTTGTTTATTGAAGAGTGGATGGCTGCGAAAGGCAAGAATGTTAGAACTAATCAGATGGTGCCGTGGAGAAGACAGCACATGTCATCTCTAGTAAACGCCTTCGATTTTCAAAATCCAGATTTCTCAATCCCCAACTTGCCACATGCACCACAACCACACAAGGACGCACAAGGAAACTATGACGGTGCAAGTTTTTGTGAATCCTTGTATGGGGAGACTAGACCACAAGTCCCATACATGTCGCAGGTTCCAGCCAACAGGGTGAACGAGTTGTCAGAGCAGGGATTTAAGGCTATGCGAGGGGCGATGACAGAGGGGAGGTATGTTGTATTTGAGAAGAATGGGTTTGCGTCGACAAATACTGGGAGGCCAGCAAGAGATTTTACGGCGAGTAAAGTGGGAATTAATCATGACGATGTGGCACAAAGGTGGGTTTTGCATGGGCTTAAGGAGGGGGGAAATAAATTCACGATTAGCAGTGCTGCGGATGGGCGGTATATTGGGGCTCATACGGGGTTGGTTGATAGTGTGAGCGGAGCGGAGGTTTATGAGGTGGGTTTCAAATCGGGAGAGGGCTACAGCTTGAAGAAGGAAAATGGAAAGTTTGTTAGCGTCGATACGAAGGGTGAGATACAGATTGTGGCGCAAGAAGTTTATTGGAAGGCGTTCAGTGTGACTTAACTTGAATAAATGGGTCGTAAAGTGATGAAAAAATAAAAGTTTTTATATCGAATTCGATAGCTGTAAGGTTATTAATATAAGTAAGTATCTTAGGTATTTTTACAAAATTTGTATGTAAGTGAAGCCTATATTACACTATCCTCTTAGCGAATTTACTATTACATAATTTAAACCTCAGCATTCTTCTTTCAGCGATTAGTTTATTGATATAATATTAGAATAAATTCTCTTGCCAAGTGAATGTAAGCCTTTGTTTGGTATAATAGTATTAGTAATTTCTTAAAAGTTGGTCAATAGTAGATACTTTCGGATCGTGACCTGAAAAATCGAGCAACCTGTTGTAACCAGGTCCCAGACCTAGTTTATGGGCACGCTTTGGCCTAGTGCCACACTTATATTATAGGATCTGGGAGCTTACCTGTAAATCAATGGTGGTATTCTCTTTGAATAGAATACACTCTTTTGAACCCAATTACCTGAGATTCTAACACAACCAATGTTGAACTGGTGCCTAATAGCCTAAGGCACACAAGCACCAAGATCACTATTTTTGACTACGTCTCATGATAGATCACATGGAGACCGGAATGTTGCCGTAGCTTATTCTGAATAGTAGCAGATACAAGTGATAGCTGATAAAACTTGATTTACACTATGGGATCCACCGTGAAGACCTCAAGGCCTCGTTTTGTTGATGACACTATTCATTCGATCAATTAGAATTGTTAAATTTAATATCTACGTAAAACTTCGTTTCTCACGTGAACTAGTTGTGCAATCCTAGTGTGAGGTTGTTTTTATTCTTTGTGCCACCAGAGGAGTGAAGCTTCAGGCCTGAATTGTACATAATAGATGAAATCCTAACACGCCCCGCTTATACCATTGACAATCTGTACCTCTTATAATAAGTAACCATTCTTTCAGGAATAATCTTTGCACCTTCTAAAATTCGACTCTAGCGGTAACTATTCTGCAATCCGGCTTGCGCATTGAGGAAATGTGAATATAGATGGAAGATAGAGAATCACGCGGTCGTGTTTGGCGGCCCGAGCGGGGAGTGGATCTGAGTATTGACGCCGCCGGCCTCTTAGAGTGCTTTCATTTTAGCAAAGACTTTACTTGGTGCATAGTATCTAAATGCTGACGACGCCGGCTGAATAAGGAGTATAAAACCGAAAACTTGTTCACTCTCATGTAGCAAGAGCAGGGGTCTTATGATTCTGTTCTCAATCCTGCGAGGCAACAATGTGGCCAATGCAGTGAAGAAAGATCAACAAAGCTACCCGTGCCTCACTACCTGTAAGGAAGGTGTCAGCGTTATCAAGAAAAGGAATGTCGCCTCTTCTCGTTGTTACTTAGTGCTTGAAGTTCTCTCTGGGGTCCGAAATACTATCTCCTGGTTGGTGCGCATCTGAATCTCAAAGGTGAAACAACGAAAAAGCAAGGCATCCACATGGGTGACTTTCTAGTAGCATTTATGATAGGCAGGACCGCTAAGCTCGGGGTTTCTCAAAAATCACAATTTTTGTGCTTAGTGTTTTGTGATTGGGAGAGGCTAACGATAACAGCTTTAAATAGGAGATTTTAAACCCTTTTTATCAACTCCAGCTCGTTTCTGGACTAGCATGTATAAAACGAGTCAAGTTTTCTAGAAGTACCTCTTAGTTCTTCATTTTTTATTACCCTAATTTTTAAGCCTATACTTTCTGAATAGTCTGTTTTCAGTTCAGTTTCTGATGATATGAATAAAATTATAAATGCATGTGTGGTTTAAAGAAAGGTTGGACGAGAAAAGATCTAGAATCGTTAGAATATGGACATCAAGCATATCAAAGACAAAGCTAATAGGAAAAGGACCTCGATACTCTATTTAGGTAGCTAGTTTCCACAATAGTGTAGAAATTAACACATTGTTGTTATAAAATAATCAAGAGATTGATCATAGCTTTCGTTCAACGGTTAACACTCTGCAATAATGGATATCGTACAGGACACGAGCGCTCCCTGAAATATGGCCAAGGTGTGCCATTCGTACATGAATTTCATTGGGGCGGAACTAGGGTTTGGGAAAATATGGCCCGAGCAAGGACTTCCTTGTCCGCACTTTTGCGCGCACATAACTCTTGGTCTGAAGGAATCAACTCAGCCAAACAAGCCCATGCGTGGCTTAGCTCGCATACGTAGCCAAAGAGAAGAAGATAGATTTTTAACTAACAGATGCTTCAAAACTCCAATGCATACACTGGGCTGATCAATTTGCTTCGTGGAGCTGATTGACGGAAGACTGCTGTTTCTTGTGTTACCCCGCAAATCCTTGACTCTTAGCTCATGACACTTGGAACGCCCAAATCACTAAAAGGAGGTAAACTGACGGGGTCTAGAAGAGATCCTGCATATTTATGAGGGATCCACCTTGGTCGTGAGAAATCCGGGGAGCCACTACTACATCAACCTTTTTTGCAAAATGTCGTCGGACACCACAACAGCGCCGGTTTATTTTGAACTCAGCTGGGCAATCCTCAGTAGCATTGGATTAATCAATGTTTTCTACGGTATTTTGGTTGTTGGAATTACTAGTCTATCCCCAATCACCATCGTCCCAATTGTCGTATCTGCAGCTGGCGCCGTGGCAAATGGGATGTGCTATTACTCTTTTTATGCAAACTATTCACGGATTCCAACAGTAGTCACTGGAGTATTTGCAGATTTAATGTGGCTGGTAAGTGCTATACTGGCAATCCTACTCTCTAGTACTCGTTACTGACATTTTGTTCAGATACAGGAAGCTGGTATGTCCTTCTACAGTTATCAGATCCTGACCAAGATTCTCTTTCAGAGAGAAAGGGCAATATTCTTGGGCTGCTTTTGGTCCATGATGTCAGTCATTCTTGGAATCAGAATCACAATTATAATCAGTCGGGTCTTGGACAACCTTCAGTCCACTTCACAGTTTCAACATCGCATCAATCACCTCCACGTTGGCTACTTCGTATCTATTGCAATTGTAGAGTCAATCAGCTCAATATTTTTGCTTCGAATCTTCATCGCCGCAAACAAAACTTCACTTGTTGTTTTCTCAAAGAATAACCTGTTCCAGCATCTGGTACGAAGCACTGAGATTCGGGTCGCCAGTTTATGCCTCGTCGGTATTACTAGAGCAATTACATATACTTTCCAAACTACGGCACAGAGCGCTGAAAGCATCGCCAATGAAGTTGACCGTTTTGCCTATACTCTCGAGTGTTTATTCCCTGTCTCAATGATGTAAGCTATTCACCTTGAAACAATACTTGCGGCACTAATATGGCAACAGGATCGATATTCTTGGGTCAAAACTGTTAGGCAATGACTACTTTAAAGAACCATTGCCTCCTTTCGACCCTAGAGGAGTGAGCACCAATGGTGGTGCTTTCTCCACGATGAACGATGCTAGTATATACCGTCGTTCTCATACCACGCCGGGTTCAGGAAGTCAGGCACGGTATTCCAACGGAGATTCACTAGCCAGCCAAAACTCAATGGGTGTCCTCTCGAGTGCGATAACAATCACCAAAGCTTATAAGCATGAAAATTCAACTTCCGAACAGTGGATTGATAATGTTGATGATAAAGGGAGTTATGACATGAATGATACCCATGACAAGGAAAGAAGTTCAAGTAGAAGAATTATGGGGGATGTCGAATTTGAACTTCGTGAATATCCTTAAATTGGAGGTATTAATAGGTCTAATATAACACAAATTTCTCCTTTCTGAAGTATAATCGGGTAAGAAAATTATATTGTAAAGACCCGGAACGCATACTAAATAGTCCTTAGCAAATTATGTACGGAATACGGAATTCAACTCGTTTTACAGATTCTCGTCTATCAATAACCCGAGGAAAGTCTACATTGAAGTCAGATCATAACCATTATTTTCTTACATCTCCCCTTTGCCTCTTCGGCTAAATTCAGTGCGTGCTCCACTTTATGGAACCCTCTTCCAAAATCTCCCTGTCTTCAACACATAATGTGTCATATGCTGGGCATTTTAGTGCTAAAATGGATATGTACCATCTTAGGGGCGTCAATCTTGGACCGTGATAGTTGAGAGTACTTGTAAGGGTTTAGCATAGGAGCAGCCTGTGTCACGCTGTATATTATATCTTAATGGAGGGGTTATTATCACCCCACTGAAACTAAAACTCTTTCATTCCTTTCTTTAGCGATTCGTTTATCGAATGATAATACTATTATTTCACTGGCGAGAGACCTTCATTATATTGAAGAATTCAATGATATCCGATTACCCAGGTAAACGTGGGGTTTAGTTGGTTGTGACGGTACCAAGGCAGGAGCGAGGGAAGGTCCCCAGAGCGGAGGTATACAAGCAAGAGTTCGGTTGGTTGAGTAAACTAACTAAGTAGCAAAGGCTATCCGCTCCTTATAGCAAATTCCCTTCTTAAAAAGAAACCAAATACCCCTACTAATGGTCTAAGCAAGCGGTGACCACCGTAATCTTGAAATGATATTACCAGTAGCTTTTTGTATCCGGCAGAAGGGTATTGTAGTTGGGCATATTTTATATTCGTGGATCTAATTGGTACTCTTCTAGGAATGAATATAAATACCCTTTATGCTGGTAACAGTGGGTAGGATGTTGTGACATTTTTATTAACCCGATGTAACTCTTTGTTTAAGCCACAATGAGGACAAAGAGAATAAGATGATAAACTGGATCAACTCAAACCAGTACAGGAAAGGCATTGAGAGAGATATGGGAGTAAATCTCCATCGAAGACCGTCATAAGCATAGAGATCCCCAGATGCGCACCAGTGGAGGGTGTGTTTAGGAGCGGAAAAATGAGAATCTGAAGATGGCACAGACAGTTGAAGTTAAATGATTCCGTCAACAGCTACCCCGACCGCCAAGTTAGCCTGTCAACAGAGAAACAAATACATATCCCGTCGGCGATACTCTTTGGGACAAATATTTTATATTCCAAGATCCGGATAAATATTCTTCCTACGATTGAAGCGCATAACAAACCTAATGCCTTTTCTATGTGATTATATTTGTCTCCGAAATTATTCAGTTCATATGTGTTTGGAAGGTGCACCTAATTTAGCCATCTCTGAGTTTCATGGAGAGTGGAGAAGCTGGGGCAGGCATGGTGGGGTACAAGGGTAGAGTAGATAGCATGCGTACCAATCCTTGCTTCTTGACTTAGTCTTCAGAAATACATGTATGATAAGCGGTGCCTTCGAATTGAGAATTTATCCACTCAAGGGACCACAGATTCAGTAACCGAATAAGCGTCTGAGTTAGTGCCAGCGGAAGAGTTTTAGTGAAACTTTACCTTTCGCCCCCTTTTGTCCCGCTGTAAACAAGGCAGTGTGGGAAACCAAGATTGAAAATTTTGTGACCACTGTAAAGCCTCAGCATCTCCATTTATATGAATTCTTTGAGCAGGTATAAGTAGAGCAGTCAATTCCTATGTGATATACTTTTCACCACGGATTTCAACCCAAAAATTATCCTCTTACTGCGTCTCTGAGCCCAACATCATGGCAATCGCTTCTCATCTACCAATTTTAACCGTATTAATTGCTGCTTTCCAGTTATGGAATCCTACTTCTGCAGTATTGCTGACAGTATCAACGGGTTCTGGCCAGCCTCTTAGTCCCCTTCTCCATGGCTTAATGTTTGAGGTACTGGTAGATTTCCAACCTGTACCTATCACTCCGGTTAACTCAAATATCAGGATATCTCTCATTCGATCGATGGTGGCCTACATGGTCAACTACTACGGAACAATGGATTCCAGGGAGATAATTCTAGTACTCAGTTCTGGGCAGCTTATGGAAACTCGCAAATATCTCAGGATTTTGTTAATCCACTAACGTCGGCAATCAAATCAACTTTAAGAATTAGCGTTCCCAGTGGCGCCACAGGTCTTACAGGTGTAACTAATGAAGGTTACCTCGGTATCACGATCACCCCTGGGCTTTACACAAGCTCCTTCTTCATCAAAGGCGACTATAACGGGGATATCACTATCCGGCTCAAGGGGAAGACTAGCGGCATTCAATACGCCTGCGGCACCGTAACTATTAACAGCGCTTCATCGAATTTCACCCAATATAGTGTTGACATGTGGACTTCAGAAGCACCAGACGCAGAAAATGTTTGGCTTCTGGAATTTGATGCCTCTCAAATTGCGGGAAGCTCTCTGAACATTGGTTTACCCCAACTTTTCCCGCCAACTTTCAAGGGAAGGTCTGTTTTCATTTTCAGAACCAGAAATTTATACCTGACCGTTATTAGGGAGAATGGTCTGAACCCAAAACTTGCGAACCCACTTTTTGAGTTACAACCAACATTCTTGCGATTTCCTGGGGGTAATAACCTGTAAGCACAATTGAATTTTAAGAGATGTGGCTTATTAACTAGAATATAGTGAAGGCGGAAGAGTTAACAGTCGTTGGAAGTGGAACGAGACACTAGGGCCTGTTGAAGATCGCCCCGGTCGACAAGGTGAGTTACCTTCTTTACCGCATTCAATTACAGGAACTCAGGAACTTTACCTAGGTACATGGGGTTATCCAAATACAGATGCTCTTGGTAAGTCGCCACTATATTGTCAAATTTTAATAATTTACTAAAATATTTTTTTTAGGACTCATGGAGTATCTTTACTGGTGTGAGGATATGTTCATGACCCCAGTTCTTGCTGTTTGGGCTGGTCTCGCATTTGAAGAAGACGCTGTCGTTGGTGATGCTTTAGAACCATTCATTAATGATGCGCTTGCAGAAATTGAGGTAAGTACTGCCCTTTCAACCTCCCTGAAAAAGTTCCGTCACTAATCATTCAAGTTCGTCATTGGAGATACTACTACACCTGGTGGTGCTTGGCGTGCATCGCTTGGCCACCCTACACCTTTTGATCTTAAATTCGTCGAAATCGGTTTGTTATTTAGCCACTTTTCCAAAGCGCAAACCTAACCAAGAGTAGGTAACGAAGATAATTTAGGAGGTGTCGGTCACCCTGGCTGTCCCAGCTACCCCGAGCGCGTTTCAAGATTCAATAAAGCAATCAAGGAAAGATTTCCGTCGATCACGGTTATTGCTAGCACTGCTGATAAAAGTTGCTTACCCAATCCAATACCAGATGTGAGAACTCATACGAAATCCTATTGACTCGTGCACTCATAATGGTCCTATAGGGACTTTGGCTCGACTACCACAATTACAACATTCCCGAGAATTACGTGCTAGGATTCACCGAATTTGATTCCTGGGATCCTGCACATCCAATTTTGATCGGTGAGTATGCCCGATGGGGTACTCCCTACCCTGATATGCAAGGAGCTTGTAGTGAAGCTATCTATATGATGGGCTGGGAGAGAAACCCTCAAATTGTCAAGATGGCGGCATATGCTCCAACCCTGCAACTGGTTGATACTAGTGGATGGCAATGGACTGTGAGTATACCATTGTTTCTGGGATCAAATACTTATGACCTATTGCTGACAAGTTATACAGCCCAATCTTATCAGCTTTACTCAGAATCCAGGACATGTTATCAAGTCAACGAGTTGGCATGTTCTTAAGATGTTCTCTACAAACAAGGCAGATACTGTACTTCCCGTCACTTCTGATTCCCAGCCTGGGCCTGGTAAGATCCTGAACTGTTTGACTTCCTCTCACCTCAGCTAATCGAAACACAGTGTACTGGAGTGCCTCACGTAAAGGTGACGATAGATATATCATCAAATTGGCGAATTATAGCGATGACCTTCAGGTTGTATATATTACTATTCCAGGACAGACGACCGGCTGGTACACTGCAATCTCTGCTGCCGCTGATGACCAGAATACTCTTGCCAATCCTAATGTGGCTCAGCCAAACTCATGGACTGAGACGGCTACTGATGGTATCTTCCGTGTTGAAGTTGGTAGATGGGGTGTTGCAGTTCTTGTTGCTATTTGAGCGTCCCAGGCCTAGTTCAACCGTTGGAATCAAGGAACTGGAGTGCCCAAATACAATCCCTCCTACTCAAACTAAAAACGATGGTATTATTTTATAAGGCTATCCACCTTGATTCAGAGGAAAATACTCTATTTGTGGCGATTTGAAATATCTCTTTACTAAATTAATTGAAGTATAATAGTGCTATCAGTTTCTAAAATTTATGTATACTGGCTATTTCATGTTGTATTAAACTTTATAAAATACAACCTTACATACAAGGCAAAATCTAACCCCCACGCCGTAGAACTAGAGAGATACTTATGTATTAGTGTAATTGGTTCTGATGGAAATGTCTAAACAATTGTCTCAATAGATGGCAGTAGCCAGGAGGAAGAGGGTGAGTGAGTACCTTTAATTATATAGGCTTCATTGCGCTGAGTGGGTTAGGGCTACTACTCTGCTAAACCTTTACAAGAACCAGCAGCTTGAGATGATACGAAAAAGGCCAGAGATGACCAAGGTTTGTCAACAATAATGCCTTTTGCTCGATTTCGCTCTCCTAGATTGACATTTCTGATGGAAGATATTTATTGGCCCACTCAACTCGACTATTGATTAATATCTACCCGTAACATCCTAGGTGATTTATTGAGCCTAATATCTGATTTCTTGCAATAGTAGAGAGTAAAAACCTTTATCTATGCTCGGATACTAGACCCATCAATTCTAATATAGTTGGCATATTTGTGCAAAGTCTCGAATGCCGGGAGCTATTCTGAATCTGCCGTTCAGAGGGATGGTAGATCAAGGTCAATTAAAAAACCCAGATTGATAGAGAATTATTGGTGATCTTGGAAACAGAGAGGGCTGGTTTGCCCTCCTAATTTTCGCTAACAAGAAATTTCCTTTCATAACTCTTTAGGCGTGTAACTCTCCAGATCTATCCAATAATATAAGTAACAATCGCAGAGTCCTTGATGACGGCAGTCTCCAGCTACCAATTACCACCTTCCTCCCACCTGTAATGGGTTCGGTTCCATAGTCAAAATCTCTAAAGTGGATCAGGAGTGTTTCATCATCATTCAGGAACTTAAATAAGCTTTCCATCACCCAGGTCGAAAGCAAAGATCCGTAAATGACGATGGTCAGTTTCACTAAGCTGCCAAAACTGAAATTCTATGGTTTTAATGTAATCAATACACTTAGATCAGAACATGCAATCGTAGGCGGGTTGGTAACCAGTTTGAATAAAATATTTAGGCCAATGGCGAAACTTGGCCAAGGGGTGGAATATGTCTTTGTATTCAAGTATTGTTGATGGGGTCATAAGAATGTACCTCAGAGAATATCTATTCTTTTATATACCAAATGGCTTATCATTGCACACACCACTTGAAATGCAGAAGTTACTTACTAGAGTTTTCCACTGGGCGTGAAATACTGGTAGAGAGCCGTACCATGACCTTGGTTGACAAAGACCTCTCCAATAGCAATGGCTTAAGGCCCGAGGGTGTCGCAAAAGTGGATATTTACCGATCACTCGTTCCTATAAATGTATTTAAAAGTGCGCATGTCAATTTACTTGTCAAGATCTGAGGTAGGCTCACCGGGCCATTTATAACTCAGTAATTATATAAAGAAGAGCTTAAAGTTGCGAGGCCAATATTGCTGCCCCAATAAACCAGTACAGCCCCCATACCATGGGAAGAGGGAGTCTCGAATGACAACACCACTAGCGTCGGCAACACTTTGACTAATTTTAGAAGAACCTCGGGCAGCCCTTCTCTATTTCTCCATTCAAAATTTGATAGAATAGTGCTTGTGCTTCGTATAAACTACATTCAGACTCACCCAACTATTTGCTCATATGGAAAAATCTAAAATTAAATTTCAACTTTTCCGATGACTTATGTCAGATATTACACGACTTGAATAACCTTTCTCAAAATATCAGAGAGGTTATTAGCCAGCAATCCATGGATGCTCGTGTTCGGGAGTATGTGGCTCTTCTTTTTATGTTAGTGCCTGAGCTGGATCGACCATTCATTTCTATAATCATACGTTCTCATGATTTTAAGCAGCACATCTCTAAGGTCCAAAAGCCGCTCGAGGAACTAGAGTTAAGAAAGAAGTCGTCAAGAACATCTAAAGTACCTTAACCCTTTTGCAGATCGAAGAGGTTCAAAGAAACAACGGAAGTGAAACAGCTCTTCCATTAACTGACTTGATCTCTATCCTCCTCCAACAGTCAAGAAAATAGCAAATTTACAATAAGCTTTGAAGGAACCGCCATCAGACTGTGCTAACTTGCTGATCATACTGACAGTATCATTCAGTATCTTCAATCACTTACGGCCAATAAATGGGGAAACTTCTCCAATCAATCCTCTTTGTCCTTTCACGATGGTTGCAAATTGTAATTCCCACAACCACTTTTCCCATGCAAACGTGTGAGGCCACTGGAAGGCTGGTAAATTGACAAGAGTGGGCCTAGATACAATGAGAATGTCTCTTAAAACTTTAAGAATTCCCTAACGCTCCGTGCTGCCGTGGAAATACCCATCATAACTTTAACTTAGCACCAAAAATATCAATAATGTGGTAGATGGTATTCACAATACTGTAGATACAACAAGTAACAAAAATCTACCCTGACAAGCGCTTTCAGGTTTAGATACTTATAACACGGCAGGAACCTGAATTTCAAGTAAGGAGAGACTCTGCGCGGCAGGGTAACCTTGGAATAGAAGCCGTCAGGGAAACTCGTTCTCGGTGAAAGACAGCCCAGTGATCTCAAATTTCGGTCTAAACTAGTTCTACATACAAGCCGCCATATAAATTATCATCCAGAATGATGCCGATAGAATAGAATAACCCCTTTGAACGAATGGACACATTAGCGCAAGTCTAAAGATAAACGCGACAAATTCAAGTTGAAATAAAATGAAGGTTTTCCAGTTATCATTGGAAGGTATGCTTAGCCGCGAGAATAACCAAAAAAAGGCAGATCACACTCAAGCATACGTTGGAATCTGAAAGAGCGACTAAGAATTAGCATATTACTTCTTTTTAAAAATTGACAAAAAAAAGGCCGTCTTCGTTCGAATCAGTAGATTTGCGACGCGAGGAGCGAGAAGCATTTCTTGAAACAAGTTTTTCAACAGGCACAACATCTCCTCTGGTAGAAAGGGCGCTCACCGATACGGGCATAGGTGGGACTATGCTTTCGGTTACTTTTCCATTAAGCTTTCTGGAACGGGAAGGGCTTCGTGTCTGGGGGGGGCCGGATGGTGGAGCAAGGGAGCCACGGCCCTGGCGGACTGCTGCAGGAGCTTGTTTCGCAGAAGGCTTTTGGCTAGCATCTCCTTGCTGAGTATTTGCTACCCCACTTATGAGATTCAAGGCAATGGGAGCCACTGCTTTGATGACTGCTGGCGCTGCAGCCATGACCTGAGTCGCGATTTTCTGAGTGACTGTCTTGAAAGAGTCAAAGAAGCCTTCTGCAGAAAGCCGATCACTCTCGTCATATAGAGGGAGGCGTTCTAGTTTGCTTGGTCCAAACTTTGTGATGGCCTGGAGAGCAGCTTCGCCCATAATTGCCCTCTTAAACAGAGTGTCTACCACAGCGTCATTCTCCACCAGATTGGAGTCAAATGCGGACTCGGTAGATCCAGAGACAGCCTCCATTAGCTTGCCCAAACCGAATTTGGCCCCTTCTTTCACGAGTGGAGGGATAAATTTGAACCCCGTCGTGAGGAGAGAGCCTAGAGAATTAAAAAACCCCTCTGCCCCATGCACATCAAGAGATGGGCTGTTAATCAATGCTTCCACCAAGTTCTTAGTATCGGTATCCATGAAAGACTCCATGTCATGAACATTTGGGAGTTGCTTTCGGATTCCAATGCTACTTTCTGGGGCTCTTGGTCTAGTGAGATCATCGATTGCCATTCTAAGTGAGGGACCAATCAGTGCATCGCGGAGCTTTGGGGCCACCTTCAAGTTGGGCTCCAGGGAATTATATGTAGCTTCCATATGGCACAGTATCTGGGAGGCTTCGGCCGAATCAGGGTCCAGCTTCTGGACCGTTTGGAGAGCTGCTTCGCACAAAATAGCTCTCTGTGCGCATCCGTCAAGCTTGCTCGAGATAGCTACATTTGGAATCAAGGACTCGGTGGTCTCGTCAAAACTAGACTCGCACATATTTCCAAGGGCTCCTAATGCAACACTGCCAATTGCTGCAACAGGGCCAATGGGACCCAAGAATGGTGTTGCAACTGAAAGAGCTGTGGAAGCAACAGGGAGGGCGAACTTGGCAACATGCTCAAAAATATCGAAAAACCCTTCAGTAGGCTCACCAGCCGCAGGTGGACTGAAGACATCAACTTCACCGACATTGGCCACTTTCATGCCAGGTCTTGTAAAAGCTGCAACCATCGACTTGTAATCATTTCCAAAGGTGCCTCCAATGGTGCTTGCTGAGTTTAAAATCCCACCTCCATATACATGGGCTCCAATAGAGACCATTCTGCCATCTCTGATGCGAATAACAGGAGATCCAGATTGTCCTATTTGTGTATTAGTTACAAAGTCGAAGTGATAAGGTGCGGCACTTACCACCAAAGGTAGAAATTCTGTACTCTAGCATGTGACGTTTGCTCTTTTCAATATCGTAGTTAATGCTAGCGAATTGTTCGAACATCTCTGCCCCATGTTCTCCGTCACGGAGCTTGTCACCAGGATATCCAACAATTCCGAGGTTGGCAGTACCCTGTACAGGAGTATCCTCGAAAGTGAACTTGTTGAGGTTTCCTTTGAATGGTCGGTCAAGTTGAATGAAGGAAACATCCGAGGCGCGATCTCTGCCCTCGCTTTGCAGCCAACCAGCGGTAGTGATGATTCTTTTCCCCATACGAAATTGGACTGAAGCCTTGCTGATGGAGGCTTTACCAGAATAACCCATGTAGGCCTTGACAGTTACAGCAGGGCCCATAGCGTTACCCCAGTCATAAGCGCAATGTCCTGCTGTTACAAGAAGATCGTCGGCAATGAGCCATCCAGTCCCAATGGCAAAAGCACGGCTATCAGTATCCTGGTTCTTATACTGAATCATCAATTTGATGATTGCTAACCACATGTGATTAGTGCAAAAACTTCCACAATCACAGAGAAGAGACTCATACAGCGATATTTTCCACCATCTTGGAAGTGGATAGGATCAACCTTTAGACGAAGATCGGGAGAGAAGGTGCTCTCGCTGCCTGAGCCTGCAGAATCAAGCTCAAGAATCGACTCTGGTGGGCCATCTGGTGCTGAGGTACCCAATGACCAAACACCGACATAGTTCTTTGGGAGCGACGAAAGGTTGGCCATTGTATATTAGTGAGAGGACGAAGTACTGGAGCAGAGAAATTGTCTTTGTTTACTGTAAAGATTGAAAGGCAGGGTGGGAAATGTGTCTGTTGATGGAAGATCTGCTGGGGAGAGCAGGCAACTTTATAGTTTTCTGATATTTTAATAGCTCGCATATTGACGGAGGTACTAAAGACAATGATAGAACCTCTAGACAAAAATGGTAATTTACGGCGCTAATGGCGTAGAACCTTGTGGTTGCAAGATCGTATCTTAACCAGTGGTTGTCCCGTTTCCGATATTTCAAAAGCAACCAAATACTACCAGCTAGCCCAGGGTTCGGAGTGACCACACTTCTAGACAGACATCTTTAGCAGTAGGCCTTCAAAAGAGGAACCCTCCAGGATATATGAGCCAGGCCAGTAATCCAATGGCTTCTTCACTTATATGTGACTGAACTATGCTCTGGACCAATACTTGTGCCGAAACTCAATTTTACGATGGTTACAGTAGACGTCGACAGGTTTTTAATTGAGGTCGAGAATGCCTCACAGACCCGCCAAAACCTATGTTGCGATGAAGGATCCTTGAGCCAATTATTCGGATGAGTAGCTAGAAAAAACCTCCAAGTTTCACTAACAAGTCTCAGATCTAACGAAGATTTCGTTTAGCCAATCATCAGATTGAAGAAACCTCTCTCTGCTGAAGAAATCATTCTAGACTACTGGAGGTGGAGCCAACTAGGTGGATCCAATTGATTGAGAAGTGGGGACGAATTCACGGTAGTCTCACTTATACTCCTCCAGAACTTCTTAATATTCCTAAACAAAGGAATAGAATGCTGGCAAAGGAGTTCATAAAATATGAAAGTATTGAAGTGTAATTCCACTAATATGACCACACATTATGAACATAGTTTTGGTCGATTCTATTTTTTGAAGTGTGTCCCTCTAATGATCCTATGAGAGAGCACAGGCCAGGAGTTCTCCATAAGGCGTAGAGGCTGAGCTGATACGGTGCTTAAGCTTTCCTATTTAGCCCTACTGCCCTACTGCGGGACGGGCCTCGCCGGGTGACATCACAACGTGGTTTGACCAAGCTGAAGTGGCGCAATGCTAACGCAGCTCCCTGTAACACCACATCACCAATCAGCGACCCCAAAGGATAAAAAATGGGAAATGAAAGAATTGAGATAATCACCCGAATTTAATCCAATCTAATAAAATAAATAGAGTAGATAATATTCTTTTGATAGCGAAGTTTGTGTCCATTACTAGTTGTGCTAGAAGAGAAATTAAGGCTGAGGTTCAACAAAAAGCATGAGTACATGCTAGAAACAACTATTGCTACCCTAAGGGAGATTCTAATCACAGCGCTTGATATCATGAAGCATTGACGCCATAACCTGCCAGTGTCTTTGCTTCTTGTTCTAAAACCGCATGACGTGAACACCAATCACCGCTACCCACTTTTATCTGAACGAATTCGAGTTACTGCGCTATCATTTGCATTGCGGTAGTGATCCCCTATCAAATGGCTGCAACATAGGTGCTGTGCGAAGTTAAAGTATAGTGGATGCGAAGTAGAGCTGAGTTTGACGCTCAAAGACGTCAACGGACTTATTTCACCATCAGGAAGTCGCAATTGACCATCCATGATTATGCAGCTACTTTTCAGTCCACTTTCATCCCATATCTCTTCACCGACATCATTAGATCCTAGCCATGTATCGGCCGCAACAAACACACCCCCAACCTCTCGTCTCAATCAGGAGCTCGATCGCGGCAACCGCAAGTCAGTCTCCTAGTTTTATCCCCTACATACTCTTTTTTCCTAATTTGTAAATTCTAGTAGATACTGGAAGCTTGGGCATCTTTGTTACATGAATGGCTTTGGAAGGGGGAGATGTGCTCTCTAAAATGCACTTTTCCTAATGCATATCTCTTACAACGATAATAAAGGTGATAGGTCTGCTATTAAATACTCGACTCCTCCCATCACGACTTCGAACCTCTGTTAATGAGGACTACGACGGGTACTCCCCTTGACAAGTTGGATATAATTATGGGTTATGCTATAATTCTCATTAAGGGATCATCACGCTGGCATGGCAGAATCCGACGCACCTATTGCTTCCAGATTTCGGCTTATAGTATATTATCACCGCACAGGCTCCAATGCTGTCTCCCCTCTTATTTCGAAAGTCGTCAAACGATTTCCCTACTTGTTTTATTCACATATACGCCCATCTCCTTTCCTCGAAGACTAGAGTCATGAACATAACAGTCTCAATTTTTTATAGGGACCCACAAGAGTATGGCATCAGTCACTTGGCTGCTGAAGGATTATTTGTAGTACATAGTCTTTTGCCAACTCTGGTGGTTTAATTTGTTGTGGCGTAGCCACCCAGCTTGTGGTGAGGCACGAAGTGAGGAACAAAAGCTATGCATTTGCTAGATCTACAAGTGGAACCCACATAAGGTAGATGTCGCTAACTAACTAGTGTGTGGAATCCAGGTGGAATCCAGGGAAGGCTGTTCCTGGACACAGCTTACGACTCAATAACGCTTCAAGTGCGCAATAGCGTATATCTCGTTTGAAGAATGCTAGGCCACTGGCTATTGACGAAGGGCATTATAAGCATACATTGTATATGAGTGCGATTGGCAAGCGACCCATCGATGGGCGTATGGTATCAAGCACCATGAATTTCATTGCGCAAGGAAGCTTTAAGTTTACAGAAGGGATGATCAATGGAACAGTGTAACACATCTAGATTCCAATAGTAACTTATGCATTCAAGATCAACACCCTTGTCCACGTAATTTTAGGGATTCTATCTATAGCATCTGCTAAAATTGTAGTGCCTCTGAATCATTGAGAATATGATTAACCTTAAAAAGGCTCGCATTTCTCCAGTACGATGCAAACCTGTTTTCATGTAAACAATGGATAATGCCAAGCTCTTTCGGAAGCGGCTCAGGCCAGTAACTGGAAGGGGGTTTGATTATGTCAGCGAGTCTGACTGCAGGTTGTTTGTCGACAGGCAGCAGCGGCACAACTTCTGCAAGATTCCTCAACATCGCATCCTTCAAGAGGCTAATTACGATTCATTTCTGAACTTTTTTAGCTGAAGGGGATGTATTAAATGCTCGTATTTGATATATTTAACTTACAATGGTCCAAGAGCTGTTAGATGTGGAGGATTATGTCGTGGTCACGGGATCAGGTAAGACAACCATTTCACTAGAGCCAAGTTGATAACTAACTGCATGAGATAGATGGTGAAGATTCCAACCTCGAGGTGAAACCAGAAGTCCTTAGGAAGATCAAGCAATGGCTTTCCCCTACAGACTTTGAGTCTGAGACGAGCGAATATCACAAGCATCTGAATGCCCACGTACAAGGCACTGGCCAGTGGATCCTCGAAACAGAAGAGTTTCAAAAGTGGCACCAAACAGATCAAATAGGAGATCTTTGGATTCGTGGCATTCCAGGGAGTGGTAAGTCAGTTGTTGCTGCCAGTCTTATTAAGTACCTTCGAAACAAGGACGATACGCCCGTTTTGTTCTTCTTTTTTCGACATATTATTGCCTCAAATCGAAGTCCAGAATCTCTTATCAGAGATTGTATGTTTCAGTTACTGGAATATTCCCCGTCCCTTCAGTTAGGACTTGCAAAAGCTTTAAAGAATCATGCTTCAGTTCAGGAAGTACCCTTCGACGAGTTATGGAAACAATTTGCTTTTGCATTACGACGACTGTCAAAGGTGTACTGCGTCATCGATGCCCTAGATGAGATGGATTTAGGAACGGACTCTTTCCTTCAAGATCTGCTGGATCTGGGCCGCCAGAATTCTAAATCTATCAAGCTTGCTCTGACGAGTCGGCAACTTCCTTATCTTGAAGCCCATCTCAAAGGTTGTTGCCTTGTTGACCTTCGACTTGACCGAAAACATGTGGACGGCGATATTTCCATCTACATATCACATAAACTCGCAATGGCTCATCTAGATCTACTAAATGATGAGGTGCAAAGCATTAAGAAAGCGATATGCGATCGAGGAAAAGGGTTGTTTCTCTATGCTCGGCTTATGATGGATAAGCTTCTCCAGGACCAGGGCAACTTCATCTCTCAGCTAGAAGATCTCCCAGATGGGCTAAGTAGTATGTATACGAAACTCCTGAGAGAAAATTCCGTCAGATCCGGGACAGATCAAGAGTTCCAGAAACTAGTTCTACAGTGGGTCACCCATTCTATACGACCTTTAAGATTGATTGAACTTGCCGCCATGATCAATGCATTGCCCGATCGAGGAGGCTTGACACCAGACCAGGATGCAAAATTTGCTATACGATCAACCTGTGGTCCTCTACTGGAAGTCTGCGAGGATGAGGTGGTACAAATTATACACCACTCATTTACAGAATTCTTGCTTGATATGAATGAATCGCATGTGAAGCTCTCGACCGGGGATACAAGAACCTTTCCAGTGCTCGATTCATTAAGTACACATCGCGAGCTTGCGAGTACCTGCATCAAATATCTCACCAACGGATGCTTTTCCGACTACAGGACATATAACGGCCACATAAATGACTCTTCCCCTACAGGACATCAGTCGACTACAACAGACCAGAAATCTCTGATGTTGCGATACAGCTTCCTCCAATACTCGGCAGAGTTCTGGCATGTGCACGCAGCAAAACCACAGCATGAGGCATCTGAGCTCTTTGAGGATTTGGATAATTTTCTCCAGGAAGACAATCTTGATTTTCTCTCTTGGCGAGAGATGTGGGCCGGGATGAAGAGTGCAAATCCGGGGAAGATGACTCCCCTTCATATTGCCGCATGTTGCGGACTGAGGTTCTATGTTGATCATCTTCTAAAGAAGGTCGTTAGTCCCGACATCGAAGATCAGGGTGGCCGGACACCTCTTGCATACGCGGCAATTGAGGGACATCCAGAGATAGCTACCAGTCTCTTGAAAGCCATGGCCAAGCACAACCTTCCTGATTGTACGGGACTCGCACCGATGCATTACGCGGCAAAAATGAACCATGCAGCAGTCATCAAAGTACTATTAAAATACGGGGCTGATGCCAACATCCCGCAAACGAAAGAAGAGAGGGCTTACGCTCCCAGCCGTCAATACGAAACGGCCATAGGACGCACGCCCTTGTATTATTGCTGCGTTAACGGACATGTCGAGGCTACTCGAGCATTGCAGTCCTCAATCCCAAGTAGCGAGTTATTCCAAGGACTACACTGGGCTGCTGGTAATGGACGCTCTGCTGTGGTTGAGGCTTTACTTCAAATCGATGAAGTGGTTCAAAAAATTGACGAGAAAGATTTTAATGGCAATACACCGCTATACCTCGCCTGCTGCCGCAGAGATCCTACTACTGTTAGAGTACTTCTCGAATACAAACCTGATATCACCGTGAGGTCGGAGGACACTTATCAACGTAATCACCTACCCAAAGATCAAAAACGGGCGCTGCGGGTTCCCACGATTCGGCCAGGATTTGCAGCGATTCACGGCTGGGCCCAAACAAATCCAGACTATGTAAATTTTGCTAGCCGAAGTAGCGGTGGAACTAGCCTAGATGGAATTAAGCAGGTCCTAGATATGCTACTTGAAGCTGGAGCCAACATCAATGAACAGGATGGCCAGGGCCGCACTGCACTCTTTATTAAGGGTGATATGAGGTCATCCGACTTTGACTTGCAGACAGAAGCCGTTTCTCTCCTTCTAGAGAGAGGAGCAAATCCAACCCTGACTGATATAGATGGAAGCACCCCACTTCACTACTTGATAGGACATCCGCATCAGAAACGAATTTTTGAGCTTTTCCTGAACGCAGGCTTGAGCATCAATTATATTAGAAAAAGTGACGGATTTACTCCATTAATGGTGTCCGCACAACTTCAATTGATGAATCCACAGCTTTTCCATGATTTCGGAGCAAATTTTGATCTACAGGATAACGAGGGAAACACAGCTTTTCACTATGCTTGCAATTCTTGGTGTATGAAATATAAAGATGCTGTCAAATGGATATCCTTCGGTAATCCAGCAATTTTGAACAAGGCAGGCAAACCCGCAATGACCAATTTTCGTTGGGGGAATGGTGGTAAAGGAAGAGTTCGTTCAATCGCTTTGATGGTTGAAAAAGGCCTGGATCTGGAAAGCCGGGATTATCTTGGCCGCACTCCCCTCCTAAATTGTCTCAACGATAATAACATGTATTTCGTTGAAGAACTTCTAAGACTCGGCGCTGATGGATCTATTCAGGACCACAAAGGGAAAACTGGTGAGTATAATATCTTTTTAGTGTGTCTACAGTATTAACTTCTCTCAGTCCTCCATCTATTAGTGGGAACTGCTCTTTCCTTTGTAGATGCTGGCCCTATCGATGTGCAGAAGAAGAAAGATGCGATAAAGATGTTAATTAAAGGTGGAGCGAAAGCGGATGTTGTTGATTATTCTGGCAACAATCTACTCCACGAAGCGGTCTCTTGGTCTATGGGATGGAGACACGCACAATCTTCAATACTTGCTGTAGCAGAACTTGAATTAGTCCCTCTCACGGCAACAAACCATGTAGGAAGAACCGTCCTCCATCTCGCAGCTGAGATGCCAGAACCTTTTGATATCTCTGCTTGTAGCGATGAAAAAACAACCCGACTCAATTTTCTTCTTCAGTCACACCTCAAATTCGACGTAAACGCACCTGATTTTGTAGGAGTCACCCCGCTTCATCTTGCTGCAGCAACGTCTGAGATAAATGTGTGGAAATTGATAAAGGCGGGCGCGCGGATCGATTCTTGTACCTTGACCGGACGAACACCACTTCACTTTGCAGCTGAAGCTGGGTGCGCCAATATCGTTGGGCTTCTTACAGAGCTACTTTGCTCTCAATCACTTTCACTCGACATACAGGATTCAAAAGGACGCACGGCCCTTCATGAGGCTGCCCGCTCTGGTCGATCGGAATCTGTGACGATATTACTCAATGCGGGGGCTGACACTAACTTGCGTGATGGCCTTGGGGGGTCTGTATTGCATGCTGCAGCCGAGTTTGATGGGCTTTTAACTGCCAGGTATGAACGGCAACAATATGACGCCAAAGATATTGATTTCAAGTTGGGGAAACGACACAGTCCGGGAGAGGAAGAAATGACACACAGCCTTGGTCGAATAATCTCGAGTGAAGAAGAGTCCAAGAATATTCGCGCAGTCGTGCAAATTCTTCTGGCCGCTGGTATTGATCCTGGACTTCTGGACAAGAGTGATTTCACTGCTTCAGATCTAGCATTGAGTCTGGGGAACACAAAGGTTGTCGAAGAGCTTGCTCCAAGGATGGCCATATTGTACACTGCACGACAGGCCGAGAACAGCATGGAAGTTTTAGAATCTCTTACTCCCCTTGATCCATTTGGAGAACTAATGTGCAACTTTACCTCACGTAAGTTCCAGGACTTGCTAGACTCAGAACTAGATTGGGAAAATCACCAGCTGCTTGAGAGAATTATATCGTCCAGTAATGACGATCTTGTCGAATACATCGTACGAACCAAACGGGTCAATCTAGTTAGTGACGATGGGACTTCTCCCTTACACCTCCTCGCGCGATGGGGGTTCTGCTCGCTGATGGAGAGATTGCTTCCATACGTGAAAAACATCAACGCTCTATCCCCACCACTTCTCCATGCTGCTCTAGAGCGATCACTACCAAATATTGAAATGGTCAAAGTACTGATCAAAGCTGGGGTCAGCATTGATGCGACACATTTGATACTCAATAAAACTTATGATCGAGCAAGGGAGTCTTTCTCGTTAGCTGCCATCCATGTGCTTGCAACGGGTAAATTCTGGTGGTATAAACTCGCTATAGAGGAGTTACTTCAAGCTGGCGCAGATATAGAAATCCACAATTACTCTGGAGAGACAGCATTACAAATGTCTCTTTCTGACCGGAGTCCAGTGATTTGGGGATGCAGATTCTGGTCTGAAGATCAGACCGAAATACTTCTCAAATATGGTGCCAATGTCAATGTCGTTGCAAAGGAGACTGGTCTTACCCCGCTCAATTGTGCACTTTCAGGAAGAAGAGGGAATAAAAGGATCAAGTCACTTCTAGGCCTTGGGGCAAATCTTTCTTTAGGGCGGATGCCAGCTATTGTTTCAGCAATCGATGCTGGTGACGTAGTTTCTCTCGAAATGCTATTGGAAGCTGGTGCCAACCCAAATGTAACATTCCAGGAAAAAATGCAGAATAGAAAGGAGTTCATCACCAAGACACCATTACAGAGCGCTGCAAGTCAAAGCTGGAGTTCGAGGCGGGAAGATACCGTAGGGCTGAGGAAAAGGCTTCTCCAGCTGCTCATCGAATACGGAGCAGATCCGCTCTTACCATTACTCGAGGAAAATACTACGCCACTTCACGAAATCGCATCAGAGAATCACTTAGTCGACGTATTTTGTGATGGTAAGTTTGACTTGGAGACCAAGGATTCAGAAGGTAGGACTCCACTTCATAGAGCATGTGCGGGCGACCTTTCCACACAGTCCTATGCAAGCCGCAATTACTCGGCGGCTAAGGTCTTGATCACTGCGGGGGCAAATATTGAAGCCGTGGACAACAACGGGTTAACGCCACTTCATCATGCTGTCGAATCATTGTCCGAGATTTGCGTCAAAGCACTCTTGGTTGCCGGAGCTTCCGCTACGGCAAAAGACAACAAGGGGCTATCTACACTTTTTTATGCTTTATCTAGCGCAGACGATCCATATAAATCCTTTCGCCCAAGATGGGCAATTGAAATGATGCTAGATGCGGGTGCGGATCCCCTCCAGATCTGGCCTGATGGACGAACTCTGTTGCATTTTATTATGCCTAAATTGATGACTATGAGTTCCATCGATGGGAAAGATCACACACATGCATGCTATAGCAGACCAGAGGACCCGGATGAGTTTGTCGAGTACTCTAAACTGTGGGCACGATGCCTCAAAGCAGGCTGCGATAGAGAAGCCAAAGATGAATGTGGCAACACACCTCTTTTCGCATATGTAGCAACTGTTAAACAGTACAGCGAACTAGATGAACCGTATCCTCCAGATCCGAAAGAAATACGCAAAATGTTCTCGGAGCACGATATTTTTGCGGAGAATAATGCTGGGGATACCTTGCTTCATGTCATTGCAAGTAGGGAGGATTCTTATGAAAGCCCGGATGACGGATTGAATCTTTTCAAGATGCTGGTTGAGATGGGGCTTGATCCCAGGAAGGAGAACAAGAATCGGCTTACACCTCTTGATGTTGCTGCGGCTTGTGGGAATGACGATATTTTGGCATTGTATAGTCGAGACGAATGAACGATTGAGGTAGTTTTTATGATCTAAAAAGAAATCCGTTTGCGCAACTTCTCGTATTTGCAAAACTCTCACTCTGAGAGTTATCAAGTGCACAATAATCCCAACGCAAAGGCAATATACATTAAACTTCTCATCTATTACCGTTCTCTAGCTTAACCCTGGGGGGTCTCGGATTACGCCAGTACTGATTATCGTTTGATTTTTCGTGGATCTTTTGAAATATGCTGTGCCCAACGAACGGCCTTTCAAATATCGGTGAGCCGGAAACATATGAATTCCCGTCCAACAATGCTTCGCCTCGTTTGTACATGTTGGGGTTTGTTTTTGACCCTGGCTTTTCTTGGCTGACTGCAGCTTGTGCCTGATATTCTCTAATGGTAGGCTGCATAGCCAATAATATCGTGTTGCGATGGACTCCGGAAACTCTCTTTTTAAAGGCTCTTTCTAGTTCTTCCTCCGTGAACTTAAAATCGTAGGTATAAGGTTATGAGAATGAGGTTATTCCTTAGTTCCATCCGGATCATTCGTAGGGCTTAGTAGATCCAATTTCTGTTTCTCCTAGAGGACAAAATCCGGAGATACTTTTTAATGATCATCCCTTTTGTACGATCATGCACCACTTCCAACCTCATCTCTGTCATTAGTGATTGGTCAACAAGAGTCCCAATCTTTAACAAGCACTTATTAATTGCCGCAACCCCAAGCCTCATTCCAACGCCTCGGATTCCCCTCACAAGGTGTCACACCGGGAGTGATCCGCAATCGGCATCCCACTGCAACGGGACGGGTCGCTTATGCATGTCACTGCAGGTAACTGTGAAGGAATATTGAGAGGCGCTCTAAGAGGGGAGGTCAGCAATTGATGTAGGAGGGGCAGGAAGCGTTTAAATTGCGGGGCAGATCCTGTGCCTGGTGGTTTTCCAATTCCCGCAGTACTCGAACTCTCTCGAGTTAGTTGGACTTCAAGAGCAAAGATGCATTTACTATCAAGCCTTTCAATCGTGTCCACAGCGCTTTCCATAGTTGCAGCGCTCCCTCAAGTTGATGTATTGTCCCAGAGGGCTGCAGGGAACAAAAAAGGTTGCAAGCCATTCAGCGGAAATTTTACAATTGAGCAGTACCAACTATACCCTGAAAACGCGGACTTTGATTTCAAATCATGTTTGTTGTATATTGGGTGAGTAACGTCGAGCTGATTATTTCTGTTCTTATCCCTCATCTCACACGAGGATACTGACGAGAGACAGAGCCCTTTGGAATGCAACCGTAGGAATCTACGATCCATACGCCAACAAAATGGTTGAGATACTCGAATTCCCAGGCATTTCCCACGACCCCCAATACCACATCGGCGGTGTAGGCGTCGACAAGAAATCCGGTCTCCTCTCCATAGTTGTTGACTTTGGCGCTGCATTCACGGCTGGTGATATCTCTGGTACAAATTTCATCATGCAATGGGATCCTGTTACTCGTCAAACAAACTATAAGATCAATTTGACAGACACGACTCATGCGAAGTATGGAGGATTTCAGGATGTGGAGCAGGATCCGGAGGGGAATGTTTATGTAGTGGGGACATTTCCGAGCAGCATTTTGAGGGTTGACAAGAAAGGCAAGACAGTTACGCCTTGGTTTGTGAGCCAGCCTGTTGATCCGAAACGGAGTGGTTTTGCGGGATTGGCGGCAAACGGGTGGATTTTGTTGACGAATGATGCTAACTCCAAGATATGGAAATTTGACATGCGGGCTCCAAAGGGAGTACCAGTTGAAGTCCCGCATTCGCCAAACGTCACCTGGTCGTTCACGGATGCGATATATCTTCCTCCTAGACATAAAGGAACGGTGCTTTTAGTTGCCGAGGATCTTGGTGGGATAATCGTGTTGCGATCGAAGGATGGACAGTGGGATAATGCTGAGTATCTGGGAACTGTACCAAATCCAGTGCCGAATGCTTTTGTTACTGCGGCTGGGCAGATTGGGGATAGTTTGTATTTGATTCCGACGGATGTGGGAGATTCGAACAAGCCAAATACCGCAGCTGGGAACCAATCTCACTTCCCATTCATTGATATTACGGCTCAAGTAGATTTGTTGCTAAAGGCGTGATGGGGGCAGACAGCCGGAGAATGGATGGGGCTTTAGATAAAGATGATATAACAAATACACAACGGGATATACAACCAAGCCCATCACAGCAGCCACGAAGAGGCATCCCAGCTAGCCTAGAAAATATCCATTGATAGCTAGTAATATTTCAGTTGAGGGGTAGTAAGCACGTCTAATTCTGTCGTCGGTTTAGAAATGTTCGTCCCACTGAGCTCCACGTACAACTTTCACGATTGGCAGTGGTTGGATGTCGGCATCTGCTACCTTTGGAAAGAAAGACATTCCCCTTTCCATCTCCGTCGTGATTCGACTTTCAGCCTGTTCAGGTCGGGAAAGAACCGGGGAGATCTGAGAGAATTCATCATCAACCCAGATTTCTTCTAGAGCTTTAAAGCCAATTGATCGCATCCAGCCTTGCCTCCAACCATACTGAGCCATTTCTGGCCTCTGAGGGATCCTGACATGTTTTCCTCTCATGGCCTTGAGTATTTTGGACATTGGTCCTCCCAGAGCAATCCTCTTCACTCTCCTTGTGTCTCTTCTCGCATAACTTTTCATTAGTCGCAGAGGTCGTAATGATTCGCAACGTGGGTGTGGATCCGGGTTCAATGAGACATCCACCATGATCATATCCCTCTCAAAGTCTACCCAAACCCCCTTCTCGCTAAGGTTGTTCTTCTCCCAGTACTCTTTGTCTTCTCCCTCCAGGTGCAAGTTCTTGCCTCGGAATGCCAAAACATATCCTTTTCGAATGGCGGCCCGCCGGCTTTCACTGCAGACATATAATGCAGCTGGAGGATCTGCGCTCCTGTACTGCAAAGGCCGCCCGACCATAAATTTTGCCTGTTCTCCCTGTGATGGTAGATCTTCTTCCCATATTGTACTGGGTTCTGGGAGTGCGAAAGAGGAATAGGATCGGAATTCATCCCCAGGTAGTACGCCAGGTGTATGCACAGAGTGGTTGAACCGGACGGAGACAACACAGTGTCGCGAGTCTTCAGTACATCGTTTCGTGGGATCGTAGTCAGTCAGAATATGGCGTTTAGAGGGGTGGAGGTATATAAGGCGAGGTGTCAGCGTTTCCATCCAAATCTGCTCGCGGATCTCGAAGGGGAGGGAGTGGAAGGTCGTGGGCTCTGGCGCAGGCCATTTCACCGTCGGAACAATTGGATGTTCACTCGCGGAAGGTTTCTCAGCCATCATGTATGCCGCAATGAAGCAGTGGTGGTAAAGTTGTGTGTTGAATTCGAGTTCGAGGATAATGCTACCGGGAGTTATCCAGGTGCTCTTTTTCGCACCGGATGAAAGCTAAAGGGTATTTCCATGAGTCTCAACTGGAATACTCAGGTCTTGAAGACTTGATATTCGACCAGGCAGCGGCAAGGCAATGAGGTGGTTCGCCTTACGTGTGGAGTGGTGGGTGGCTCTTGGAGGGGCATTTTGAAGTGAGGCTTGCTGACTCAGCTATGAAGTTTAACAGCACCACATTTTTGTCCATCTTTTAACCTTCATATCAATCCTCAAGTGCGAAGGCATTGATAACTGCACTGGGGTCCCTTGTCGCATTTGACAATTAACTTATAATTCATGTCTCATTCTAATTTTATCTACCTTCGCTGCCATCCCTTGAAAGCTTTCAAAAATGACATGAGAATAGTGATTTCGATAAAACATATACACAAACTCATCTTTGTAACTTATTTCCCTTCAAATAACGTGCGGGGTACTCATTTTCAGTATATAAAACATCATTTTTAGCTGAAATTTGGCCCCGAAAGCAATATGTATAGTCTCCACATGGCACTTGCCATCTCTAACATTCTATAAACCGGTGGGTTACATTGAGCGAAATGGTTTTGAAGGACTGTCTGTTATTCTCTCATCGAAGAGTCATCGTGTATTATCCTACTGGCTATCTAAATTGTTATTTGAATATTGGGGTTTATTTTAGTGAAGTCTAAAGGTCATAAAAACTTCTTGCAATTAGCTATATCTTCTGCATGTACCTTCATCCAAATAATCAAATATTGCTATTGAAACAATTTCTAGAACGACATCTGTAAATAATCCGCTTTTCGCCGGCTACAACATGTTATTTCTTATTGATTGGACAGCAGCGCAATACGGTAAAGAATATGAAAATATAACGCAATGGAAACCAACAAATGAGAATACAGGTGAAAAGAGATGGTGTTGCTGGTAGAGAGGAGGTGGAGAATAGGTAGAACATTGGGAGGTTATTAAAACCTCGCAGGAGCTGAAGTGCTGAAAGTTGAACAGTTCAAAATTACAAAATGGGAAATTGGGACATCTCGAGAAGTGTCCAATTTTACACTGACCTGTCCCATTCACCCCACAAGTAGACTGTGGAGAGAAAATGAGCATGTAATTTGAAGCAAACCTGGGAAATAATCAGCATGAGCTAGAGTCTTCTAGATCTACACAAGCTACTTCTAGTGTTTTCCCTGGATATTCACCCATAGGAACACATATTCGGAGATGGATTAATAGGTTAAAGCATAGCAAGGGCAGTGCCAGAAAATTTGGACTTTAGAGTATTGATTCTTGTGTAAAAAATCTATGGGTATGCACGCTCAGCTAACAAACCCCTGTTTCCTCAACAAACAGCAAAAGCGCTAGCATAGCTGACCGAAGAGTCGCTCAAATCAACTACATCACTACTTCTTGAATATTGTGTGAATTTGAACTTTGCTTTGTTCGCATCTAGCTTTCCATCGTCCTTCAAACTCTCGATTGCGGCCATGACAACTCCAATTGGATGTCTCCCGCAAACTGTATTCTGTGTAGCTCGCAAGTTCTCTAGGAAACCGGTGTGTGATCCTGATTCAATCGCAGCCATTGCTTGTTTATCAACCCTCTCGATACTTTCATGGATTGGAGGATCCGTTGGATTAACATCTCGTCGTCTACGAAGTTGATAGCCTCCGCCCGCCCTAGCAACTGCTGTAGAAGGATTCTTCGGCATGTAATACATGTATTGAAACCTATCTCCCCAGTGGCAGAAATCCGACGAAACCACAAAGACTGATGTCTCGTCTAACAAATACGGTGCAAACAGCTTTCCGTACTCCTTCTCTGTCTGCTCCGATGTATTCCCAACCATGACTGGTACGACGGAAGGGTATTTAGCAGGATCCTGGATTCGAGTTGATATCATCTTGAAAATATAGGGACAATGCATTTCCATGCTGTGTTCTTGTTCGTCGATATCCTTCGGCATGTTTTGGAATTTGCCTGTCGCATGTAATTCGTCCACCATCTCCCGGTCTATTTTCAAATCTCCTAGGGGGGTTGCCCATGTGCTGTGTGTCGTAAGAGCGCAACCTGTAAGGTGCATCGTATGCGAAGGGCCGAGGAGGAATATTCGTTGAGCTTGGGATAAATCCAAGGCCTTATATGCCCAAGCTGCGTTGTCTCCCGAGTAGCTGTAGCCTGCATGGCTAGAAGATGTTAGCATAACCCACGATAGAAATATGGGAGACTCACGGGGCTATAATGACTCTCGCTCCAGGTACTGGTAACGTATTGTCCCCATTTGTGTCCGGGACCTGAGCAAGAAAGTGATCCAGTTGCTCATCCAACTTCTCCGGATCACCCTTGTACCAAGAACCTGCATGGGAGGCCTTTCTAGTCGTCATTCTCGAATATATCAAGCTAACAGAAGCTTGAGAACCTAAGTTGTAGGCTTTGTGAGCGAATATGAGGCCTAGGATGAGAGATTGATGAAGGTTGAAGGAAGACGGGGTATGGTGGGGTAGCTGACGCGGGGTAATCTAAATGTTTCAAAGATGATTGTTAAGTCAAGGGGAAAAAGACGATGAGCATCGGGAGAACGAAGTCTTGAGGAGAAAAGAAAAATGTAACGGTTTAAAATACCTTTCTGTAGCAACTTTTCAAGAAGAAGTAGGTAGATTGTGATGGTATGTGGCCGGAGAGGACATGTTGATGCTCAGTCGGGCAGTTGAGCACTAGATTCCGACCTTGCATGAAGTGATTCAAAGTCCACACTAGGATAGAAGCTGAAACTTAAAATTTCGGAACCGATTAATCAATGGTAAAAGTTTCAAAGGCTAGCTTTTTAAGCGTAACTCTAAAATTACCATTTCAATCATTCCTATGTTATTTACCGTTTCCAAGGAGTCTTCTGGGTTGTTTCTTCATGAGGTTAAGTCGCAAATTACGTAATATCACAGGTCATCTCTAACTACTCTGACTCTGTTCTTCTTCCCGACACATGTAAGCTTTTCTTGAATCAACTGCGCTTCTTATATACGGCAACCTCACCTAATTCTGTAAAGGTTTATAAATAAATTAGCTAATCCGGGTCTAAAATTTAGGTATATCGATCATTTTCCCTACATATTTCATCCAATTCTCCACCACCCCAGTGACCATAGTTATTCCTTTTCATCCCTCCTTCATTTCCCACAACAAATATCTCACTTCTCCAATCTTCAAGTCATTTGGTATTCAGAATCTTAATCCTCCGTGTAACTGTTGATAGAGAGGGCCTATCCAAGAGTAGACGGATTCCTCATCATTTACCCATTCCTGCTTCTGGACACCAATTTGACAGATATCCTCCCCCTTTCACCCCCTTCCACTCTTTCGTACTTTATCCACGGCTGCTGAAGCAAAGCTTTTGCCAGGTCTTCCTCCGTATAGTGGTCGGTATTTGGTCCAAGAACCTTCTTCATAACCTCTGCTAGATCCAGAGTAGCTCGGAAAGTTCCCATCCTATGTCCTCCCCTTACAATCTCGCTATTGTGCTGTGTATCCATCCACATTGCATATGTCCCAATAAGCCACAGGCCAAGAGTCCCATAGGTTATCTGAAACCAATAAAACGAGAATCCCCATCCGTAGTGTGTACCCTTTGGAGTAGGCTCACATCCACTCGTATGTGAAGGAACGATTGCACCATCGACCCAGCTGTCCGATATTTCTTTAGGTACAACAGTACCGTTGGGCCACCTGAATACCCATTGCTGACGCTGGCCATAACCAGTCATAGAGTCCATGAGAGTTGGAAGAGCGAGAATAAACACTATCGAGTAAATAAGCCAACACATGGCCAATTTTGGTCGCCATCCTCGCAGACAAAATATTGACCTTACTACTGGTATGATGGATCCGGCACTTGTATGTTGCTATGCTAGAGCAGCAAAAAGATTGAAACTGATAGTTGTGTGTTCCATAATCCGCAAAAGTGCACCTATAGTGATTCGTAATGCAACTAGCCCTATAACTGCTTGTCCTCCCCTACCAATCACCAAATTAAATGCGACATCGATAGCCTTTGCCTCTCCAATGGATAGCCTCCTTCCCCACAAAATAGATGGCTCGAAGATGCCGAGGTTTCCAGGTGCGCAGTCTTTGGCATAATACGGGGAATGCACGAGTATTGTAATGAGGACAATCCATGCACCAAAGAAATATGCAACGATGCTTAGACCAAGGCATGATTGTGAAAGACAGCGCCGAAAACGCTTGCTTGGTTTGAATTTAACGTGTTTAAAGGCCGAGGCGGGATCTAGTTCTTCAGCAAGGGGCACATCAGTGAACCTATATTTGCGTTTCTCCTGCTCATAAGATGCCATTTTGATATTCCATTAAGCATACAAACATATAAAAGAGTAAAGTGGTTTTCAAAGAATCGCCCGGGAGTGTTGGGTCTTTTCTACAACACCGGCAAATTTGGGCAGACACAGCCACCGGCTTGTCTTATATTGTGGCCCATGTCAAAAAGCACAAATATGCAAGTGAAACGTGCGCACTAACGTGAAATACATAACTCTTAGCAGCTCCATCTTGTCATTCACCTTTGAAATAACTGTTCTAATCATAATTTTATGCAAACATCACTTTGTATCATCTGTTAACTAGACTTCACTCTATTATCAACCTGGGGCAACAAAGATGCAGAGGGCATAAACCAAACTTAATGGGTTTCTCTCACCCTAATAAATAGTTCTTTCCTGGCGAGGACATGTATTTCTTTTATTGCCATTATTTGAGAAAAATGGCTTAGCCAAACAAGGTTTTTATTGCACTCTATATAATCCATTTAAACATTTTCGTTTATATAGTCCCTCGTTGTGAATTACCTTGCTCCAAATAAAGATCTTCTTCAAAACATTCTTTTAACTTCATTTTAAAGCATGCGCGCAGGAGATTGTGGCAAATATCTTTGAATAGGATCAAGTATTCTATGCCTATGTAAAAGCAACGAAGGGCTATAGGCCATCCCATGGTGCACTCATTTCTAGGATTTAAGACTATGTGCCCTGCCCAATCATATGAACCCAAAGTTCTCACAGGTAATCCACCAATAAAAATCCAGAAACCTAATTTGCAGAGGTCCAAAGCGTAGCATACTAGCACCCCAAATTGGAGAACCAAATATGTGATACCAACTTCCTCTATAATAGCACTTATCTACCCTCCCCTCTATCAAGAGTTTGCTCAGCCTCGTGGCTCCATTTACGAACTGCCCTTTGAGTAGAATTGATTTCCTAACTCAACTACTGTATCCAGAATCTCCTTCAGATGGCCAGCAGTAGTCAGAGGATTTCCATTGATTGTTCGGAGGACATAAATAAGTTCATCCTCGGGGAGCAAAGGGTGTGAGACTCTCTTGAGGTTGAATCCGTGAACAAGTGCATCTCCGCTCTCCAGAATAGCTGTCTTGATGAAAAGGTTGCACTCGTTGAGCTTCTCGACATCCTTTCCTGAGATCTGCTTTTGGTGAAGTGACTGTGGCATGAAAATAAACATGCATGCGTTGATATCGGTCACGTTGAGAAGAATCACCTCTGCGTGTCGGTCAATCTCGTTCTGGAACTTCTCTGTAAGTGCAAGTCGCGCATCAATCAAGGACTCAATGCCGGAACGACCGAAGTACTTAATGGTGGACCAGAGCTTCAAAGCATCGAATGCCTTCGAACCGATACATGGAGTAATTTGTCCCAAAGACCATTGAGTCTTCAAGATAAGGTCAGAGTTGGTCGAGACGCTTGCGAGAGACTTGGGATCCTTGAACAGAACAAAAGAACACATGTATGGAATCCAGAGGACTTTGTGTGGGTCAATTGTCACTGAATCTGCCTCTTCAATGCCGCGAATTCTGTGACGGTGTGTGCGAGAAAATGCAAGTTGACTACCATGGCAAGCGTCAACATGGAACCAGACCTTGTGCTTGCGCAATACTTTACCGACATCGTGGAGATTGTCAATTCGCATGCTTCTGGAGTCTCCGGCATATGCAATGCATGCAAGAATATGGTGTCCAACAGCTCTCTCCTCCTTGATCACGCGGTCGAGTTCATCGATCTTCATTCGATAGACATCATCAACGGGAACCCGGACCACGTTTGCTTCTCCCATACCGAGCCAGGCCATTGCAGACCTAATAGAATAATGCTCAATGACATCAGGGACCAGGACTTTAATCTGGGAAGCTACAACAGGGAGACCAGTCATTCCAGAACCAGGAAACAATGATTCTCTTGCAGCCATCATTCCCACCGTGTTTGAAAGACAGCCACCAGCTGTCATGACTCCTCCGATCTCAGTGACAGTAATGTATTCAGATGGTACTTGAAATCCGAGCTGCTGGCGAAGCCAATGGACTACCTCCATTTCAATGAAAGAAGCTGCTGGAGCTTGTATGTCTTGGTTGCACATATTTTGGTTGAGGAATGGAACCATCATAGCAGCTCCAAGAGCCGGGATAGAGTTGGCTGCATCCGGAAAACCCAAGAACTTTGGTGAGGCAAAATTTGTACTGTGTTGTGCAATTTCGTGAAAGCACTCCAGAAGTTGATCAGAAGACATTCCATTTTCAGGCATTGGACTGAATGATTGTCGTGCTCGAACCTCGACTTGCTTTTGTCGGACTTCAGGCTGAGATTTGAAGTTGATGCCAATGTCGAGCACTTGATTGAAGAAATGTAAGGCTTTTTGTTGATCTTCTGGCTGGGAGCTTCCTAAGAAGTGCTTGAATAATGGATTGCTAGTGGTAATCTTCGATTCATCTTCTTGGATGACAATGCGATCTCCATTGCTAGCGCCGGTGAGGGTAGTAGGGCTTTGACCCTCAGCAATCGAAGAACTCATGCTGGAGGTTTGGTTTGGGTAAACTATGGTTGAGTGATTCTTTGCTGGTTTATTTGTGTGTGCATATGTCTTTGTTTGTTTGATTTCGAAAAGTTGACTTGTGCAATCTCGACTTGGGGATTGTAAGTATGAGAGCTAGAAATTGTTGTCAAGAGATGAAAGAGTATTATTGAGAGGAAGGCCTTCTTTTATGCTTTTCACCAAGTGTATTTGGTGAATTACAAAGACTGTGTGATACCTACATTATTTTTAAGGCTAGAGTCTAAGCCTCGCACGCGCCTCGCCCCCCTGATTGAATCGAGGGCTCTGGCAAATTCCTCCGATTTTCAGATACCCTATCAGTGATTATGTTTAATCAATTCACGATTATGTCCATTTTTACAACTGATAAGAAATTGAATGTTTCTACAATCCCGCTAGTTTAAAGTACTTGGGAAAAACTCATCTTCGAAATACAACACAACATTTCACTATTTAAGTAGTGCATTTAGCCCTTACCGTGATTTACCTACCAAACTTCTTTGGCTTTATTAAAATACCTTGCCATTTTCAGGCCCTTCTTTCAATCACTTCTGCAAGACAACAAGCATAACAATAACTACTTCAATCATGTCTGTCCTTGTCCTCGGAGAAACAGACCAAACCTCCCTCGTGTCAATCGATGAGGTGGAAACCCTCGCTAGCACACACAACATCACCATTCCACCATCCGAGCTTCAAGACTGGGCTGACCTACTAAGTGGTATGAATTCCTGTGCCAAAAAAGTCCTTGCTCTTCCAGACTACTATCCACCTGTCGATGTCACTTTATACCCACGTACCGATATTCATCGCCCTTCAGGGGATGAAGAGACAGACTATGGAGGATGGGCAACGAAAGCTACAATAAAGTGTATACAGCCCAAGAGTGATGAGTTGAAGGGCAAGACTCTGGCCATCAAAGATGCTATCGCTGTCGCAGGAATCAAATGTGGTAATGGGATCGGTGGAAAAGTAGGAGGATGGATCCCCAACGTCGATGCTACGTTGGTGACACGAATTCTAGATGCAGGTGGCCTCATTCTTGGAAAGAGTGCATGTGAGGCTGGTTGCCTCGTCGCAGTCTCAGATACGTCCAACACTGGCAATGTTCATAATCCCTACGCTTATGGATATTCAACCGGAGGATCATCCTCGGGCTCTGCAAGATTGGTGTCTACAGGCCAGGTGGATATGGCTATTGGTACTGATCAGGGGGGATCTACGCGAAAACCATCTGCAAACTGTGGGGTGGTGTGTATTAAACCTACCTGGGGTTTGGTACCTTATACTGGGTGCCTTAGTCTTGAGGCTACACTTGATCATGCAGGCCCTATAGCGAGAAACGTTCAAGATTGTGCAACATTGTTGGAGGTTATTGCGGGGAGTGATGGCATCGATGACCGCCAGCCTTACAGTTGGCCTCAAGGGCATGTGAAGTTTGGAGAAGAACTCAAGAAATTCCTTAACAATCAGATGACTTCCGAGAAACCTCTCACTGGTATCAAAGTTGGGATTCTTCTAGAGGGATTTCCATCTAAAATTACGGATTCAAACGTTTCTGCAGCTTCAAAATGCGCAATTTCAAAGTTGGCCGAACTCGGTGCTCAGGTGAAAGAGATAAGTATCCCATTCTACAAAGATAGTGGTCTAGTCTGGATGGTTGGAATGGCTATGGTGCGTATTTTCTGAGTACCGTCTCCTAAGCCACTCTCGACTTCCGGGAGCCTCTGCTATGGCTCTCGCCGTATCATTTCCCCCAAGGCCGTCGCGAGTATGAATGCTAACTGTTTTATTACCACTAGCCCGCCGCAACTCAGTGCCTTTTGTCCAACCCTTCGGGCAGAAAGCAGCTTCTCTTCACGGATCGCTGTGAACTCTCAGGTCCAACACTTACCCAAGAAAACTTCGATGCTCTTGGACCCGGAGCACAAAACGTCTACCTTCGAGGCCTCTTCCTCCAAGAGCGTTTCGGTAGCCCCCTCCACGCACGCTGTACGAACCTCCGCCAAAAGCTAAGCGACGAATACGATCTTGCTCTGAAAGATGTCAATGTCCTCGTTATGCCCACATGCGTCTTCCCACCGGGAAAGATAGAGCCTAAGGGAGGGAAATCACTTGGACCATTAAAGATGCTGAGCAGGACTATCGGAATTCCATATAATACTGCGCCATTTAGTTCGTCAGGCCATCCAGCACTTAATCTCCCTGTGGGTTTTGTGCCTGCAAGAGATGATAAGGATGTTTGGTTGCCAACTGGGTTGCAGATTGTGGGAAGCAAGTTTGACGATTTAACAGTTTTGAAGGTGGCGGCCAGCTGGGAGAAAGCCAATGATTGGAAGACGATGAGATTCAGTGGTCATTAAGGCCTTGATATACTGACTTGCAATTTTACAGGTTGATATTACATTCAGCCTTCACATTAGACTCTAACTTTAGTTTACATGAGACTTGTGGCTCATTTTAGACTCTTTTTATTTAGATTGCCTGTTTTCTTAAAGGCCAAGAATCCGATGGTTTTCTCTCACAAACACTCTATCTCTATAGTCCATAAAATAGTGGTTCTTTAATGGGCAAATCTGAAGTCTAGCCTTCTGGAACCAGTCAGCTTGGTGTTGCGTTTATATGCTCTCTGTTCCTCCGCCGTCATCGCATTCCAAATCTTATCCCTTTTCTTGTTCTTTGTGACGTAATAGACTTTCGTCAGCAGGAAAAGCGCGATCGACAACAAATTGATGATAATCAAATTGGTGTTCCCGCGATGGTAGAGAGGCTTGTCATCTGCTCGGTAAATGAAGTTGGCACAAATGTTCCCAAGCTGGACAGCCATATTATAGAAGGCGGCCGAGACAGAACGGGCTCCAACGTTATTGGAATTCTTGGAAGTCCACCCGACGAGAATTGCATGGCAGTAAGGATAGGATAGCAGTACAGTAGTGACTGCATATGTTCCCCAAGCATTTTTGAGCGCTCCAGGCCAGAATCTCAAGGCAATAATGCAAGGAAGTGTCCATAATGGCTGCAACATTGACACCAACGTTCTCTCATTCGTCCTCTCACTAAGTTGCGTGATCAAAAGTAGTGTAATGATATGGAAAGCCTGAGATGGAATCGTCAATAGATTAACGTTGAACGTGCTAAATCCCAAACTCTTTAGCGTCAATGTCAAATAGGTATAAGGCGGAGCCTGCGGTATATACGCCACAATGCCAATCGCGTACAGCGGCCAGAGGTCATAGTCTTTTGCAGCATTCCAAAGCCTCCTTGGCGTGATGGCCTGTCGGTTATGCATATCGCCTTTCGAAGGGTCATCGCGCAGCACTCTGTTGACGACGATCTTGACTTCTCGCTCGGTAAACCATCCTTTGGGGCGAAACCAGGTGACCGTCTGTACAGCTGAAGCAGGCATCATGAAGAATGAAGATATCCCAACGATGAATGTTATGATTCCTTCGATGAGGAAAAGCCAACGCCATCCAGCCCAGCCGGCTACGCCACGCATGTGGAGGAGCGCGAATGCCAAGAGGGAGGTGATAATTGTAGTTCCCGAAAGAGTGGTCCAAAAGAAACTGTGCTTATTAGATGGGAGCCTATGTTGGTACTTTGAGAGACATACCTTAGTCGAGTTGGCAACTCCCGAGAAGTGTAAAAATAGGACAGCCACAAGACGATATCTGGAATGAAGCCTCCTTCCAACAGTCCAAGAATGCAACGTGTGGCATAAAATCCAGATTTGCCCTTGATAGCACATTGGGACATGGCTACGATTGACCACAGACTGATCTGCATGGGAATCCACCGATCGGGACCCAGTTTCTTGGAGACCAGTTGTGATGGGAGCTCAGCGAGTAGGAAGGAGAAAAGGAATATCACGTTTCCAAAATTATAGTCTAATAATCAAAAGTTAGTGCTGCTATTACATATGAGAATTGGTAATAGGTTTGGAATTACCGTTCGTGTTAAGATGTAGATCATTCAACAGATTGTCCGAAACTGCCTGGACCAAGTTGCCACGATCGACCTGGAGGCCAAAGAACATGATACACTTTTTTCTTGTCAGTCTCCATCGGCTCCACGGATATCATGAAACCTACCGCCCAGAGACAAACATGCCAATCGAGCCTCCTCACCAACTTCTTTTCCTCGTCCTCGCTCCATGTAAACGTTGGATCGAAAGCATGTCTACATTCGTACTCCGACTTCTCATAAACAGCTCTCCAATGACTGGCAACATCAGGGTCTAAGAAGGGGTTCTTTTTGAAGAGCTCGCCATCTTCATCTGATTCCGATCCGGTCAAGTCGCGATCTTTCGGGATCGGGTCGGAGAAAGCCGTCACTTCATCGAAGTGAAGCTTGTCGTCCAGGTTTGAAGTCGAGTTATTCACGGACGCCGTCGAAGCATTTGCACCTTTGTTAGTCGTCATGATTGTGGCTTGGTGGCTGGCTTGGGAGACTGAACCAAGACTTCCAAGAGACCAAGAAACGGGAATTGGCCAATCTTATTATTCTTCGGTTTCGAGTGCAGGTGGATGGAAGCTGTATGACGGAATGTAACATTGGATTGCGACAGATGAGAGTGGGCGTATATAATCCATGTTGAAGACTGAATGTAGCCGTCACCCGGCTTGGGTGTGGTCTCTCTGTGTCAACCGCCGACGTGGAGCTGGGTCCAACAATATCAAGAACCCCGTTAATCTCAAACCTCTTATGGCAAACCTCGGCAAAATATCCGAGACCTCGAAAGATTCAAGAGATAGTGCGCGGGTGGCAAGACTTCGGAACGCTCTTGTTACCCTAATATGCAATAAAGTTGATCTAGGTCGTCAATAACGGGAAAGTGCTTCGAAATCACCCAATCACTTGTTATGGAAACCAATCTTTCCTCCTCCGACCCCCACACTCCTGAGCTGAGAAAGATGAGGCAATTCAGAACTCAATTACGCCATGAAGCTTGGAGTGGAATGCCAGCAACATATGGGGAAAGCGGGTTCAAGAATTCCTTATCTGCATACCCGATAAATCTTTCTTATAACGTGCATTAGGAGAACGATTAGTCTGATTAGCGGAACCTTGACTCGTTGTGGTGGTGATATTCGTGGATGTGGGGATGTTGTCATTTTGACCTAGGACTTACGTGCTTCGCTTATGTTAGAAGCCCCTGAATCACATGCACTCCCAGAGGGACTATGATAATGACAATTGAAGGTCTTCATACATCCCAACAAACAAGAAGTTTCTATCTGCTATATATTTCACGCATTTGGTTGTGGCTTGTGATTATCAGAGCTCTAGAGGAAAGGGCATCAATTAAGCCATTCTCGCCAATTGTGAAGCTTGTCCACAGAGAGATTGGTATTCACCCTAGTATTAATTCGAAGTCCTGTCATCCTCCCTAATCTGGATCGATGAGTTGCTCTTTTTATCTCTTTATTTTTCGTTGACTTCAGGGTTTCCAATTATCTTTTCGTCCTAACATGGTCAGATTGACCTGTTTCATAATATGATATCCACCCCTTGAAGCTAAGGGGATCGTTTCAAGTATCTTTATAGAAAACGGAGTCTAAATGAAGCCTCTTCGGGTATAATTTCACCTGGTCCAAATTTGAAGTTATCTTTTTAATGCTAGTGGATTGTGTAGCGAAGTGTTGTTACTACATTGAAGACTATCTTACAAGTGATGACGTCATTTTACTTATTGTCAGTAACTTTAACAGGAGTTTTTGGACCACACTTTTCCATGTAATTTCATTGCTAAGCTATGAGTTATATAATTATTGTGCTTCTATCCTGTTAATACGTATGTTCTGTGAATCGTATCTTATAGGTGGATTGAGATGAAAATTCTACGGCGATGAGGACAATCAATCTAAGATTCGATCATCGCGAAATCCGAGCGAAAGCGGGGTCGGTTGTTTGCGCAACGTATATAATTGGCTCGGACATACATTTTACGGCCGTGGAGGGTCGGCAAACTTGATATCATATCGCGCCGAGAGCCACATATTGACGCCACAATATCCTGATTCGTTGCGCCACAGATCAAATCAACGCAGTCTGGTGGACACAGAGAAGTCTCAACTCTACTTCGACTCGATTTCAAAAGCGAATGCGAAAGACGATCTTTGGAAATCGGGATTCGGTTTCCGCCGTGCTGAAAATATGGATGATATATCTACAAGTCCATTATCTCCTATGGGTCATAATGTTCCATCTCATAGCTTCGAAATCAAACTCCACTCTATAGCTGCTCCACCTTAAATCTCATAAAACGAAGAAAATTTCCCATTCCCAAAACAACGAAATCACTAACTTCTATATTTCAATATGTCTATACCTCTCCCTCCTTCGACCATGAGAGCATGGCAATACAAAAAAAGTAGTGGGGGAATCGAAAAAAACATGAAAATCAACCCTTCCGCCACCATCCCAGAACCAAAGCCAACACAAAATCTCGTCCAGGTTATCGCGGTAGCCCTCAATCCTGTCGACTATAAACCTGCTGAAATTCCCATCATTGGGCACTGGATTGTCAAAAGGCCCGCGACTCCTGGGTTGGATCTTGTTGGTCGAATCATCACACCAGCCGCTGGCTCATCCTTCAAACCTGGACAGTTGATCTTTGGGATTTCGGGCGCCTCACCCATTGACGGAGGGGCACTACGAGAATTTACCCTCACGGAAAAGGAAGCAACTGTTCCTCTTCCGGAGGGAATCGACCCTGTTGATGCTGCGACTATTGGAGTAGCAGGTCTCACAGCTTATCAATCGATCATCCCGAACGTTAAAAAGGGTGATAGGATCTTCATCAATGGTGGATCTGGTGGAACAGGGGCATTTGGAATTCAGTTTGCCAAAGTGATAGGGTGTCATGTGACGACAACCTGTGGGCCCAGCAACGTAGAGCTTTGCAAGAGCCTGGGAGCTGACGAAGTGATCAACTATCGGGAAACAAACGTCCTCGAGGCTCTAAAGAAGAGTGAACTTAAATACGATTTTGTCGTTGACAATATCGGATACGATCTGGGATTATACTGGAAATGTCATGAATACACCAAACCCAATACGCAATTCACAATGGTAGGAGGCACACCCTCACTTGGTATGGTAATTGAAAGATTGAGAATAAAGCTCACTCCGGCTTGGCTTGGTGGTGGACAAAGGAAATTCTCGGGTTTTTTCCCTAAAGCCAACTATGAGGACTTAAAGGTCATCGGCGATTGGATGGAGGAAGGGAAAGTGAGGGCTGTAATTGATGAGAAGTTCAGATTTGAAGATGCATCAAAAGCCTATAAGAAATTGAAGACAGGGAGAGCAAAGGGAAAGATTGTGGTCGAGGTGGCACCCAAACCTCTAAAAAGAAACTGAAATATTTTGACCCAGGAAAAGGGGGGGAACAGGGTGCTAACGTTATTCGTTTGTATAAACTGTACATTATGGTTGTTCTGTTCTTAGGTGTAAATTTGTTTTGAATAGCTTCAACCAGGAAGATTCTCAGCGTAATAATATCATCACTAAGTACAAAATATATTTAGTCTCTGCTTCAATTATCTGCTATCTCATTACTTCATGCACATCACGCTCATCAACATTACCCTTGCCCATCGAAACGCGCACAAACTCCTCGAGAACTTTAAGAAAGCTATCCGTGCATCAAACCTCAAATACTTCTCTTATTTCGCGACTTCTCTTCTCCAAGACCTCGTCTCAGCATCAATTCATACTAAAATGACCTCCCGTATATACAGAAATTACAACAAGCCAACCAAAACAGCAATCAACCCAGAAAGTATTCCATCAGATCCTAAACGCACTCCTCCGTTTGTGCTGAGAACCGAGCTAGTCGGTGTTGGTCCAGTCACTCCTGTCTTTTGTGACGTTGTCAAAGTTGTATCCACAGTGACTGTAGCCCCTCCAGTGACGGTGTGTCCTGGCTTGCCTGGAAGAACACATACGCACGTCGGAGCAGCAGTGCACGTATACGGGCCATGTGTACCTGTCCAAGTTGTGGTTTGGCCAGTGCAAGTATCAGTAACAGGACAAGTAGTCAAGGTGGTCGTAATCGTTGTCGTGATAGTACTATTGCTATAGCTTGTTGGCGAGCCACTAGGCGAGGTGGTTGAGGAGACCGGCGGCTCTGTTGTCGAAGACGGCAAGGTAGTAGGAACCGTTGTTGGTTCGGTAGAGGTTGAAGGAGCCGTAGTGGAGCAGGCGGTCTGGATGACTGGCGAATAACTTGTACCCAGACAACCAGTCCAACATGCAGAAGCGCATGTCGTTGTGGTGTAGATGCTTTCGCATCCACATGAGACGGTAACGGGAACCAATCTCAAGCAAGCTGGTATGGCGCAAGTAAGGGCAGGACAATTTGTACCTTGAACGGTCACCGTGGCACAGGTAGTTGGTGGAGTAGTTACAGGAGAACTACTTGTTGGAGACGTTGTGGGTGGAGGTGCTGTTGTGTCGGTCGAAAATGATCCATGAGCAGCAATCGGCTGCAGCATGAGACCCACGATAGCGAGCGTGTACTTTTGGTAAAGCATTTTCAATATGTACGATTGTTTTTGTTTTCAAACGAGTGTGATAATTTCGAAGTACTTCCAGTGGGGACCTGTCAAGTTAAATGCATGGCGGAAGGAACCGTAAGTTATACCACCTGACGATGCAAACGGTCGTGGAGTGATGATTCCCCGAGGTTTCTGGAATGCCAATACTAGAAATTCGTATCCAACTATTTCTGTCTGTTCAGTGGTGTTGTCAAAGTTGTGGGTCAGGGGTTAAGCGAGGAGTGACAGCGCGGGGTAATGGAGTGGCCAATAAAATTGTCTTTCCACCTCGTATTCCTGCAACGACAGGTGATGGTGGTACAACAAACTTGAGGCAACAAGTTTATGGCCCAATCACAAATTTGTCTCCCCTGCATTTTGAGTGCCGAAAGCGTCAATGTTTAAATTTCAGGAGCCAATAACTGCTTGGCCTTCTATGGGGACGAATAAGCTTAAGGGCGAGTCACACTAACAGATGTTGAACTTCCAGCCACCTGGTCACCGATCGTATGTAATACGGTAGAAAGTTCGCCGTCTCTTTATCGCCCTTAAAAGATTGCCTCAAGAACAAATGTCGTGAACATGAGAAGGGGTGAAACCTTTGGAAAATCGCATCAGGGCGCCCTATTTAGAAAAGGCTTGACTAAGAGGGAGGCTCTTAGTTAACAGCAGATGTTAGCAACCATATATTAATCCAGAAGCAGTTCGGAGGTTGAAAGGTTCTTCCTTACACGAGCGACATATCATAGAGAGCCAGATATTGATCGTATGGTTATACGCCAAGGATATTATTTTAATCCCTCGTATTTTGTTTTGATATTTTGTCAATACTACTCACACCTCGCCGAAGCATCGCAATCTGCATTACACTTGATTTCCCCTATTTCATGAACGTTGATATGAAGGTTGTGGGATTATTGTATCATTCGCTGAGGTACAGCTTTATTATATGGCATTTGCTCTTGACCTTGCAAGGTATCACCTTTTGCAGGTTTTTATCAGGAAAATGACTCTGTCCTTAGTGAATTGCAACCTGGCAAATTCTGTGCAAGTATGGTATACATAGCTTTGAATTCAATGAGCGGATAGAAAACATAAATTTAGTATTTAAGATTAGTTTTTAAAGACAAGGGTTGATCAAATCTGTTTGCATTGCGAGCCTTCTACCAGCGCTTTTGTTTCTTTTTCCACTTTTGGGACTCACCAAATGGAATTTCTAGACTTTTAGACCTCTTATTGACCAAGTCTATATCACAAAACTCCGATGAACACTTTCAAAAATCAGTACAAATTTTATTACTTGCTAAACTCGGAAAGGCGAAAGAATGGAATTCTCTGGCTTTGGGTTATGATATTCTAAACCAAGGTCGCTAAGTTCTGCTAAAGCCCATTACCGTAAGGGTTTAGCATAGGAACAGCTCATGTCACGCCGTATTTTCTATCTTGATAGCGAGGTTATTATCACCTCACCCAAACCCGAGCTCTCCCGTTTCTTTCCTTTGCGATTAGTTAATTGAATAATAATACGAATACTTCACTAACGAAGAACCTACGGTATACTAGAGAGTCCAGCGATATTCGATTGCCTAGATAAACGTGGGTTTTAGCTGGCTGTGACACTTACTGCCATGTTCTGGGTGGGCTCGTTACCGTATCCAGTAGAATCATCGTGGCTCCGAGGGCCATGTGTGTAATCCTACAACCTACATTTTGCTGATGCCTCACTTCTGGAATATTCACCTATCCAGAGATTTCACTTCAAAAGTCTAATCTGGTAAGTGGTAATTGTTCTGCCTCCGAAAGTGGGTCTACGAGTTCTTCACGTAAGGCGGTGCCAAGTCGCACGGATTACGCAGCGTGTTGACAATCTTCTTGAGTCTCATACAGAATCGTTGCGAGTTGCCTGAACTTGAGGCAGACGCGCCCAGTTATTGATAAAAGTTTTATGCTGCCTATTTTGATAGGGAGTATATAATTCAGCCGGACATTTGTAAATAGACTATCGATTCAGAGTTATCAATCCGAAACCACTACATCACAAGGAAATTTTTCATTCAGCAGGAACAAAATGACAACTAGCAATAAAGTTTCAATTTCAATCCAGCCGGCTGCTGAGGCTGACCTCCCTGCAGTCATCGAATTCGTCCATGAATCAAAGCTCGCTCTCCCCATCAACCATGTTCTCTTTTACGATTGGCCAAATAATGTTGCCCAGCAACGGGTCTACAGAAATGCGGTTGAGTCGAGCTTCAAGGAACCTAGTGATGAAATTTTTAAGGCTATCGATAATAAAACTGGTTCCATCGTTGGTCACCTAGTTTTGTCTCACAAAGAACCAGCTGAAGGAAAGTCTGCAACGGTGGACGGAAGTGATGAAATACCAAAGGCTCCTGATGGTATGAATCAGGAGGTGTTTAACGCGGTGGTGAAATATGCTCCTGAAATGGATACGGAAAAGAGTGTTGATCATTTTGGTGAGTTCGACTCATGACAACTTTAGCTCTTCATAACTAAGGCCACTCCAACTAGTCATAACACACATATTCGTGAAGATATCCCATCGCCGGCAGGGGATCGGCGCACAGTTGATTCACTATGCTATTGAGAGAGCAGAGAAGGCCGGAGTACCTTTATCAGTGTGCTCAGAGCCAGCTGCACATCAGTTCTTTTTAAAGCAAGGCCTGAAAGATATTACGCATGCCGATATCGATTTGCGCAAGTGGGTGCCTGAGCTAAGTGGGTTTGGTATTTTTAGGATGTTTGGAATGGCATTTAAAAATTAAACTCTTGCTCTGACTGAAAAGATGTACTATGTACCAAGCTATAGTTTTATTTATGTAAATTCGTTCGTTCACTGATAAGACGTGTCAATTTTACTGTACATCTACATTTTAAATTAGTGGGAGTTAATAAAAAATAGGTGATGGTCCTGAAATGCCTTTAGTCCTCTGGCTGAGATGACCTGATATTGAACTAATGAGATGAGGTATACTTGTTTAAAACTTCGGTAAAGGAATATAGGGAGGCTAAGACAATGTGCTGAAAACATGCAGTATGCTTCAGATACTTTAAAATTCAAAGTTAGCAACAACCAATAGCCAAGTTTAGGAATGTGTTGCTGTCACTCTGGTGCCGAGTTACCCGTGGATGGCTTGAATCAACTCTTCGAACATTTGGAACTACACCAGCTGAAAAACTGCAATTCCTTTTTGCAGATGTACCTACAGAACTCAGGACTTTTATTGATCCACTGTAGAATTTGATTTATCGGATGGCCTCTACCGTCAGAGTAGTCGCCTAAAGTTTCCATGCTGCGAAGGTATCATTGAGATTCTGAAATTTGGCGGGGTAGTCCTCTGAAGATCACGACATTTGGGGGTTTGAGCAACAAATCCCAACTCCACCAAAATTGTGGAGACAGGACTTCTAAACACAAACACTCCACCCCGCTTTCAAAAGTCCTTATCAGTTAACAAAATAATAAGAATTGATTACGAAGCAATGGCATCATGAAGGACTCGTCACAAACGGGCTGGATGTTACCATTTAAAGACAAATAGATGCATATCTGCCGAGAACAGGACTAAGATATCCTTGTATCCCACACTACCACTCTCCCCGACAAAGGATTTCCAAGTCGCTCATAAGAACCCACTTGCCCATTTTGCCAATATGATCTCCAGCTCACTATCGCTGAGGACTATCAATCAGATCGTTCACCCTCATCAAACATCGAAGACAGATAAGTCATTTCACATTACAGAAGCCGAAAAGCAGTCATGGCACCTTCCGCAACAGAAACAGAAACAACCACACCAGTCCCAGTCGCTGCTGGAAAGGTCCAAGGACAAACCAAAACCGAAAAGCCATGGGTGAAAAGCACTGGAATTCTCGACCAATATGAGAGTTTCGATGTCACTCCAGTGATCGGCAAGGACTTCCCTCATGCGAAACTTGTGGACTTCCTCAAAGCGGAGAACTCTGATGCATTATTACGAGAGCTCGCACTTACCAGTCAGTAATTGCTTAAGTATTTTCCTGAGAAACGGCTGACATAATTCCAGTCTCCCAACGAGGCGTCGTTATCTTTCGTGCCCAGGACGACCTAACAGCGGACCTGCAAAAAGAGCTCGTCCAAAAACTCGGCCTCTTGTCCGGAAAGCCTTCAACATCAGGTCTTCATATCCATCCCATTCTGAACTCAGAACGTGAGGACTATCGGGTTACCGATCCAGAGATTAGCACCATCGACTCCGAACTCAACAAGAAACTTTATCTCAAGAATTCCCGGATCCAGAATTTGGAAAAGAAGCAAAATTCAGGAGCCTGGCACTCGGATATTGCATTCGAACCTAAGCCTGCAGACTATTCCTCCTTAAGACTTGTGAACTTGCCAAAGACAGGAGGTGATACCCTTTGGGCGAGTGGATATGAGATTTATGATCGAATTTCTGCCCCCTATCAGAAGTTTTTGGAGGGCTTAACAGCAACTTTCGAGCAACCTGGATTCATCGAAGCCGCTGAAAGAGGGGGATTCCAGATATATGATAAGCCTCGTGGTGCGCCAGAGAACGTTGGGAAAGAGCTCAAAGCAGTTCATCCTGTAGTTCGCACAAATCCAGTAACGGGCTGGAAGTCGATCTTTCCCGTTGGTGGACACATCTCCCATATCAACGATATTACTGAATTGGAAAGTAAGGCTCTGTTGAAGTGGTTTGGTAGATTGTTGGTGGATAATCATGATTTGCAAGTTCGTGTCAGATGGCAAAGTCCAAATGATATTGCGATTTGGGATAATAGATCCACTTTCCATACAGCTACTTTTGATATTGAGGGTCAAGGTGAGAGGTATGGAGTGAGGACTGTAAGTGTTGGCGAGGCACCTTTCTATGATCCAGAAAGCAAAAGCCGACGTGAGGATTTGGCTGCGCAAGTGTAGGATGTTTGAAATTGGGACTTTGAGAACTCGGGCGGCATATAATTGAATGCAAGGGGGGATTCAGCATATGAAGAATATATCGATTTGAAGTCTGAATGATTACTCATTTTTGGCTGTTCCATGTTCATCATTTCGTGGTCAATTTATGCAAACATCTTTTTATAGTGAAACTCAATTGAGCTGTTTTCTAAAACAAAAAAAAAAGAAAAAAGGGAGGGGCTTAGGTGTAATGAGAGGAAATTAGGTGTAGAATGATGGTTGAGTAGGAATTATATGGCTCAAAGGTCATAAATGTGAAGTGGCAATGGAATAAAAGAATAAGAGCGAGGGAAACGGGGAGAAGAGAAGAGCAGTTCGAGGGTGCACTACAGCTGACTAATCAACTCCCTGCCAATCTCGCTCAGGCTAGCAATCTCAACTTCTTTCCACCACTACAACAACCGTCATGAAGCCAAGAATTCGCCCGCCACCCTTCCATCGCCCATCCATACCATCTTATCTAAATTACTGTCATGGGTATTCACAGCGAAGATGGGAATCCGTAATTGTAAATAAAACCTACGAGGTGGGTTCAAGATTAAATCGAAGATTTTCAGAGCACGTGATAATGATTTGATAGGATGCTATCGAGCTGTTGAATACGTTTCAGACGCCTTATGAGGTGTTGAAGGAGAAATGGAGGAAGGGGATTAAGCTTGATGAGAGTGCGAATGATCAGATGAGGAGGTGTCTATCGAGGCTGGGAATTTCAGTATGTCTGCTCTCATTATGGCGTATTTGGTTTGAGCGTCTCTAGTGAGGCATGTCAGGCTGTTCTTTCCCTTCTGAATTTTTCTTCTCTGCGATACAAGTATACTTCTACTTGTGTTGTCTGCTGCTTTCTGTTCTTCATTTTGGCACAAGCACTCTAGAACTCTCCTGGATTTTGTCGTCTCATTGTTAATTTCTTTGCATTGATTTTAGAGCATAACATCTTTTCAACTAGCGTGATGCACCCCCTACTCTCTTTGTAGAAATAAACCACTAAGGGGACATCAGCAAAATGACCTAGCCCGCCTCAACATAGCCCACATAGCAGGCACCAAAGGAAAAGGCAGCACAGCAGCATTCACCTCCTCCATTCTAACCCAATTCTCTCACCCGGGCACTCAACCTCCCATTCCTTTGAAAGTTGGTCTTTTCACTTCTCCCCACCTAATTTCCGTCCGAGAACGAATTCGAATATGCAATACCCCCATCTCGCGCGAGCTCTTCACCAAGTATTTCTTCGAAACATACAACATCCTTTCTTCCGCCAAGGAGCCAGAAATACCGGTGTACTTTAGATTTTTAACCCTTATGAGTTTTAAAGTGTTTTTAGAGGAGGGTGTAGACGCAGCAGTCTACGAAACCGGCGTCGGCGGCACCTTCGACTCCACAAATATAATTGCCCACCCCGCGGTAACAGGCCTAACGAAAATCGGCCTTGACCACATTGACACACTCGGCTCAACTCTTGAGAGTATCGCCTGGCACAAATCAGGCATCCAAAAACCCAACGTTCCATCATTTTCTGTACCTCAAGGAAATACCGGTGTCGAGAACATGATTAAAAAGCGAGCTAGCGAGGTAGGAGCGAAATACACGCCATATTTCAAGACGTTGGGGAGGGAGGATCTAGCGTTGGAGAGGGTGGAGTATTTGAGAGATGAGAGAGAGGGGGTGTTGTGTGGGGCGAAGGTTATGCCGGATGAAGAATGGCAGCGTGAGAACGCTGGTTTAGCCACAAGGCTCGCGAAATGCGTGTTAAAACACTTGAAAGTCCCTATTGAAGGGCCTGCACGTTTGTCTTTCGAAGCGAATGTGAAGCGTGGGTTAGAATCTGTCGTTTGGCGGGGAAGATGTGAGCGAAAGAAGGATGGCAATGTAGTGTGGTTTTTGGATGGGGCACATACTACCGATAGCCTCACAGTCGCTGCGACATGGTTTCGCAAGGAGACGAATTTGAGGCCTGAGGGGAACAAGAAACGGGAGAGGGTATTGATATTTAATCAGTCTGGACATCGTGAGGCTGTCGCGCTGCTTACACACTTTTACAAAGAGACGGAGAAGCAGGAAAGGAGCAGTAAAGCCTCGCGGATCCACTTCGACGAGATTATTTTCTGCCCAAACACACAATCCTCATCTTCACCATCATCAAACTCGAAAGATTTCTTTAATGCCGCGCTGCAAAATTCAGAGGAAGCGTCGTTAATATTACAACACACACTTGCTCAAACATGGAAGGACCTTGTAGCCGCGAATTTGGAGACAAGGTCGGAGGACAGAGCGAAAGAACTTGGCTTACCTGAGACGGAGATAGTGGTAACTGTGTTATCGAGTGTAGAGGATGCAATTTCTGCCGTAAAAAAACGGAGTGAGGGAACTGAGGTGGAATGCCTTGTTACGGGGAGCGTACATTTAGTTGGGACGTTTATTGGGATGTTGGAAGGTGTGGATGCTGTGTGAGGTAAGGGCGAGGGCAGAAGGGAAAATATGTAGATGTCCAACGAGGAGAAGGACATCTTAATACCTGTAGAAAGAGTGTTCTCTATGTATAAAGTAATCGAGGGAAGACCTCTATGTTTTATCATAAATAGAAGATTGTGGATATGAATTTGGGTATCATCCTATCGAAAAACCAACCACCAAAACGCCGCCCTTTAATACCCAAAATCTTCAAACAACCTCCTCTCTCGCCTCCCTCCCTCCCAAAACCGTCAATACGGCCCCAACAAGCTTCAAGCTCCCCGTAACAAGAACTAGCAGCTCCCCCTCCTTCTCCTTCGCAATATTTCTCGCTAACTTAACCGCTTCCTCCGCACTGCTGTAAACTTCCAAATGGGAATTACTTTCAAGGCTCCTGTAGGTGTTGGCTAGATTTTCCTGGTGGACCAATCGCTGTTTTTTAGGTTGAGTTTCCCAGCAATCTAGAGAAATAGAAGGTTTTTGAACCTTGGCATATGGATCGTTCGAGCAGAAAGCGGCGAAAGTGAACCAGTTAAAGGAGAAGCATGGGTTGACCATTCGTCGTTTATCGAGAATATTGAACATAGCTTTGAGGAGATCCGAGCCCTTTCTTCCGCCGCTGTCGTCCTGGTTGAAGATGAGCAATGTGGAGGGAGGAGGATTAGGGCTAGAGAGTTTGGTAGTTATGATGTCTGCGAACCAGGTCGCTACAGCTACAATGCTGGCTTCTGTGTGTGCGCCATCGAGATGCCAAATTATGTTGTTTTCTGCTAAAACCTGGTGTCGGCCGGGGATGGAAACGGTTTCAAGGGCATATTGCATAGGTTCTGGAAGATTGCTGTTCGAAAGGTCGATGTCGTGCCCAAGCTGATGTAGATATTTTCCTACAACAGCAGCCGCAAGGCTCGCATTATCTTTCTGGAAATCCCCTTTTAATCCCATCTTTACCCCATCTCCATTGAATGCCGGCAGCCTCGCGACCGAAGTGAGCTTTGAATCCGACCCCCCATTCTGCTTTTGTACTTCCTGTACTACAACCTCCATTGTCTGCATTTTCTCCATGGTAAAAACCGGAACCTCAGCCTTAATAATCCCAGCCTTATGCCACGCAATCTCCTCAACCGTACCTCCCAGCATATCCATGTGGTCCAATTCCAGCTTCGTAATTGCAGACACAGCCACCGCTTCAGGAGGGAGAATATTCGTGCTATCATACCTCCCACCAATTCCACACTCCACAATCGCTGTTTTTACCCCTTCCTGTACAAATATGTGAAAAGCAAGTAGTGTCAAAAACCGGAAATATCCAGGGTGTATTGGCTCGTCCTTACTCATCCTGGCCTTTGCGGTAGATTCGAGGCGCTCCCAAAGTTCGAAGAAATACCGCGTGAATAGTTCTTGTGAGATTGGGACACTGTTAAGGCGTATTCGTTCGCGGACTGCTACAAGGTGAGGACTAGTATAAAGGCCGATCTTCCCAATTTCTTCACCTCCTTCTTGTTGCTCAACAAACTGCTCTCGATAAACAGTTAACATCCTCTCAATCATTGCACAAACACTCCCTTTCCCGGTCGTGCCAGCAACATGGATACATCTTAGTCCCTCCCTTCCACCACCAGGTGCAAAATCAGTTGGTGCATAGCCAGCTTTAAGTGCCCACTCCATCATTTCTGGTATGGCATCATCGTCGCTCTCCTGCTTGTTTGCGAGGTCTGTACGGATGGCACGATTAGATTGTAAGGTGTTGAGAAGTTTCAATGCTTGTCTATATGTCCTCTCTTCCGGTCTCCTTGTAGCCGCAGAATTGTATGATGTGATGCTAGAGGAGAGACGAGGCCATTGTGTCGTTGTTAATCGAGAGAATGGGCATATTGCCGTTACAATTGCGCGCCGTAGCAAGGCGGGTAGACTTAGGAATGTTGACATCGAGATTCATGCATTCTTGAAGATCGGGGAAGGTAAATGGGGACGAAATGTTGAGTTAATGCCCTATGTTTAGGGATGGTGTTGTTTATGGGTTGAAATGCGGAATGCCCCGCCCAAAATTTGGGGATGACCCTGGCCAAAAATGAACCTCAGAAGCGCCATTCCCAATAGGGCACATTATCTTTTCATTGATTGTTCACTTTTTTACAGCGGCAATCACTTCAATATTATTGTAGGGTCATGGTGAACATGAAGTCACATAAACCCAATTTCACTGCAGTTGTAAAATACATTTCTATTTTAGTATCTCATACACAGCTGCAGCCATCTGGACTACCTCTGAACTTATGCACAAAAGAAAAATAATCCCGTCTATTCAACCCTCAAGCTCTGTAACCGCGCTTCTGTAGCGATTACCTGCAAACCATTAGCATATTAGGTAATAGAGAGGACTAAAAAACTCACATCTAAAGCTTGTTGCACCTCTAGTACTTTTCGAACTTCCCCCAACCAATCCCGACTCAAAGTCTTTGCCCATCCCTTCAAGCCATTCATTTCACGAGCCGCACCATCAAGATCGCCTTCCTCAAGGAAAGTCTCGGTTCTTGTCAAGATGCTCTCTACATCATCACCAGTAGCAAGACCCTTCTTTTTAAACAAAACCTTGCTCAGAACATAACTCGAAGCGTGGCTGGCAACACCCGCGTCTTCAGGGAGAAGAGAAGCCTTTCGGACCTCAGTGGCAACTCTCCGGAAACGGTCAATGAGCTGTGCCGAAGACGGAATACCTTTCTGGTAAGCTGCTGGGTTGATTGAAGCTATAGCAGCATTTACGACTGGGTCATCCGATGCGATTTCCTTCAAGGCAGCAAGCTCACGAATGAAAGGTCTTGGGACCTGACTCTTCTCGAGGCTGGCACGAACAGCCTCAACTGCGACATGGAGATGTTGGGTTTTTAGATTCGAATCAACCACAGAATTCCAGTCTGTCGTAAGTTTCTCAAGATCGGTGACAGTTTTGGAGAGGTCGGTAAGCTTTCCAAGACGACTGTCCCGCTCCTCTTCCACGCGATCCTTATATTCCTCGATGAATTTACGCTTCATCTCAACTGCTTGCTCAAGCAATTGATTCTTCAGCTTTTGCTCATTCACCTCGTGGGCTCGCTCGACTTCGGCCTTAAGCTTTTGCTCATAATTTTGCTGAAGCTTTTGGCGTTCACTTTGATACTCTTCTTGCCACTCTGATTGCTGGTGTGCCATCTCAGCCTCGACACGTCGAATCAACTCCTTCGCAGCACGGTCAAAGTCTTCCTTCTCCTTCATAATTAAGGACGCCGCTTCTTGCTCCGCTGTAGTTTTAAGAGCCTTGATTTTCCCACCAACTTTGCTCAATTCCCCCTTGGCTTTCTCAATAGTAGTGGAGAATTTCGAGTTGGCATTATCGGCATTGACGACTGTAATGATATCATTTAGAATCTTGACTAAATCCTGAACCAAAGGCTCATTAGCATCTTTGATGTTGATGGGGTCAATTCGTGTGACTTCAGGTGGGAATTTGGATGGTTGGTCAACCTCTGGGGCTGTAAATACAACAGCATCAACCTTTGGTACTACTGGAGCTACATCATTTCGGACCGTATGTCCAGGTTTAATCGGAGGCTGCGCTTCTGGTGATTTTCCGGCTGATGGGGTGGGGCTGTTCTGAACTGGTGTATCGACGGCTTCTTTCACATTCTCAATTGTCTTAACCTGCTCTTTTGGTTTCGTCTCGGTTGTTCGTTGGAGAGATTCCTTTGGCTTCGTATCCGGTTTTGTTGCATTAGCATGCCGTCCAGTTGATTCCAGCTTGTTACCTTCCTCTGAAACCTTCCATGACACACCGCTCTGACTAGGAATTGTTATCTGATTGCCAGTATCTCTTGGGCGGCTGGAGCGGTTCCCAATTACTGGGAAACGTTTTCGAAATTCCTTCTCCTCAAAATATAACACAGCCTCCTCTCCAAATGGCACATACTCCGTGAAGAAGTCGTGGAAGTTGTCATTGACCCTCGAGTAGTAAACACCTCCTCCAAAGCCAGCTGCACTCAGGAGGATCAGTGTGGTCAAGAATCTACGAATTCTTCGTTTTGGTTTCGGTGGCGGAGGTGGTGGCGGAGGAGTTGCAGCAGGCGGCGGCGGGGGAGTAAGAGGGACATCTTTTGCAGGAATTGTAGAGACTGATGGCGTAGTCGAGGCCGGCGTCACTGGGGTGGTTGATGTTACTGAAGGTGGTGGAGGTTGAGAAGATGTTGTACTCGCAGATCCGGGGAGGACAACAGGTTTCGAGCTCGGAATGCCTTCCTTAATATCGCTAGCATATCCTCTCTGTAATCGCTAATGATAATTAGCTTTTTCACCCTTCAATGGAACAAAAACGAAGTGTTAGTTGTTCATACTAGGTTACCCGATACCACCCGGCCTGCCTGTATCGCGTGCCATTGACGCCCAGCACTGGTAGCAGAGGGCTTGAAACCCAATGCTGATGATGAGCGGAAAGAGGCGCGCAGCATGGCGGGCTGCGATGGTCGACAAAAAGAATGGTTGAGGTTGTTGATGTTCGCAGGCGCGTGAGGTCGAAGAAAATTGCGAGGTTTGGGTTGTTCGCCAACTCAAGCTCCCGATGTCAGGCTTGGCGATGATGCAGCCGCAACTTTTGGATGCGGCTATCAGCCCCAACAGCCCATGTTCAGAGATAGATGTGTCCGTTCACAACTCTTCACGTTGATCAAATTTCACATCTTTGACCTTCAATAGATGTTGATATAAATTACAATTCACTAGGAAATGGCAAATCCACGATACAATTCTCACGTTAAATATACTCACCTTGGCCACAAGAGTGATGTATTCATTCAACATTCATGTGATTGTGCTCTATTGCATATCGTACAACCCAAAATGCCGCAATGATCCATTCAATTCAATAGAAAACCCTCGCGCCTATGCAGGAGAAAATTCCTGTTCCACCATCCCGCACCACTAACTAAGACGCATCAAAGGTATTAAAGGCTGCTCTCATAAAATGGCTGATGGCGGCATGATTTGATGCTATCATGCCGTAACCCAAGCAAATTCCGATAGAAAATGACTAGTAGTGCCGGTTGTGCAGTGATCGAGTCTGACTCTAACAAGAGATGTCTATCTTCGCCAATCAATGCCTCGTATTCCGCAAATATGATATTCGTATCTCTTAACAACTGCATGGACCTCCTGCCTGGGTTCCTGGGGCCTCGGGTCGCAATTCCACACCTCCTCGTCCACCAGATCGTGGATTCCTAGGTCCGGCTTGATCTAAAGGCAACTTCTTTGCAATAGATGTGAAGAGTTCTCTGACGTTCTCAGCTGTCTTTGCGGAGGTCTCGAAGAACAGCAACTCAGCTTCTCTCGCATATGCCTCGGCATCAGCAGTTTGTATCGCACGCTTATCTGGGTGTTCGGTGACTAAATCGAGCTTGTTGCCAGCTAAGGCGATAATGATGTTCTCGTTTGCCTGCCGCTGGAGTTCCTTAACCCATTGTTTTGCCTTATCCAACGAGGACTGTTCAACCTGTGAGCCACATCATCGAGGGATATTAGATAAAGAATGTCTTACGGCTTGTGTGATATCATAAACGACCACAGCGCAGTTGGCATTTCGGTAATACATGGGTGCCAGTGATTTGTATCTTTCCTGTCCCGCTGTATCCCATATCTCAAACTTCACTGTTGTTTGGTCGTCGAGCGATATTGTTTGGGTAAGGAACGCAGCACCGATAGTACTCTCTCTGTATGAATCGAATTGGTCCTAATTAAATATTAGTGATTGAAAATCGTAGTTAGGTGAAGTAGAAATACTTTGACAAATCGTAGAACGATGGAACTCTATTGGGAGATTAGTAGGGACTATATACTTTGGCAGATCGAGCGCACCTTTCCAACAGCAGATTCTCCTACGCAAGGTATTAGCAATCTGTACGTAGATGGGGAGGAGCCCATATCGCATACCTAATAAAACCAACTTGAACTGCGCAAATCGTGAGCTTCCCACGCGGGAGCCTGCTGGGCCTCTGGCAGCCATATTGGATGAGATGGGACTTGATCGGGAGGAGGATAAAGGTTCGCAGGTAGCGGAGGATGTGCAACTGGGGGCGCAGAATAAGTAGCACAATCTGGAAAATGCTAAGAGGATGGAAAGGTTGTTGCGAGTTTGTCAACTGTTTGTCGAGCTTGAAGTTGCAGTGACGATGTTTCGATGGAAATGGGCTGGCAGGAAGGCAACGCTAGAGATCATTTCACGTGAGAGTGTTGAGCCACACCGCGTAATCCTCGCCTGTAAACTGGTCCATCCACGCAACTTATTGATACAGCTAGCTTCCCGCTTGCATTCCTACAATATACCATTATTTAGTGTGAGCCGTGGCATCACCTACAAATAATAGTATAAAAACATACAAATACATATAAACATAGAAGAAAAAGATTTAGTATTATTAATAAACAGCAAGGGAGAGTGTAATCAAACTTATGGACCAAACAGTAATCATGCGAGCTTTCGGACAGGCTGGGAATACCTATACCAGGCACCTATATAAATTCTGAAAGCAATGATCAGCTATCTTACTATATCTTTGTGTGAAATCACATCACAAAATCAGCTTCAGCTTCAATATTTTGCATATTTCAGCTTAGGCCACTCACTAGAAGGTCTCAGTATCAATATTGGGGGCGTGTTTATATCTCCGCCACCCACCATAGCTCCCTCTTACTGCAAGGCTTGAACATCAAATATAGAAGCCAGCTCTCATTACCACAACCACAAATCCCTTCTAGTTTTCCCTCGTCGCATGAGCCATTCCTTCGATTGCGCATAGTATTCGGACTCCTGTTCTATCCTCGCCCACCATGGCTACCCTCCCTTTCCGTGATATTAATGTCCATGCCTCCACGTCGCATTACGCCTTCACTTCACCATCATCACCGTCTGCTCCGACCTTGGTTGTTGACCGACCTTCTGGAGACCTGCGACTGAACGATGGGGCATTGTTGGGAGGGAAGCGTGTGTCGAGCATTGCTGGGATTTTAGGCATGATCAAGCTACGTCTAGGTAAATATTAAGAACCCCTAGACCCGAGGAGGGTAAGGCATGTGAAACTGGTACTGACTGTATTCCCAGACAAATATATTATTGTCATTACAAAGGCACAGCCCATGGGCAGATTGAAGGGGCATATGGTTTATAGGGTCATTGCTACCGAATTCCTACCCCTCCGCGAACGACCGTTACATGATGCCGACGAAGACACCTATCTCACCCTATTGAAGACCTTCTTGAAATCCGGGCCGATGTTCTTCTCTTACTCTCTAGACATCACGAATACTTTCCAGAGGCAGGCGCAACAGGATCTATCTCAGCCCCTATGGAAAAGGGCGGATGACCGTTTTTTTTGGAATAGATTCGTGCAATCGGACCTCATTGACTTCAGGTCTTCTGGTTCGCGTCATCAACATGGGCAGCAGGTTGGAGTAGATCCTTACATTCTACCAGTTATGTTTGGAATGATGGAGATTGTAAATACAACTGTAAAGTCGTCCCCTCTGACACTCGCCCTGATTACACGCCGTTCGAGACACCGTGCTGGAACAAGATACTTTTCAAGAGGAATTGATGAAAGAGGCAATGTTTCTAATTTCAACGAAACGGAGCAAATAATTGTGCTGAACGATAGTTCCAGCGGACTTGGTGGCTTTGCCGGAGGCGGAGGCATGCAGAATGGCAAGGTTGGTGGTTCCAGTGGAAAGGAAACACAAATTATGTCGTACGTCCAAACAAGAGGCAGTGTACCGGTTTACTGGGCAGAAGTCAATACACTGCACTACACGCCCAAATTACAAGTTCGAGGTGTCGATTCGGCTCTATCAGCAGCTAGGTTACACTTTGCAGAGCAAATCCGATTATATGGGGACAATTTACTCGTCAATCTTGTCAACCAAAAGGGTCGAGAGAAGAGAATCAAGGAGGCTTATGAGCAAATGGTCAAACTTTTAGTGTCATCGCCGGTTGAGGCATCGCAGCGTGATCAGATGTCGGATGAGAAATTCCACACCCTCGAGCCAAGTGGACATGGCCAGGCATTCGATAAGCTTCACTACATATACTTTGATTTCCACAATGAGACTAAGGGCTTGAAATGGCACCGCGCCCAACTTCTCCTTGATAAACTGCACGATGCGCTAGACAGACAGCAGTACTTCCGGGGTGTTGATATGCCTGCTTCATTCGAAGGCCGATTAGAAGTCCGCAACCAACAAACTAGTGTTGTTCGTACTAATTGTATGGACTGTCTCGACCGGACGAACGTGGTACAAAGCATGATGGCCCGGCAGTCGCTCAATCGCCAGCTTACTGACCTCGGCATTCTGAGTCGGGGTGATACCTTCACATCAGATAACGCTTTTGAATTCTTGTTCCGCAAACTATGGGCTGACAACGCTGATGTGGTTTCGAAATCATACTCTGGAACTGGTGCTCTAAAGACTGATTTCACACGTACTGGCGAGAGGACCAAGGCTGGTGCCATGCAAGATCTCCAGAACTCCATCACGCGATACGCAAGAAACAATTTCATGGATGGACCAAGGCAAGATGCATTTGATCTCTTCCTCGGCACATACTTACCAAATACTACATCTTCGTACCCAATCTTTGTCGACAAACGGCCACTCCTCATTCAGAGCATTCCATATGTGTTAGCATTTAGCATTTTCTTTATCTTTGTTGCCACTTTCACAAGGCGACTACCCGATGCTGCAGTTCTACCATTACGAATATTCATTATATTCTGGTTTATTGTTGGGTCGTGGTGTGTCAAGTTCATTTTTGGGAACGGGATGCTCTATGTAAGACTCTACTTTCCAGATATTTTTTCTAAGCTAACAATCTAGGTCAACTGGCCTAAACTCAATCCTCGACCGTGGGCCACCGAGGGTTATCACGATGCAATCCAAAATGTACGGAAAGATAAAATAATTGGACAATTCGTCGCAAGACATGAGAGAGGTCTGAGTGCCTCGAGGTACACTAATGCCGAGGAAGGCAAGAAGAGGATAGAGTGACGGAAGGTCATGATACTTACATTAATTTTATTTCCTTGCTTATTATCCAGCGCTTATAGAATATGCCCTTTTGGCCACCTGAGCGCCTATTGACGGCTTCATGTCAGTAATATCATCTTATGATTTCATCGCTTCTGTCGCACCCGTGTGATCCAGATGTGATCCAGTTGGAGCAAGATTTAGCGAAACACCTTCCCAGTCTGCCTGTAGACATTGGTCAAGCTATTCCCATCTCCTTTTTCAACTATCTCTAACACTGCTCGGGCTTGTACTGTTCTGCATTCCCACCACTCTTTGCGCAGCAATATCTAATTCAGCCAAGATCTCAACAAAACTCTGCACATATCTCTTCGATCTCTCTGCGACCTCACTTATATATACCCCATCATCATCTTCATTGTCTAGCAGCGTTGCAGCGATCTCTCGAATTTTCACGATCATCGATGACCCATTAGACTCTAATGTCTGCAAAGGACAATAGTTCAGTACCTCCAGGAGCTGGCGACAGATATCTTCCCTCGACTGCCAGAGCTGATTCGCCCCTTTTGAAGGCGTTCCAGGGTCGAGGGATGATGATGATGTGGGTGCAGGAGATGACGTGAAGGACTCCAGAATTGAAGATTGTAGGTACAATCGGGTAATGTGAATATTTGCTTTCATTATTTGGAACTGGCGTGTGTATGTTGTTTCAGATTCATTATGTGAATGCTGGGGAGGTGAGAGGTCTCGAAGTGAGGGTGGGAGGTCGTTTATTATGTTGCTCAAGTTTGACATGATTGACTGCTTGTTCACATGGTTCGTTACTTGTCGACCCAATCCGGTATTGTTCAGCGTTGGTACAGGTTCTACCCCTAGCTGGCTTACAGATGGCGAGTTTGGCAGTTGGTTTTTTGACTCATCTGTTATCAGGTTCAGCACACACAGGAACACCTTCACTAGAGCAATGAAGCCTGCTATCAACGGTGTCAGTGTAGGCTCCCCTTTTCTACTCTGGCCCTTACTTAGGACAAGATCATCATCATCTAACTCCAGTGGGATTAGAAACTCCCAATCTGTTAATGACGGATCTTGTCCAAGTAATGTATATGGCGTGATATGCGATAACCGATCATGTCTATCCACCTTATTTCAGCAAGCATACTCATATCAGAAATAACGACGGAACAAACATCTGTATAATATACAACATCCAAAATGCCCTCTTACACATCTCAGTATCCACCAAATCTCTCCCGTCATAGCCCTCCTTTGCCGCAAGATTTAAGCTTCTCGAAACTTGAATACTTTCGTTTATTAGCACCCATCCTCTCATCGGCTTTCCGACGTAATGGCTTGCCATTCCTAACAAGAACGAACAAATCATAGTATTGCTAGAAGATGGGTCTAGTTCATTAGTTGCAAGTCGACTCGCTGTGATTAGTTGGTCAACACGTTGCACCATTCCGCCAGCGTGGTTATAATAGCCGAATCCATAGCTGGGCATTCTTCTCTGTAAAGAGGAAACAGTCATAGCGCAAATGGAAAGGCATAATCTGAGAAACTCCGGGTCATGATCGTAAAGACGAGATGACAGTGCTGAGTTGAAGGTGGGCCGATGGGGAATGGGCGTTATGGGGTAGATGAATGTAAGGTAGTCGCTGATTATTCGGTAAAAAACGGGAATGGGACAGAGGTGTTCAATAGTGATACTAGAGATCAGGGATACGATTGGGAGACAGTGGGGCAGGACTTCATGTGTGGAACTATTTGTTCCTACGGAGCCTGCACTCTTCGGAGTTGAAAAAGATATATTTTCGTTTGAGGCATGAAGAGGCTCTCTAGCCGCAAGGAAGCGCGCAAGCGTCCTAGACTTATATCAGTTCTGGATAAAAGGGGTTTCAAATGGAGACAAACCGGTGCGGACGTCCACGCCGCTTCTGTGTATTTGAGAAGGTGCAGGGAACAGATAGCTCGATGCAACCATCGCATGGGAGACTGGGGTCATCATTACTGCACTATGAGGTATCAGGTATATATCTTGGCAATATCTCATCTTAGATCAAGCTCACTTTTATTTTCCTTTCTCGACAAAAGTCACACGCTTTGCGGGCTATGCGTTGACCAATGCGAGTCGACATCTTGATGCCAAGTCCTTCATCTCGCCACCTTCACATTCTCCAATAGGGTTGTGGGAGTCAAGGTCGAGGAAAGGCGACGAAAGAAAGGAGATTTCAAAAATCTCTAGATTTAGGATTTTAGGTCTGGCATGTACTTTATCCACTCTTGGTCGTGGCTTGAACGAATAGGACATAGCGGCGAGCGAAGCGAATACGTCTTCGACCCCCCCCGCCAGCGGAGAACGATTTCCGGAGAAGTGCATTTTGATCTTAAACTTATATATTCATATAAAATCTACGACTAGGGATCGTAAGAGACACTCTCAGTGACATATATCTCTAGCTCTATTTTCAGAGCCTTTGGATGTGAACTTGTGCCCAGTAAGAGCCGATATTCGCCCTTTTCCACCACCCACTTATGCGAAGATACATCCCAGTATGCTGCTACTTCCTTTTTAAAGTGTATTGCAACAGTTTTCTTTTCCCCTGGTGCAAGAAAAGCTTTTGAGAACCCGACAAGGCCTTTGCTGGGACGATCAATGTTAGGTGATAGTGGAGGTGCAAGATATGCCTGAATGGTCTCCGCTCCCATGACCGATCCAATATTTTCTACCTCGATCTCAACTATAACTTCCTCATCAGTACCTGTAAACCCGCCACTCAACTTCGCATTTTTAATGTCAAACTTTGAATAACTCAATCCGAAGCCGAATGGAAATAATACCTCCTTCTCCGTACCATAATGTCTATCAAAATGCCGGTATCCAACATACACACCTTCAACATATTCCACTTCCCGAGATTCGTAAGAATCGAGTCCGAAGTTTCCATACACCGCCGTATCTTCATATTTGTTTGGCCAGGAAATTGGAAGTTTGCCGGAAGGGTTAACTTCTCCCAGCAAGATATCAAGGATCGCATTCCCAGTTTCCTGGCCTGCATACCAAGCCTGCACGAATGCAGAAACTTGCTCAATCCAAGGTACACTGACAGCAACGCCCGTAGTATTAACAACAATCGTATTCCCATTCACCTTAGCAACTTCCTCGATCAATCGATCCTGACTCCCAGTAGCAGGCAGGTGCATATCACTCATATCCTCGCCCTCCGTCTCCCACTGAATGGTATTCCCCACAAAACAAATTGCATAATCCGCTTCTCTCGCATGCTGTACAGCTTCAGCCAGAACATCTTGTTCCATTTCTACTTGGCTTATGAAACCGAGATGAACAGAGATATGACCATCCATAAGGTATAACTCTCCATTTGGCTCAGCTGGTGCTTGTGTCTCAATCTTGATGGAGTACTTCTGATCGATTAGGAAGGGATATTGAAAACAGTGCTCATCCTGTGTGCCCAACAAGAACGACATTGAATCCCGTGTTGGGATTTTCTGCTCGAACATGAGAACGTTGTTTATCCATATCTTCGACGGACCCATCGAGGAAAAGCTCAGGTAGTGCCTTCCGCTCTGTAATGGGGTGTATGTTGTGGTGAAACGAACAGCTTTTTTTCCATCTGTGGGGAGATCCATTAATGTAGTGAAGGAGCCGCGGGGAAATGTTTGTGTGTAGAAGGGTTTACCCTCTAACTTCTCATCTGTGAAATATTCGGCTGTGAACCCTGGCTTGCCTTCTGCGTTCGTGCAACCAGCTTCAAGATCAGGGTAAACGCGGAAAATATGCGCTCCTGTTCTTATCAACGCTCTATTTATCTCAAATGTTTAGGAAGGAAGATGGACATACCTTTCGAATAAGTAATCTCAGTCTCGCTCCCAAGACGATTCGTAAAAGCGTCAAACGGAGAAACCTTATAATGACAGTTCAAACTCGCGCTTCCTCCACCATGGGCCGCAGCATATTTTGCCAATGGTCCAAGTAAAGCTATTTTCATGCCTTTCTTCGGTTTAATGGGTAGCACGTCGCCACGGTTCTTCAGCAGAACTATTCCCTCAGCTCCTGCTTCTCGAATTAAGGCGCGGTGCTCCGGTAAATCCACTGCCTTCTCATCAACCGTTTCCCGCCGATCACCGAATTTGCCAGTACGTTTGAGAAGTTTGAGAACAGCTCGAGCGCGGGCATCGATCGTCGAGGAATCGATTTCGTTTTTCGAGATTGCTGTCTTAATAACTTCTTCCGATCTCCACCTTGTCTTCCCCGGCATCTCCAAGTCCAACCCTGCGTTAATACTCTCCACACTACTCGTCGTAGCACCCCAATCACTCATCACCAAGCCATTGAATCCCCACTGGTCGCGCAAAACATTCTGTAAGAAATGTTTACTTGTATCGACGTGTGCACCATTGATTTTGGGGTACGAGCTCATGATACACCAGGGGTCTGACTGCTTCACTACGATTTCGAAGGATTTGAGATAGATTTCTCTAGTTTTTGGTTAGTCGATGAACTGGAAAGGGAAAAGCAAGAATGGAGAAAGTGAAGAAGGTACCGAAGTGCTCGTTCGTCAATAATCTCATTAACACTAAACCTCCTCGTATCCTGCTCATTCCCCAAAAAGTGCTTCACAGTAGCAGCAACACCCTCACCCTGCAAACCCTTCACATACTCACTCGCCAACCTTCCACTCAATAATGGATCTTCGGAAAACGCTTCGAAATTCCTCCCACCCAAAGGAGAACGGTGGGAGCAGACGGTTGGTCCGAGGAGGACTTGTGCACCTTTTGTTAAGGATTCCTGACCTAGAGCGCGGCCAATACGGTGGGAGAGATGGGAGTTGAAGGTTGCGGCGAGGGAGGTGCAGCATGGAAAGCAGGCGGCGGTTGTGCCATCAAAAAAGGTGCCGCCTCGAGCGCCGTTCGGTCCATCTGTTGTCTGTGAGAAGTTGTGTTAGAGTTGTTAAAAGATCTTACAGAGACGGTTATAATAACAGAAATCGCTAAGGCGAGAAAGAAAATATTCAACTAACCTTCAACGATGGGATATTTAGACGTGGGATTGCGGCTGTTTCCCAAATATTCGCTCCTGATAACAGTGAGATTTTCTCCTCTAGAGTAAGCTGTTGAATGAGACGCTCGATACTGATCATTTCTGTAGAGTCTTTCCCTACAGAATTAGGCGCCATCTTGGGTTCTGTTAGTGGGGGAAAGATAGCTGGTCAATTTATACTGCCTTTCTATAAAAATCTCGCCAAAATCGAAAGGGGTTGAGTATAGAAAGAGAACTCGTTTCTTTCGACTTTTATATGGCACTTGCCCAGCACTTGCCTAGCACTTACATGTTGAAAACTCCCCAGGTACGAGGATACTTCGCAGCATCTGTCATGGGGAACGCGTTATTCATCGGAAAGTGGGATCAAGGAAGGTTTATCGTGTCACGAAACCAATAGTTCTATTCTCCGCCTATTCTCCGGCTCTGGATTTCCGGGTTCTTATGCGGGGTTTGGAAGTGGACCCTCTACACCATAAACAGTTAGAATATTGATCTTGTTCCAGAACTCTGACTCGACAGCTTCCCCTGAAATTGGGGAAACGAGTCAACTACGTCCATTATCCTTGACTATAGAAAGCACCGTCCTGCGCGTCATAGTGATATGTTTTTTTCAGCAAATAGGGTGAGGGCTTGGACTCCGTCAATTCTCCACCAAAAATCTCCATCAATTCTCCAGCCAATTCTCCGCCTATTCTCCGTCCGGTCCAAATCCCTCGTGGCATCCCCAACTTTTCATCTTGACATTTGGAGAAGGCCAGGATGTGGATTCGTGGTGGGAATGCGGGGTGCAGAACACAACGACAGAATGGGTGAACCATGGGATAGTTGAAAAGCTATAAGTACCCGGTTTAGACCTTGCTTATGAACAGCAACAAAATCTTTCTGGTGATCTTGGGTGTCACGATAACTTTAGTTGTTTCGTCGGAACACCACTCTTTTCTTTTATTGATATAAACACATCTAAAATGGACGAAAAAGATACAACAATCCACATGGAGGAGGACAAGGTTGCCGGTGGCCAAGTCTTAGCTATTTCTAAGACTGTTGCGAATTATGAGGAGGCTCAACATACACAAACGAAGATAAATGCCCTCAAGGAGAATTGGAAAGGGATTGGGTGGTGTAAGTCCCCTTATATCTTGGACAAGTTGCTTTAGCTTATCAGTTCAGGCATGTATATGTTCTTCATTTGCATCATGTTTGGATATGACTCTCTTGCGGGAGGTATCGTCATTTCAATCCAGGAATTCCGAAAGGACTTCGGATATCCATATGCCGGTGACTATGTTGTCAGTGCGGATTGGCAATTGGGGTTTCAGGCTGCTACTCTTGGAGGTACGATATGCCATTCTCGATCTATGCTCTTCAAGTGCTTATAATGCTTCAAAGGTTTGGTTATTGGTGGATGGGTCACAGGTCTTATGGTAAACCGATGGGGACGTCAGATATGCGTCTTCTTTGGCTACTTCTTCACAGTCGGTGGCGTCTTCTTGCAGTACTTCTCCAAAACTCCTGCACAGTTCTTTGGCGCAAAACTCTTGACAGGTATTCCTCTTGGATGTTTCGTCACGATTGCCCCAACATACGCTTCAGAAGTTGCACCGCTCGTCATTAGAGGAGCAGTTACAGCTGGCACAAACTTCGCGATTGTTTTAGGACAGCTACTTGGATACGGAGTAACAAGACAAGCAAGCTTCTACTCCGGATCCGCACAGTACAAGATAATCTTTGCAGTGCAATGGGGCTTTGCTGCCGTGGGTTTAATTATTTTGCCTTTCTTCCCTGAGTAAGTCACAAAATAATGCCATGATATTTGATGCTAATGAGAGTAGATCCCCATACTGGTTAGTAGCTCATGGCAAGCACGAAAAAGCTAGAGAGAATATTGTTCGTCTACACAGCTCGAGCTATGATGTCGATGGACACATGGCTGAGATTCATGATGCTCTTGCTCGACAACGCCAGGATGAAGAAAAGAAAGCATCATTCATGGAGTGTTTCACAAAAAAAAATTGGAGGCGAACATTGGTTTGCGTCAGCGTCATCTTCATTCAGAATGCTTGTGGGAATTCTTGGGTTATTGGATACATGAGCTGTGAGTGTTTCACTTATTTCATTAGCACTAACGCTCATAAAATATTAGATTTCATGCAACTCGGTGGTCTATCAGCAGCAAAAGCGTTCGATGCATCTGTAGGCATGTCAGGTGTCATGGTGGTTGGCAACTTATTTGGTGCATTCCTCGTCGAAAAATTCGGTCGCCGAAATACGGCGCTTTTCGGTACCAGTACGCTTTGCATCAGTCTTTTTGTAATCGGTATCGCAGCTTGCATCAAAAGTTCAAGTGCTATATGGGCACAGGTTGGATTTATGGGTATCTGGTCATTCAGTAAGCTCCGCAACCCTACACTCCCAAAAAATAATATTAACAAAGTCCTAGTCTACCAGGCAACAATCGGTTCCGTAGCTTGGCCTATCATCTCAGAAAACACTTCTTCTTCCCTCCGGGTTCAATCCCAAGCCCTCGCAACCATGACCAATGGTCTCTCAGCCTGCATCTGGGGGTTCGCTCTCCCATATGCCATAAACCCTGACCAAGGAAATCTAGGAGGGAAGATAGCATTCGTATTTGGCAGTGTCCTTGTATTTTCCGTGGCGTATATTTGGTGGCAGATTCCGGAAACAAAAGGGAGGACATATATTGAGATTGATGAGCTTTGGCAGAGGGGGGTACCAGCTTGGAAGTGGAAGGAGACAGAATTGGTTAGTGTTGTGGAATAAGTGATAGGTTTAAAGAAGAAGAAATAAGAGAGGTCATAATTCTAACGTGGGCAGAATGAGCTTCGTTATATATGCTTGCCTAGAGACTCATCTACGTTGCCTAACTTCATTTGCAAGATGGTAGCCGTCATTTCCCTAAGTTTCTAAGTGCTATCCATCTACACTTTGAATATTTACACCCCCTTGAAGCTGTAATCTTGTTAAGAAATTAACTTAAGTATATTCATTGCTATATTCAGCTGCAACTTGCTCTTGTTCAGGAGCCAAGAACAGGAGTTTAGTCATTTTCTTACCAATCCAGGCAGCCACAAACCCAACCAATGATCGTCTTAAGTTGTCTGCCTCATCAAGGCATCTGATTTAAATACATTCAGCCCTATGCGCAACTGTGGAATACTTCTAGACTATTTCAGAATCTCCTTCAGAAGCTTTACGATCTTTTTGCTACATCAAATGCCAGTCACTCCACCGCAATAAGGAAACTACCAGCGAGGTTCACAAAGAGTCCATTAAATCTCATAATTTCTCTCAGGAGACTTACTATTTCCTCTAAAGCATTTAAATTTCAAAACCATGCCTCACCAAGGATCCAACAACCTAAATTTTCCCGATGTTCCCTCATCACCCTCGATTCCAACCACAAACCCTAACCCCACCACAGTCAACACTCCGGCCATTGATCCTTTCGCCGTTCAAACACCAGCAGCGGCGCCAAGATCGAAGGAGCCAGGACGACATAAAGTGAAAATGGATTTTGTAGCTGAGACGGAGCATGAAATAAGTTTGAAGAGAGGGGATATAGTGCTGATTACTGATAAAGCCGATGACGGTAAGTACAGTTTGTGAAGAATACTATAGAAGGGTGATGCTAATAAATATAGATTGGTGGCTAGTGTTTGAATCAGGGAGATTAGCTTGGGCGCCTATGACATATTTTGAGGAGGCGATTATTCCGTATGCAGAGGAGGCGGTGGGAGAGAGTGCTTTTAATGCCTAAAGCCTGAAGGTGTAAAGATGAATTTGAGTAAGGGGTACTATTTTTTTTTTTTTTTTTTTTTTTTTTTTTTTTTTTGGAAAACTAGCATTTAGTTATGATATGAAGAAAGCATATTTATGATAATAATTAACGAATTTTGTTCACTGCGTTTAAGTAGGAGTGGGTTTGGGGGAGGAGGGGGAGTCTTCAGTAACAGCTTACAGTCACATCACTACTTCCTTAAACACTTCCTTCCGTTTTAGAAAATACTTTCCAGGTCCTCATCTTGGAATAATTCAAACTTGGAGGTTTTCGGTGGCCATTCAATTTATAGCCTTCAAGTGTTCGAAAACACATCATACGTAGTCGGCTGTCTGCCGATATATAGAGGTGGTGAAATATTTTCATTTTGTAACTGCACTCGAAGAAACCTTACCCCCAATTTCCCTTTGTATTTCTTATATCTTAGATAGATATCGGCAACGGTAATTACCTCTAGAGTATCATTTTGAGACGTCATTCACGTGCCAAGTTACGCCTTTAAAAGTACGGAGTTCGGCACGGATATCGGGACTTGACAAAAGTGGGGTGAAAGTTTTCCATTTCAATCCGGCTTTCCTCGCCGTCGATTCCTATCACGATTTGCATTTATCCATAGGTGGTAGAGTGGGAATGGCATCCACTGGCGACAAGGAAGCAATCGAAACTGCACAGTCGATAGATACTACAACCCCAGAGAAAGGCCTCGTACAAGAATTCGCCCCTGAAGAAATTCAGCAGTCAATTACCAGGGTTGAGAGTCAAGCCGCCAAAGACGTCACTATACGCCAAGTAGCTCCTTTAGTCCTCGTCTTAACTTTTGCTACATTCTTAAATGAAAGTTCAACCTAATCTTGCTTGGAGCTCTATATGCTAACAACATCAGACCTTGTCAGTTCAAGCTGTAGTAATTTTGCTACCTGGCATCAGCCGAGATTTGAACATCCCACCTACTCGTCAACAATGGGTAGTCTCAGCTTATGCATTAACTGCTGGTTCATTCCTTCTATTATTTGGAAAGCTCGGTGATGTTTATGGGAAGAAACTCTTGTTCCTTGCGGGATGTTTCTGGGTCACCGCCACGGCTTTGGGAACTGCATTCTCCCCAGCAGAAGTCTGCATTTACGTGATGAGAGCTTTGCATGGTATGGTAAGTATCGTTGAAAGTTTCTGTCTAAATCAAGCTAACATTCTATTAGGCTTCTGCTGCTACAATACCTTCAGCCATTGGTATCATTGGTCATACCATTCCACCAGGCCGAGTCAAGAACTATTGTTTTGCATTTTACTCGGGTGGGGCTCCCACAGGCCAAATAGCGGGAAATCTCCTTGTAAGTATGACTTCCAATCCTCTAGTTACTCATCGCTAATAAAGACAGGGTGGCATAATTTCTCAATACACCAGCTGGAAAGTGGTTCTCTTCGTCATTGCCGGCGCTTCATTCATTGCTGGAGTTTCCGCCATCTTCGTCATTCCAAAAGACCATAAACGACACTCTCTAGATGCAACAGTACCGCGCGTGTCTGGTGTTGACTGGATTGGTGCATTTCTGTTCACGTCTGGAGCGCTTCTCTTGCTTATCGCTTTGTCAGAGGGTGTCTCTGAAGGGTGGGGCACGCCTTTTGTCATTGTGATTTTAGTCATTTCAGTTTTATTTATTGGATCTTTCATATTCTGGCAGAATTATCTAGAAACCAAGTCACAGCGAGAGCCACTGATGCGGGTTTCAATTTTTCGCACTCCTCGCTTTTCATTTGCCATGGTTATCGTGTGTCTCTTCTCTGGCGGTTTTACCAATTTCCTGGTATATTCGACATACTTGTGAGTTAGCCAGAGCTTTTCTCCTCGGTAGTTAACGTTTACTAAAGTTCTCTAGCTATCAAGATTATCAAGGACTAAATCCACTTCAAACAACATTGAGGTTTCTTCCACTCGGAATATTTGGCAGTAAGTTTATGCTCTTTGAGACTATGTATCTTGGGACTAACAACAGTTAGTGATTGCCACTTTCTGTTCTGGATATTTCCTTTCGCGAGTCCGAGGGAATTATATTTTGATATTCGGCCTTGTTTCAGCTTCTATCGCCAACCTCCTTTTCGCAGTGCCAATTCCAGAGCACACTTCATACTTCGCATATGGCTTTCCAGCAATGTCACTTGCAGCTTTCGGGGCCGATACAATTTACCCATGTCTTGGACTCTTCACAACTCAAGCGCTTCCACGAAAAGATCAAAGTGTCGCAGGCGCCATGTTTCAAACAGTTGCCTCTATGGGGAGGGCGATGTTCTTACCTATGACTTCGGCGATCCAGTATTCAGTTCAAGATCGACTCAAGAGAAATGGAACTGGAGAACAAGCTGCACTTCTTCAAGGGCTAAGGTCAGTGGAGTACTTTTGCTTCGCATTGATGATGACTTCGTTGCTCATGACTATATTTGGTTTGCGAAATATTGGGAGGATAGGGCTGTTGAAGAAATTGGGCCAAGTGCAGTCTGATCGCAAGGAACCCAGCAACCAGAGTGAAGCATAATTACTAGAGGTAAGATACACCTTAGTTATAGATGATATATTTCAAGCTCAAAATTAAAAGAAAAATTAAAGATTTAACGCTAAGACGCGTTCTTCTGGAAAGGCCACGGCTTAAACTATTTCGAGATTACTCAAGTGAACGACTTAATGAGACCCAAGAAGGTTACGGACATGTTGCCTCCACTCGCAGTATTGCTAGGTAAATTGAGCTACCACCAAGTCAGGCAACGTTACACAAAGTTACTGCAATTCCCATGCATTTATTCGAATCGCTTGTTGATATCTGGTAGATTTCTAAATTAGCCTGTCAACAGGCACAACCGGTTCTTCGTTTCCCCGAGCCACATCGAACCATGATACGTTCCTGTAAGGAACTCAACACTACCTGGAAGCTCATAAAGTCGAGACATTCGTCTTCAGTGACCATGAAGGAACAAGCGGAAACCTTCAATTGATGTTCGCAAACATGATTGTCCCAAGACTCTTCATTTTCTTTGCATCAATACAATGCATTTCCGCTATCAATCTTCTTTCACCAACCCCACCAATGGGTTTCAACAATTGGGCACGATTTCAATGTGCTCTAAATGAAACACTCTTCACCACCACCGCTGATTTCATGTCTAAGAGCGGTCTCCTCGCAGCAGGTTACAATCGAATTAACCTAGATGACTGTTGGGAACTGAAAAATCGCACCTCCAAGAATGAGCTGCAATGGGACCCCGTCAAGTTTCCCCACGGAATTCCATGGCTAGCGAAATACGTCAAAAAACTCGGATTTCACCTAGGAATCTATTCAGATGCTGGAAATATGACATGCGGAGGATATCCTGGCTCACTTGGCTACGAGGACATTGATGCAAAAACATTCGCAAGTTGGGGAATCGATTATCTCAAACTCGATGGCTGTAATGTTCCTGTACCAAAAGGGATGACCTTAGAAGGAACCTACAAGCAGATTTATTCCAAATGGCATTCAATTCTTTCGAAGTTGGCCGATCCGATGATATTCAGCGAATCTGCTCCAGCATACTTTGCGCCCTGGATGGGAGTCACGAACCTCTCTGATTGGTATAGTGTAATGAACTGGGTTCCAAAATATGGAGAATTGGCGAGACACTCAAACGATATCATGACTTATGATTCTGGTGGAGCATGGGATAGCATCATGGTGAACTATCAAAACAACCTTCTTTTTGCCCGATATCAGGAAGCAAATCACGGCTTCTGGAATGATCCAGATTTTCTCATTGTCGATCATTGGGAATTGACACTTGACGAGAAGAAGAGTCAATTTGCGCTTTGGTGTAGCATGGGTGCCCCGTTGATAATCAGTGCTGACGTGCCGAACTTGAAAAAGGAAGAGCTTGAATACTTGACCAACAAGGACTTGATTGCCGTAGATCAAGATTCATTGGGAATGCAAGCTACACTGGTAAGCCAGGATGGAACGTGGGATGTTTTAACAAGGAACCTGTCAAATGGAGATAGGCTCGTTACGGTGCTGAATCGGGGAGCTAAGAGTGGAACAATATCAATCGACACAGATAGACTTGGTCTTTTTACTTATTGCAATGGTACCTACGCCGACTATAAAATCAAAGATCTGTGGACGGGAAAGTCAAAGACAGTCACGACGGTGGACGGAATCAAGACGACAGTTCCAGCACATGGAACGGCGGTATTCAGGGTCACGCTACCAACTATTTGTGATCAGCCGAATTGGCCAACCGGGCTAGTTTTCAATACCGCATCATTCAACTGCCTGACTGGAAATCACAACCCACTGGTTGAAGTCAGCTTTCGAAAATGCAACGGGAGTGATTCTCAGGTTTGGTCCTTGAATCCTGAAGGTGGAAGGCTTCGGACTCAGGATGATGGCACGAGGTGTCTCATTGCAATGCCAGGAGACGGCACTGCGAATGGAACAGTGTATATGAACCGGTGCGAAGGGAAAGGGGTTCAGAGACAAAAGTGGCATTATGATGTAAACGGGAACCTGAAGAATGGATTTACGAAAGGCTGTCTGACAGAAGCAGCCGGAGGGAAGGTAGTGATGAGTGAGTGTGGTAATGGTGTCAATGAGCAAGTATTTGGGATGCCCAGTGGAAGTGTTGGGATATGATTACGGCTTTAGAGTAGGAATAGGATGTAAAATGCACGAGAAGGGCTAAATTAGGCATGCTGCTAACAATCATTACCTCAACCCGGTATAAGTCATTTCCATATCTGCTTTACATGTGCAAAAATACATCTAGAAATTGATAACGTCACGTCTGTCAATCACGCCTGTCCTACCAATTAAATCTTCAACGATAGTATACTTAACCAAGATAGAAAGAACGGAAATTGGAATTTCGGTTAGACGTAATCGGTTTTCGTAGAATATGTCCATATGTGGTAATCAGCTTACAGAATCAATGATATGGATTTGGAGTAACACTGCTTTAGGTCTAAAAATATACATAACAGCAGAGATTCTATTTGAACATCTTCGATTAAAAAGTAAGTCATGAAAGTTGCCCATAAACCTCCCAACGTATACACCCTCTTGCCGAGGCGATACCCTCCAGGATTTGGTATGCAAAACGCATGATAATCGTATAGTCTAGCGTACTGGCTATCCCCTAGTCTTCGAGTTTGCCGTTTATATATTACTAAGAACAAATGATTTGGTTGCCTATACATATAGGTTTAATACTGCCGCAAGAAATCTTTCTTTGATTTACCACGAAACATCACTTTATGAGACGACTCATATTGAGCCTTTATAAATACTCTGTTGTCCGCAACATCCAACTCCGTATCATAGTCGACTGTTCCAAGCGCCTACACAGCACAGCACGCTTCTTCATCGGCAGGTGAGGATGGTTTATTGTTGGCCCCGTTTCATTCGAACAGAGTATATGGCCGGATTTACCTAGACCCCGGAATGGCCCATCTGTCAATGATATTATTTTACATTAAATCAGCTTTCCAAACCCTCTTTCTCATAAACCCTTCTCATAGAGCTACCATATAGGCATTATTTGGGGAGGAGGGGCTTGGAAGGCTGAAAGGAGTGGAGTCCTCAAGTATATATATTTTTTTGGTTGCGTCATATATAATGATATCTGTATGGCTGAATATGATAAAGAGAAAAAAATTGCATTTATCTATCATTTTATATTTTCTTACTATAGATCTTAAATATGACTAATAAAATCTTAAAATAATATTATTAATGCATACATAAATTATTAATATTGTGAGGGAGGTAGAATTTGCATCCGTTTTGATCCGGGATTCGGGCATTCACATTACCTCCTTAGTAAGAGTTCCAAGTATAAAAAAGGGTAGATTTATAGTAGAAATAACAAATTTAATCTCTCTATATTCAGTTCTACTATATTCCATGGTGACTTATGGCTTGAAACACTTGGACTATACAAATTTCCAATCAATAACACCCTATTTGCCTTCAGGCCACCTGTGCACAGCTAAAGATGGTACTGTACGAACTTCGTTGAAGAGCCATGTTTTAAGGGTTGGCTCCTTAGCTCTTATGAGCCATCTCGGAGTCTAGCAGATGTTTACATACCAAGAATTATAGCTTGGTCTGAAGCTGTAAAAAACAGCTGCCAACGTCAATTGCTGCGGTTACATCTGCGGTTATAGAGAGGCAGATGACTGTAGGCAGGAGGATGCATATAGCCTACCTTGCTCTTTAAAGTCAAATTTAAATAGTATAATGAGCAAGAGGTGAAACAAGGTTGGTGGTGCATGGATAAATGAGTATGAGAAAGGCTCTTGCTAGTTTTGTCTCGTCCTGTAGGGTTTTAGTACTGCTGAACTAGATCACTGTAGATTCAGGGGGTCGAACTTTCAAATCACTACATACCGCTTTTTCGCTCTTATTTAGGAGTGCAATTCCACGCTAGTCTGGTAGGGTCAATCCGCCATTGTACCGATATCTTTTGTATAGAAGATTCAAGGCCAAGCAAGATTTCTCAAGGAACTTTCCTTTTTCAGATATTTCAAATTGGAATTTTCCTTATTTTATTATTGTTCCACCAATTCAAGTATTAAGTTGAATCTACGACTATAATGAAAACTTTATTGGCGGGGAAAAAGTATATCCCTTTGAAGATCTTCCCCACACGATGTTGTAAGAGTAGAGGCCACCACGCACGGCCCACCTAAGCGAGAACACGAAAATCAATACTTTCTTTTTAAATATTAATTATTAACTAGCTTATTATTATTATTCGTCTAAATATAAGTTATATATTAATTAATAGTAGCTAATCCACGTACTTCAATTATATCCTCAATTTTACAGGTTAGCTGCTCTGTATAATGCCGAAAGTCACGTGGGTCTACCTGATCCCAAAGCTTTTTTAGCTCCCTATATATATCCTCCTTACTTTTTAATATATAGGGTAATTTTTTTAACTCTTCTTTTATCTATCGCCAGACCTTCTCAATAGGATTTAAATCAGGTGAAGAAGGTAGCCAATTAAAGCCACGAATACTATATTGTAGTCGTAAAAGCCGGGCTATATCTGCATAGACCTTAGCACTGTCTTTTATAAAGATATATTCTGGCCCTATAGTATTAAAAAGAGGAAAAACAATGTCAAGAACCTGCTAAATATACTTTTGAATATATATTACGATAACTAGAAAGCTTTTTTATTAGTACTAATTCTGACTTATAATCTTAGTCTATAGCCCCCTAAATTATAACAGATTTATGCCTTGACCTATAAACAGATTTTATATAGCTTGAACATCGTTTTTCGTCTATATGTCGTGTTATCTAGATTCTTTTAGTCTTTCCTGTTTTAAATATAGCTTTATCTGACTATATAACTTTTCTCTAGTCTCCTCCATGCCTGTTTCCTCTCTTTGTGTCGTATAATCTAATATTCCTTATTATCTATACTCTAACGCGAATAGTAATCTCTTCTTAGCTTGTTTGCGAGATATATAAGGCCGTGGGTATACAATATAGCGTCAGTAGCCTGCGCGACGTAGTTTTCGCCGAATAGTTTGTGTAGATGCTTGAATATCTAGCTAGGCTTTTATCTGGCTAAAGATAAGACGACGTGTCGACTAATCTTTTGCAATATAGCGAATACAGCGGTGTATCTCTCTAGCTGACATCAAGTAAGGCTTCGGGTCTTTTCTTCTACGTAATTGATAGCTTGATTCTTGCCGTAGAATAGTACGAATTGTACGTCGTGGGAGGGTAGTCTTCTGAACGATCTGTCGCTGCGATTTTCCTTGTCGGTGTAGTTGGCGTACTGCTTGGCGGACAGGGGTAGGCCATTCTCCCTTATCTTTCTGGGGAGGGGAACTAAAGATAGGATCATTATCCATTGTAATTTATAGATTAAAAGGATCAGTGTTTGATGAAATAATTAAGGCTAGAAAGAGAGTCTTGAAAATTGACGCGTCGACGCGAATCGCTTAGGTGGGCCGTGCGTGGTGGCCCCTACTCTTACCCGCAACTGCAAACGGCTATTCAATTGGTGCGCTAAGACTAACCTTATTTCCCCCCCTACTCCAGCTCGGTACTTCGCATAATCTCTGAATACTCAACAACAGAAAGAAGCGAATATGGTGTTTAACCGGTACAATCTATGTGGCAATCCTTCCACCTGAAACACACACAACTAGATGCATCGTACTTCGTAGTTACTGCTCGGTGGAAAGCAACTGATCTGATGACGGCTCGAATATTTAAGTAGACTTTGAACCTAGCATAGCTCACCACAAAAATCATTTTCAATCGCTACCTCATTACGTGCTTGCTGAGATCCAGTAATACGCCGTGATCAAAGTTCCTCCACCACGGTAGCCATCCCGGAACCCACTACTCGACCCAAAATCATATCCATGAAAATATCCCAGACTTGGCCGATGGCCCAGCCATTGCTGGTGTTCCTAGGCGCAATGATTTACGGCTCTGGGGTTTCCAGAGCTGACAACCCGATTGTGCAGACCATTTACACAGCAGACCCAGCACCGCTTGTGTATGACGGCCGAGTCTATCTCTTCACTGGCCATGATGAGGATGGCTCCACGACCTACGACATGCGTGACTGGCGCCTCTTCTCCACGGCGGACATGGTAAACTGGCAGCATCATTCTACGCCCATGGCTGTAACTACCTTCAGCTGGGCTGCTGCTAACGCATGGGCCGGGCAGGTCATCGCTCGCAATGACCGGTTCTACTATTACGTTCCAGTAACCAACAGCGCCACTGGTAGCATGGCTATCGGCGTGGGAGTGAGTGACAGCATTACAGGGCCATTTGTTGATGCAATCGGTGGCCCGTTGGTAGAAAATGGCCAGATTGACCCGACTGTATTTATCGACGACGACGGCCAGGCCTACCTGTACTGGGGAAATCCGGGCCTGTGGTACGTGGAATTGAATCACGACATGATCTCCTATAACGGCAGCATCATGCAGATCGAGCTTACAACCGATGGCTTCGGTGTTCGTCCAAACAGCTCTGGAAGGATCACAATGTTCGAGGAAGGGCCTTGGGCATACAAACGTAATGACCTCTATTATATGATATACGCGGGCAATTGCTGTCCTGAGGACATTCGCTACTCAACTGGTCCCAGCGCTACCGGTCCCTGGACTTATGGCGATGTCATTATGCCAAGTCAGGGCAGCAGCTTCACAAATCACCCAGGAATCATTGACTTCGGCAACAAATCATACTTCTTTTACCACAATGGCGCCTTGCCAGGCGGTGGTGGCTTCACTCGATCCGTAGCCGTAGAGAGCTTCGTTTATAACCCCGATGGGGCTATTCCCAAAATTCAGATGACCACAGACGGCCCTTCGCAAGTAAGCAGCCTAGATCCTTACGTTCGTCAAGAGGCCGTGACGATAGCCTGGTCCGAGGGTATAAAGACTGAGGAGAGCTCTGAGGGCGGCCTCGCCATTGCCTTCATCAACCACGGAGACTATGTCAAGGTGAAGGGCGTTGCATTCGGCGACGGCGCCACATCTTTTACTGCTCGTGTTGCTTCTGAGAGCAATGGTGGTAATATCGAGCTACACTTAGGCAACGAGACTGGACCACTTGTCGGTAACTGCTCCGTGATTGGTACTGGGGGGTGGCAGAAATGGGTCACGGTGACATGCCCCGTCAGCGGCGCCATAGGAACCAACGATCTATTCTTTCTTTTCACCGGTACTGGTTCTGGTTACCTATTCAATTTTAGCTGGTGGCAATTTGCAAAGGCAGCGGCATATAAGCTACTTTAGCCATTATATTAAGTTAGCTGATGCACAGCTGACAAGCTGTAAGGTTTAGCATTGGAACAGAGATGTATAGCTAATCGGGTTATTCACTGAGGAGTTAAGCGTCTCAAGTAATGCTACCACATGACGTTCTACTCTTCTATATCTAGCCTGGCTCTTATTTTACATATACATATCACTCCATATGATCTCTATTTTCTCTTAGACAATATGATCACTAATTTTGTACTTCATTATCTTGCACCTTATTTCCCTTTCCCTCATGGTACCTCAGTGTTAATAACTTGCCAACCGCCTGGCCCTCACTAATGCATCAACTCCAACTATAATGCCTGTCATTGGAATCTCTGAAACGCCAATTTTAGATGTCAGATGAAGAAGGGAGCTACTTGCAGAGATGGTTGTTAATGTTATAAGACTGTAAGGGTTGAGCAGAGGAGCAGCCTGTGTCACGTTGCATATTCTATCTCGATGGAGGGGTTACTATCACCCCACCCCACATACAGGCGTTGAGTCCTGGCGCCTAGAAGGTGCTTGTAGGCCATAGCCTCAACTCTTACTTTAATTCAATGGACGTCGTTTACTGTTCCTCTGTGTTAAATCTTTAAAATATATTGATCTGTTCTATACTTTTGAAATCACGTAATGATTTCTGTTATACATATTCCTGCTCAGTCGTGGACTTTTGTAACCTTAACAACTGCCATATCATGCAAGCCGAGGGTGAAAGAAACGCTCGTGCCGCTGCCCGTCTGCCCACTATAAAACTCAGTCCAGCTGAACGTGCCCTTGCCGAGTCCTGGGACATCTAAGAAATTCACCGAGTAGTTGTTGGCGTTACTAACAGCTATGATGCCAATGACAACTCCATCACTCAATGGTCCAGCCCAGTATGGATACAGGCTGCTCGCTGAAGGGGCTGCAGCTCCCGAGGGGCGGAACGTCGTGGCTGCTTTGCCAAGTGAGTCCTGGTGAATGGAGAGAATCCCCTGTTGGTGAGCGTTTAGATACTACCGGATTTAAAAGGTTTAGAGAGTTTTTTGTACCTTATTCTTAATGATATTTAAGGTGGAAGTAGCGATTTTTGTCATATCAGTCCCCATGATGATGGGTGACTTTGCGATAGCCCAAAGGCCGAAGTGAGCACGTTCTTCGTTTTGGTTGAGCACCCCGTTGCCGAGTTGCTAGACATGGGTCTGTTTCAGCTCAGAACTTTATGTGAATAGCTACAAGAGGAGTATTCACCATCATATCCAAGTCATTGAAGCCGCCAGGTGCCGCGTACTGAGCAATTGTTGCTGCTTTCGCTGCGATGCTTGCCACCGAAGCCCAGTTATTTTGAATGTCATCTTTCGAGATCTCACAGTTAGTAATGTGGGTTAGGGTTTAGAGCTGAGATAATTTCCTGTTACAGACCACTTAAGAGGCAGGTCTGTAGAGCAAAAAATAACCTGCATCGTATCCTAGGCATGGAATGAACATTTAGGATTCGACGTACCTGACATTCTCCATGAGTTTCCTACACTTGCACCCCACATCCAAACGTTGTCTCTTCCCCATTGACACATCGAAAAGAAAATAGGGCGGCCAGAATTGAGCAGCGCGTCACGCATCGTAGGGTAATAGGTAGAGGTATTAGCACCAGCGTTATTGAAGCCTGTTCCTGTGTAGCAATTGTCATGTTTCCAATAATCGATACCCCAAGACGCTAACAGCTTGCCATCTTGAACCTCGTGGCCTTGGGATCCGGGGTAGCCACCACAGGTGTTGCGGCCAGCATCACCATACAGTCCCATTTTCAAACCCATTCCGTGGATCTGATCTGCAACAGGCTTAATGCCATTCGGCCACTTTGAAGGGTCAGGAACAAGATTTCCCCCGGAATCACGGGCCTTATTCGCCCAACAGTCATCAATATTAACATATGTATAGCCCAGGTCCTTAAGACCCAGGTTAACAAATGCCTTCGCCGTATTTAGTGCTGTTGTAGCTGTTGCTGCATTGCACTGCCCTTGGTTCTACACAAAATTGTTGATCAGTTGTGTGCAGCCATATAGTATTAGGAACCGAACCCATCCATTCCATCCGAGTGCAGGCGTTTTTCCTAGCCCATTATTAAATCGTTTTTTCAGCTGTCGATCTTTGACAGAGTCAACGCCAAAGGGCGCAGCATTAGCAATTGCTACAAGGACCAAAAATGTTGCAAAAATCATATCTAGCAATCCAGTATATGAAGAATTCAACGAAAGAACAACTGTTGATAATTTCAACTCGTGGGTATAGCTTCTAGTAGATATAACAAACTGGAAACTAGTGCTAGGGACCTTATCCTAGGTCCTCCGTCGGCCCCTTTCAGGAACGGAATATGTTATTCCAGCTCTCATCTTTGCGCACCAATTAGAAAAGTTGCTAAATGTCAGTACCTTACCTGTTAATTATCTGATGATCGTGGTGGTAAAAATTTCCATATTGCGGGTAATTCGTGAGGGGTAAAGCACTAGTACAGTGCCTGATCCAACCCGGCAATAGGTGCGGCTCTGTGGTGCAATTTGTATCAATAAAACATTAAAGATTTATTATGTATTAGTGTGATCTTCCTTCTGAGTCTTAATTTTTGCACGATAGCTAATATTACTACCTTCACCCTTGACCTATCGCCACTCTCAGTAAGATCACTTCCGCTAGATTAATTCCACGAATGGACATAGACCAACGAAACTATCCAACTAGGGGAAATTGGCATTAGGATAGCTTAAGTAGATTTCTGTCCCCAAAGCACTAAACATGTTGAATGCATTCCCAATCTTGTTCATTCAAAGCTCATCGAGATTCGGTAACAAACCACCGCGCATATCACTACCCAACGATAGCTATCGATGTCACTCTGTCTCTCAACACCTCAATATACTTAGTCCTTGAGTATATAATAGAGTGTTTCGTTAGCGCTATATGTACTATATTGTCACTATAAATAGAAACACTAAAGTGGCAAGAGGGGGTAGCTTGTGCTCCCCCTTTCCTCACATTCTTTTGTGCCTTATATAATTCTTTAGTACACAAGGGCCACTACAAAAAGAGAAGCCAACTTATAGAATAACAAGCAATCAATCACTGTTTTACTTTTTTTACATCCTACGAGCTCTATATACAGCGAGCATTTTATAACACTCTTTTGTTTTATTTCTTGCTAAATCTTATTTACTAAACTATTGTCACCTACCTCCTATATCCTAAGCGACACGCTTTCTTTTTAGCGTACTAAATAAGCTCTTCCTGATCTCGGACAATATTTTATTAAAAGTACTTATTAAAGTTACTCAGGTAAGTTAAGTATGAAGCTCCTATCTAAGAAAATATAACGCATCTATCCTTATCACGTAATCCCAAGCCACCCCGTACCGATTACTCCAAGTCCTCTGTACTACCAGGTAGTCGAGCCTCAGGGCCTGAGTCGCACGTGATAATATAAAACTTTACGAAATCGATACAATGAGACCCCGGGCCGATATCTAGTCGTACTAGTTAAGTCCTCGAGACATTAGAGATGTAGGTGAGTAGTGGGCTCTACTTAGGGACTACTCAGAGGTAGCTTAGGTGAGTGGGTGAGCCGAGGGTGACTAGCGCCCGAGTAGAAGCAGCCAGGCTTACTAACCAAATGTAGAAAGCAGATGGTGGGATTAGAGTTGAGCTACCGTAGGGGTAATTCAAGGTAATCCTTTACTTCATACGTTCCCTCTTTCTTATGTAGAATTCTTGATGTTTTGGTTAAGTAACAGCAACCAACACACTCGTATATAATGTTGGACTCAGTCTGGATAGGTCTAAAAATGACTCCACTCTCAGTTGGGTCAAATTCGAAACGGCCCTCAGATGGACTGGGCCAGAAAAACGGTGTGATAATATGATCAGAATGTTGAATTGTTGAGGGACCAATACCAAAGAGTATGATTGGCAGATCGAAACCATAATCTGCTTCAGAAACGAATAGTCGGCATCCAGATGCTGCATAGCGCATCAAAATATGCTCTACTAGTTCAGCAACCGGGACCCAATTTCTAAGCTCATTGCTAAGAGTAGGGCTATGTCCGAGGAAGTAAAGCAGACTCAGTGACTGAATAAGGGTGCTCGCCGCTGTCTCGCCCCAGTCTAAGCCGTACTGATCTGCCATTGACCCCGATTCCTGATCCTCTTCATTAATTGTTGACTCTTCTTGGCTAGTTCGCCTGGCAAGCATAGTTTGTTCAAAGGTCTCGGGACCTGTATCAGTAGAAACTGCTTCATCTTCGCTGTATATTAAATCATCTTCGTTGCTGACTGAGTCTTCTTCATCATCGACTGGAGCAATATAGATCGAGTGGACATTTTCATAGAGCCTCTTAAGCTCGTGATCTTCAGGGTGTCTGATGAGATCATCAAAAACTGTTCTTGTGAATTGCCACCACGAATACTCAATGATTTCAAGATATTTCTCGAGCTCGAAGTCTTCCCCGACGGCTTCTTCATACTCATGACAATACGCTACATCATACGGGCGGCAAAAATTCATCACGGACTCTGCTATCCATGATGCTAGTTTTAGGTAGTCACCTTTCTGATACCCAATGTCTAAGATGCTACCGGTCCACCGTATGCGGAAATTGGGTTCCAGGAACACAAAGTTCCTCGAAAGTGTTGTTAGCTGAATACCAATTTCGGCTTCGTTACTGTAGAGGAGGGTAGTGCTCATCGGAATGTCATCTGGAGGGCAATACGTTGAGTGATTGTGAGCTTCAATTCGCCAGTCCGGCACCCAAGATGGCCAAGTAGTATTGCGTCTGCCTTTCTCAACAGCCGAGATGATTGGTAGTAAATGACCACACCGAACTGCCTCTGTTGCAAACGCTGTAAAAAGTGCTTTTATTTCTGTTGAATAGTCGGTCCTAACCAACATCTTTGGCTGTTTTCCAGATGCAAATGGCGCCATTTCTAGTGACTGGGCGTCTTTCTGGTCATCCTCTACACTGATCAACTGAACATCATCGCATAACGATGCAATTGCGAAAATCCTGTCGCTTGGCTCTCGACACTCAAACTTTTGAAATATATCGAGATTCCTTAAAACCCCACTGTGAAACTCATCATGCCCAAGGCTGCGAGAAAGCCACAGTTTAGAGATATTCATGATCGCTACGGCTGTTTCTTTTTGCCGAAGGTGGCGACTGAGAGTACAAGTCCATGCAACTAGTCTTGTCCAGGATACCGATACAGATCCAGAAAATAATATAACTTCGCTATTCAAAACAACTTCCTGAATTACCTGAATCATTAGCACTCATGAGGCTCTGGTTCTCTTTTGGTCCGTCTTACCCATCTCCTTGTAAACCATTGTAAGCTCAGCACATTTTCCAAAGCACTGACAGCACTAGAAACAATTTTGGTAGATTCTCCACGTTCAGGGAGTCCATTTATATCAGTGATCGTCTTTCGGGATCGGTTCAGGAGGTCAAGTGATTCTTCTCCCCCATTTTCTCGGCCTAGCCAGACAACAACACGTTCTGCATTGCGATAGATCTGACCCATTAGGGGAATCTGGACGTTCTTTTCATGTTCATTCTTCTGGTCAATGCAAATCGCATCAGCCCATAATCGCCTTTTCCTATCCGGCAGCCGAAATTGATAGAAAGCGTCGGCCAAATTTTGCGTTATCCACAGAATGGAGTTTCCGTGCACCACCACGGATTGAGAGAAGATAGGAGTGCCCCAGGTGTAGGATAACGCTTCGTAGGCACAAAAATCACTATCGACCTTGACGTATATTAAGTTGCACTGCAGCGGTGACTTTGGATCGTCTGATGGCTCGATCTCCACGATTCGAATGTAGCCAGGGAGCAGTGGGTCATAGACATGATCCTCGTTCATGGTGCTAAGTTTACCCCAAAAATGCTTTTTGTTTGAGAGGAGCGGCTCTGATACTCTTGGGATAGTGAGAGAACTCGGAAAATGATTTCTTAGTGTCAAGACTATTGGCACCTGCAGGGTCGGCAAATGTACTAGTGAAATACCGAAATGCTCACAAGCACTTTTAAGTAAGCGGTATTCAGCCCACCACCCTACTGGCTGAGTGAGCACCACATCTTAAGATATATAGTTTGAGCTTCTACATATCTCTAAAGTATATGTAACACGATCTTAAAGAATGAAATTAAGGAAATTTTACTTATATTATTATTAAAAAAGATTATTATAATAGTAAAGGAATTAAAATAATGAGTAACAGTTGCTCTAGCGAAGGTCTTTTAAGATCTTTTTTTTTTTAAAAAAAAAAGTGTAATAGTCATAATATTTTATATTAGACCAAAATATAATTTTTAACATGTAAAATAACTGATGGCTTATAAACTTTGATCTACTATAACGTACTTCACAAGCGAGTGGGCCACCCAAGCGAATGGGCCAATTTTCCTTGGCATTACTTTTTTTAACTAAATATATTAATTATTAAACAACTACAAATGACTCGTTCGTGGAATGAATCTGACATGCTTTTAGCTATTCAATTCGTACGACAAAACCCTAAAGCTAACATTCGTAAAACTGCACGAATTTATAAAGTGCCTCGTACAACCTTATGTCGCCGAATCCAAGGCATATCTACACGACTTGATACCGTCAACAAAGCTCAAAAGCTTACAAAACTAGAAGAGGAAACTATTGTACAATATATTCTTGACTTAGATTCGCGAGTATTTCCTCCTCGGTATAGTACTATTGAAGATATAGCAAATCGATTACTTATAGCACGCGATAGCAGACGCGTTAGAAAGAACTAGACTTCAAACTTCATATAATGACAACTATAACTCTCTATATATTTTATATATAAAATCGATTATTAACGAGTCAAATATAAAGATCCTGACGTATATAATATATAATTTCGACTTGTATAAAATATAATCAACAAGTATAGAATCTATAAAAAGGATATTTATAACTTTGACAAGATAAGATTTTTAATAAACTAGATATTCTCGAAAATAGTTATTATAGTAGTTGAGTAATATAGTAAGCCTTGTATAATATAGCAAGATAATAGAAAATAAATTATAGTAATCTAAAATATTAAATTATATAAATATATATTACTACTATTTATTATTATTATAAAGAAAACTTATCTCTCTTCTTAATATAAAAATATATTTATACTAGTAGATTAAATAGTTATAGTTATATTAAATAGCTAGATAATAAATAAATAAGGGGTAAATTAGATTAAATATTTTAATTAGTATACAAGGAGTTATACAAAAGGTAAATATTGTCTTTTGATTATTAATAGATATAAAAGCTATTAATTATATAAGTTTAAGAAATATTACAAAGAATAGAATATTATTACTCTTTGTATATTATTATATTTATTTTATAAACTTTAGCCACTTGATATTAAATATTTTAGTTTATTAAAATAGTTATATAGAGCTAAGATTAAGAAGTTAATATATATATATATTATTTATATCTCAAAGAAAGATTTCTTTTTTACCTTTTATATAATATTTTGTATGACAATAACTATATTAAATACTCGAGTAAAGTTTTAAGCTATAGGACTTGTTTTATATAATCCTGATTATATAATCTTATAACTTGATATTTGACTTTGTATATTAATTTTATTATTAATCTTATTTATAATCTAGAAACCAAAAACTCCAAGTAATATACTTGAGTTATAATCTCAATTAATATATCTTAAGGACTAAGTTATATAGTATTAGAATAGTTTGCTAACTATAATTTTGCAGGGTATTGATCAAGCTATAAAAGATATAATAAGTTATATATACAAATTGACGTTATTACGAGAAGAGATTACTATACTTCGTATAGTAAATAATTTGCTTAGCCGACGTTGTTGTACGAAAAAACGACGTGTTCAAGAAGAAGGAGTAGTTAGAGTTAAAGATATCCAAGACTCAGAGGCTCAAAGAGAGGCTAATATATAATTGCAAGCTGATTTGCGAGAGGATAGAGGTCGTACAAAGCAAAGCGAGCCGTCAAAACGATGCTATAGATGTTGCGGACAACCTGGTTATAACGTACGAACCTGCTCAAATGTTATAGATATCTCTGATGATTCAAATACAGAAGAGTTAGAATAGTTTAATTAATTAATTGTTGAGATATTTAATGATTTTATATAATGCCAAGAAAAATTGGCCCATTTGCTTGGGTGGCCCACTCGCTTGTGAAGTACGTTAGTAATATAAGGGAGTAGTGCACCAGGCGATAAATTACTAAACCTGTATCTTCTACACTAGTAAAGGATAGGAGATTCAACTCGTTAAATTCATACACAAATCTAAGTGTAACTAGTAGTTAAAGCATACCTGTAGTTAGGTAGACTTTATTTGAAATGCACTTGATAAACTTCATCTGTAACTTTGACATCATGCCCCTTGACAATATAGAAGTAAATATGTTTTTTAGTCTCCAAACCTAACATCTCCTAAGTTGAAGAGTATATGCAAGAATCTATCTAAATATCTCGTCCCCTTTGTTCTTCTCCACGCCTAGCCTTTCTCTATTATCGATCCCAACCCATTTTCTTCTCTCCAATTCATGCTCCTCTCAACTATCCTAAATCACCATCACCATCTACAAAATCTGCGCCTCCCCAGGAATGATCGTCCCATTATGAACTGCGTACCCATGGTTCCTTGCAACCAGCGAATAATCAACAAGGTATGTATCCAAAAACGGCAACACCTCCGCCGCACCGGGGGTGTTTCTCCAATCCCGCATCAAATCCATAGCAATAGCGAACATACCCATTAGCGTAACACCAGCAGATTCCATGCGGCGGTTTGCGTCAGCGGCAAGCTTGTCGTTGAAAGTTCCCGAGGCATCGGTATTGGCCCAAACTTGGTAGCCGGCTTCTATAAGGGAGAGGGCGAGGAATGATGTGCCTGGGATGGCGTTAGCAACGATTTTGGCCGAAGTGAGAAATAAGGACGAGATTTTACATGATGGATAAGCTTTGGGGAAGAGAAATGGGGGGCTGAGAGGAAGGCATGAGTAGAATACTGTCACTTACAAACTTCGGTAACAATGCCACCGATAATAATCTGTTTCTTTCCCGTAGCCTGAACAGCTGCTCTGAAATCCGGGTTATCCCACGCATTAACCTCGCCCTGGCGGTGAATAAATGGCGCATTTGGGTGCATGGCAATAATTTCCTTAGGGAGAGCACCATTTGGTCCTGATGAACAAATTGGCATCATGCTTTTAGAATGATATGGAACGGGAGCTTACCAGTATCAGCAGAAGTAGTCAAGATTGTTGGGAGACCAAAAAGCTTTCCGAGGCCGGCATGAGCGAGAATAGATTGTCTGAATTCGACGGTGCCGTAGTCACGGACGAGGGTAGAGAGTCCAAGCTGATGGTCGACGACAATGAGTGCCTAGTAGACGGATTAGATTTACTATTTGGAGGAGATGAGTGATAGAGCTTACTGCATCAGTCTTGTTGAGACGGAGATGGGTAAACGCTGTAACGAAATTGTTAGTTTTGAGAATCGGAGAAAGGGTGACAGGAAGTAGCTGTACCATTAACAGTAGCAGCGCTCATAAGAGCAGCGGTGGAGAGGACGGAGAACTTCATTTTCGCAAGATGAGATTGCAAGATCTAAGCTGAGCCTTGGAGTGAAGATGGAAAGGAGATGAAGAAGCTGGGTGAAAAGGTAAAGCAATCTTCAGCGAAGAAGCTCATCTTTTTATACTTCATCATTATGGGTACTCAATCACAATATCTTAGCCTCACCATTAGGCGAGAAGGTGCTTCAGGGTTCAAAGGCCTCAGACATGGTAAATCCTGTGCACATACATGGTTGTAATCGCATTGCATGGAAGAAAGATTCCAGTATACATCTCTTGTGACCTTGGCAGATGAGGCAAACCGGGGTCATGGCAAAGATGGCTTTCTTCAAAGTGGACGAAAGAAATTGCCACGAAGTGAGCTCTCCCACTCCTCATCCTGGGCAGGAACCATTACTCACACAGGACACTGGGGATCGAAGTGCTGAGAAATGAAATATAAATTCATTACGTTTCTTTTTCCTGGAGGATCAAAAGTGCGAGACACCAGAGCATTTTCCTAGAAGACTCTCTGATATTGGTTCGGACACCGCTCCAGTGGCTCGGCTTTGCATTGGCCGGGTGTACATGCAGGAGTGAGATATTCGGATCCATCTAGATCATATTGGTCATTTGGCAAGCCTCTAATTTGCATGCAAATGCCACATGGGCATTCTGAAAAAGCCTGTATCGGTGTCTGTGCAGGCGAATTCGGCCATGATAACAAGGTCTCATCATCAAGAACTCGCATGGATGTAAGCTCTCCTTCCAATCTGCAAGCTACACTCCAAAATATAAACAACATAAGTCATTTTCTTACTTGGTCATTGGAGGAAAGAAAATGACATGCATGGCGCAACCCCACATGACGGTATGTGACTTGATGAGTAATGCCGGGACTTGCACCAGCTTGCTTGGAAAATATGCAGGTTTCCGGCGCCAAGACATTCTCGGGATGACCAAGACCTTTTAAGCTGCCGGACACGAAGGGAAAAACTTTAAACGGTTTTGCCAGGGTCTTGTATGGATTCATTCATGTTCTGTTTCTGGCATAGCCCGAGAGACCCTGGCATTTGGAGATGTCACGTGAATGGTTTGCTAACTTCACTTCTTCCCTGACTCGGTGAGGCGGTAGAAAGGGTTGGAAATGTATCGCCGCTTGAAGTTTCAATGGTAGTGATAACTGGTAATTAGGTTTTGTTATCCTGGCGAAGAGAAATTTTCGTAATATTGTGTAGTGTGGGAAATGCAAAACAAATGATCGTTGCAGTGGACTGATGGTGGCGATAGCAAACAGGCTCACAAAATTACTAGAGCAGTATTAAAAGACCTATAATTTTCAAAATAACGTTTGTCCCTGCGTGGCGAGGAACACACTGTACCGAGAAAAATATTGGGTACTTAGACTTTAAGCAACTCAAACTCTATACACACATCGATATTCCCATAGTTTTGTATAAGTTGTGTTCTGTAGCCACTCCTTGACACTCTAGAATCATTCCACTTAAAAAAAAATGTGTTTATATCGCCGCTTTCGCACTTGATTTGTAAGAGTCTCCATTTATAGCAGAATAGTATTCCTTTAGCACAGTATTACTATTAGCTCTTTTTACCTTTTAAATTTATAGAAGGGGTTGATCCGAGCCTTAGAGTCCTATTGTGGTGGGGATCACGTGAAATCATGTGATATAGGCGTAATATATCAGGCCTTAATTTTCCCAACACTACACCCACCACAACAACAACAACAACAACAACATTAACACTTAACAACTATACACTCATTTTATATTAGAATTCAAGCTTATTATTCTCTGATCTAACTATTGATCCAAATATAACTCTTTTATAGTATTATTCTGAATATCCTTTCTTGACGAGCCTTTTTCTATATATCAGATCCTGTTACTGTTCCTGCCCTCTTGGTGTAATATAGTTATTTCCCTTCTATATCTTTTTGGTGACCTACGCAGAGAACAGGCAGCTCTGTAATACTAGATTAAGGTTATAAAAGACACTCAGAGCAGTATTGAAAAAGTATAGTAATTATCTTCCCCTTAAAAGTTTTATTGACATAGAAAAGCAGACAACCCCCTTACAGGAAAGTATAAATTAAAGCCCACGATTTATTTGGATTACGACCTTATGAAAGCAGAACTATAGGCAGCTAGATTAGTACTCTCATCTATAAAGCAATCAACAAGCAAAGATATAACAACAGACAACAAAATACCTTCAGGGAGTTATTTACTTGGTTTTTCTCTGCTAGAGAGTATACTCAGGAACTAATAGAACTCAATACTTCACTTGAAAAGTAAGAGACTCTCAGATACTAGAAAATACAAAGGAGAGAATAGACCTCTCGATATAATATAAATAACTTTGATTCTAGTTATATACCAAAGGAAGAAACAAGCCAAGATAAAAGACGACTAGTTTCGAGATAATCAGGAGTATAAAAGAAAGATCAGGAAATATATATAATATAGAAGATAATATTATAGACAAGATAATAAGATAATAATAGTTTGTTTTTATTTGCTTCCTTTATACTTATTTCCTTTATATTCGAAAAACTAAGAAGTTAGATAATACTTAGGACTTATATAAAAAGAAGATATAATTTTTAGATTTTATTTCGTTAGTCCTTTTGTTATATACAAGTATTAATTACTTGATTATCTTTGAATATTTTATTCTAGAAAGCTTTTATAAGATAATATTACAAAAAGAGCTTATAACCTCGATATTAGTCTTAGTATTAAGACCTTCTAATATTGTTTTAACTTTTTATATTACGAAAAAAGAAATCAAGTATTAGAAGAAGATATTTAAACCTTTAATCTAAGATAATTTATATTATTTATATTAGTCTCTAATAAATATAGTAATTATATTTGAAGAAAGAGAAATTATAGCCTTTTTTAAAATATTTAACTATTGTTTCAAGGATTATAGTATTAATAATAATAATAAAAAAAAAAATATATAATAAATATTTAATAACTAGACTAAGAGAGATATTAAGAGACTTCTAGAATATAAGATTCACTTTATAAAAAGAGTTTTAAAAATACTATTAAAGAATATTAGTATAATAATTTAGATTAACTTTTATATACTATTAAATATTAAAGAAATATATCAAGACTTAAATACTTAATTAATAATAGTTAAATAACTTAAAGCTAAATCTATAAGTACTATAGAGATTCTATAATATTAAAGTAAAATATATCAAGAAAAAATATTATAAACAAAGCTCTTATATTTAAATTTATATATATTTATTTAGAGCTTAAAGATCAAAGTTATAAGATTTACTATAATAAAATCTAGATTTAACTTTAATAATATAAATTATTTCAAAAGTTATAAGATTATTAAAGGAAGTTATATTATTCTAAAGAATATAAATAACTTTATAGAAGAGCAAAATATAAAAGGTTTGTCTACTAAGTTTAATAGCTTTAATATAATATATTTATAAACAAGTATTAAAAGGATATTTCTATAGAACTTAGACTAGCTATTCTATTGTTTATTTATACAAAAGCTAGAGACTTGCTTTCGAGGAAAATAATAAATCAGAAAATAAACAAAATAATAAAAGGACTAAATAAGTTACAAATTCTAGAAGTAATAATAAAATATACTCTTCAAAAAGTAACTATTATAAATATTAATATAGTAAACTATAATAACTTTTTAGAAGGTTTATTTAGAGAACTTACTACTAAAGTTAATTATAAAGAATTTAAAAGTAATTAACTTACTTAAAACGACTAAGAAAGAGCTTCTAAAATAACGAAATCTACAAATAATATTATAATATCTAAGTTAAAGAAATAAGACTATAGATATTTTATAAATATATAAACTAATATTATAACTATAAAATATTTATTAGCAAAAAAGTAATTTATAAATTAGATAATAATAACTATATTTATATTAGTTTATAGAATTCAAATAAGCTAATATTATTTATCTAGTTTAATAATAATCTCTCTTAAAGGAATTAGATTATATAATATATAATAAATATTATTTATAGTTATATTTTAGAAAGGAGATAAAAGATATTATAAGAGAATATTAAATATAAGAGAATTATACAAGAGAGTAGAAAACTCTAGAAGAATATTATAGGGAATATAGAAATATATAAAAATAATAATTATAATATCTCTAACCTTCTAAACAAAAGAGTATTTAATAAAGAAAAGAGTATCTAGATTCAGGGAATAATTATAAGAGAAATCAGGATTAAGTTTATTTAAATCCAAAAGTCAAAAAGAGCCTCTAAAAGAGATATCTTATATATTAAAAAATACTATAGGACTAATTATAGAAACAAGCCTCTTATAGACAACTAAAAGTACTTTAGCCAAAAATAGTTAGATTTAATAATAATAAAACTCAAGAAACAAGATTAGTAATATCTAAAGAAATTCTAAAAAGAGAAATAGTCTAAGCAAGGACTCTAGAAACGACTTAGAATATATATTCAAAATATCTAAAAGTATTAATTCTAGAAACCAAGGAATACTAAAAGTACTATACAAAATAGGCTATAATTATAAAGAAGCTCTAAGTAAACTTTTGGATCAAATAATAATTTTATCTAGATTTATACTTGGCAATATAATATTACTAGTAGACTTTATATTAAACTTAGTAGAAAAGACAACAAAGATATAGAAACTAGGAAAGATTAATTAGAAAATACAAATATAATAATTATAAAAAGTAAGGTTAGAACCTTAATACTAGAATAGTACTAAATTACTCTACAAAAGATATAATTAACAAATAGTCAATACTTGAAGAATTAATAATACAAAAGCTTATCAAGTAATAGATATAATATTATATCTATAAAAGTATATTTAGACTACTTTAATTATTACTTGCTAATATTAAAGATAGTTATAATATTAACTAAAAGAACTAAGCTTGCAATATTAGAGTAATACTTAATATAGAAGCAGAGTTAATATTATTACTCTAGATATATTATATACTTTGAATTCTAATTATTTATAGCTTAATATAGCTTTGAGAATAATTATTAAAGCAAATCTAGATTTATTGTTTTGTAGATAATATATTATAATAATTAAAATTCAATAATATAAATAGATTCTATATTATAAACTATTCTAGAATCAAGATTATACTTAGCTTTCCTTTTTTCAGAAAAGCAAGAGTTACTCTTTGATATTCTAGAGACAAAAAAAGGACAATATATATTCTATTATATAACCAAGAAGAATAGTTACTTTAGTCAAAAAAATATAAAACTTAAAAGGCAAAAGAGATACTCGAAGCTAAATATAAATATTATAAAATAATATAATAAATAGTAATTCTAAATAAATAATAGTTATACTTCTAATAGTTCGAAAAGTCTGACTAATAGAATAGTAAAGCTACTATTAAGATTCTTGAATTTTTACTAAAAACCAAAAACGAGTTCTTTCTAGAAAGAAAGGGACAAGAACTTAATAATTATTTTTTGTCGATTAAGACTATAAATCTTATAACAAATACAAAGACTTAATATTATAAAACTTATATAAAAAAAAGAAAAGATATATAATATAAATATAGCCTACAAAACTAAAGATAAGAAGGTTTAGTCAATTAATAAAGTTAATAATATAAAGAATTTTAGAAGGAAAAGAGACTAATATAAGAGATTATAACAAAAGATAAGCCTCAAGAATAACTTAGAAAATATTAATAATATTTATATCAAGATTTTTAGATATCTCTAGACAATTATATTTTATATTAAAGCAAACGAAAGAACTCGATATTAGTAATATACTTTAACTAGCAAAAAGAGAGCTACTTGAAGAAATACTAATTAATAGAGAGAAAGTTATTATATTCGACTAACTAGAATATAAGTAATTTTATAAAGATATTTCTCTACTAATTATATTTAATATAATAAATTATAATATCTAACAAATATTTAACTATCTCTGCCTAAAAGCTCTACTATTTATAATAATAAAAATACTTAAAGATAGACTAGATAGAGAAATACTAGAATACTCTAAAGGACTCTATAAGAATACTTAGTTTTTAGTAAAAAAGAAAAACCTAACAAATATAAACTAATTAATTTAGTAATATTAATAAATATAGTTACAAGAAGAATATTAATCTATTATCTTTTATTAACGAATTTACAAAAGAATTTACTAAGTATTATATTATAAGTCTAATTAACTTTTATTCTAAATATAATTAAATAATACTTTACTCTAAAAGTAGAGACTTAATTACTTTCTTTATATTATTTGAATTACTACAAAATATAATATTACTACAAGGAGCTATAAATTTAATAGTATAATTTATAAAATTATAAATCTAATACTCGAGAATATTTGCTCAAATATAGCTATATCTTTTGTAAATAATATAAGAGTAAAAGACTCTATATAAACTATAATAGCAAAAAGGTACTTTCTAGAATACAAAGATTTATATTTGAATATATTTAGAACCTTAATAAAATACTTGAAAGAATTGAGAGAACTAATAAATTTATTAAAGCTAAATCTTAATTTTATAAAATAGACTAAATATTATTGACTTTATTTATAACTTAGAAGACAGAGAGCCTTTATAAACAAGGTTATTAAAATTCTAAATTAAAAGGAACTCGAAAATATAATAAAGATAAAGAGATTTCTAGAACTTTATAGCTACTTTTATATTTGAGTAAAAGACTATAGACTAATAGCTAAACTTATTTATTACTTAATAAAAAGGAGATAAAATAATACTAAAATCTAGAATTATAAGATAAAACTATAAAGAAGCTTCAAAATATAATAACTATTATATTAATATTAATAAAAATTAATTATATATTTAAAATAGGCGAAATTATAATTAAAATTAATATAAGTCTTAAGAGCTATAGAGGTTATCTTAGCTAAAGAGATCTCAAGATATAGAAAGTAAGGCTATTATAATATAAGAGCAATATATAGTCTTAAGCAAAAAGAAAGTATAATATTACAAAGTGAAAATATAGAAAAGTACTTAAGATCCTCAAGAAACTTTATATTTAGATTATTAAAGTCTACTTTATTTTAGAAATAGATATTAATATACTAATAATATAGCTAAATTAGATAGCTATTAATTATTCTAAAGTATTAATTACAAGATAATTAGCTTAAATATAACTTTTTGATTTTGAAGTATAATATATACTTAGAAAAGAATATATAGCTATAAATATATTATCTCGATAGCTATAATACTTAGCTAATATAAATAATAACAAGAAAGATATCGATAACTAGATTCTAGTAAAACTAAAAGCTTATAAGATCTACTCTATAATAATAGATAAAACTAATAATAGGTTAAAAGACTCTAAACTCTGAAACCAAAGATAGATTCTTCAAGATATAAAGGACAGAGCTTCTAGATTACAAGAGCAAGAAGAAGCTAATAATAGCAAGAATAGTTCGATTAATAAGGGACTAGACTATATAATACTAATTTCTAAAATAGAATATAAAGAAGGTTCTATAAAAATAATAATATATCTAATAATACTAAAAAAACTAAAGAAAATAAACTTTCTTAGATTTTGTAAATTCAAGTATAAGATATTAAAATATAAAGTCTATAAACAAAGACTATAGTAATTATCGACAAAAGAAATATCTATAAAGTTAATAGTTAATAATAAGAAGGAATAAACTCGAATTTTATATAATATTTACAATAGAAGTAAATACAAAGAGAGAGAAAGTACTTATTACAAAATCTTATAACAATATTTCTAGTATAGTTATTATAAGGATATCAAGAACTATATCAAAATATATAAAGAATATTAGTTTAAAACTATAGAAAAAGAGAAGAAAGCTATATATTCTATAGCTTCTAATAGATTAATAGAAAAATAAGCAATTAATATTACTTATATACTAATAATAAAAAGAAAGAAGTATTTAGTTATAGCTAGAGATAATATAAGTAAATAAGTTAAGGCTAGAGCTATTATAAACAAAGAAACTAAGATAATAATAATATTTATCTAAGAAAATATTATTTGTAAATATAGAATTTTCTAAAAAATAATAGTTAATAGAAGTAGTAAGTTCAAAAGCAAAATACTTGAACTTTTAAATAAGTAAGAAATAAAGAGAGTATAGATCTCTATATATTATATCTCTTCGAATAAAATAATTGAACAAAGATATAGACCTTTAAAAGATACTCTTTCAAAACTAGAAAGTAATTAAATAAATAATTTAATAGTAATATTATTTACTAATTATATTATAGTTTATAAATCTATAAATTATATCCCTTTTTATATAGTTTATAAACAAGAATCTATTTTATTAGTAGAATCAAGAGTATTAATTTAGAGAATTCTCTTTACTCAGGAAATCAAGAATAGAACAAAGCTTATTAAACTTAGAACAAGACAATTTCAATTACAAAAACAAGATATTAATAAAGCTATTTATCGCAAGACTAGACAATATCAAGAAAAGAAAAAAGTATTTAATATATAATATAATATTAGAACAAAACCTTTAAAGGAAGAGGATATTATACTATAGTATAATTTAGTTAGAGAAATAAATATATCTTCGAGCCAAAAGTTAGATTTCAGGTAGCTAGAGCTATATTAGATTACCTCAGCAAATTATAAAAAAGGATATTACAAGCTAAAGGAACTTGAGTCTAATAGAATATTACTAAGAGGGACCTTCTCAGGAAGTAGGCTTAAGCTCTTTCTAGAGCAAGAACAATATTTTTATTCTCCTGAAGATATTACTTCGGGAGCTAAGCTAGAAAAAGATATTCTAACAAAAGACAAAGACTAGAATAATATTTAGTAGAGTCAAAATAATAGATTTATAATTTAACTATTAATATTAATAGTAAAGTAGTAAGCCCTATATTTTATAATCAAGAATTAGTTCAAAGCCTAGAAAACCCCCGCAAGTAAAATAGATTCTTAGCCTCGAGATAGTTTATATTATACTCCCTTTTCTTTTTAGAGAAAAGATTAATTAAGATACTCTTATCAAGTAAAAAGCTTATATTATATCTAATAATATAAAATTAGCTAGAATTATAATTCTCTTATATATCTCTATCTTTTAGACTAAAATATATATAATTTATATATCTTACTTCTTAATTAGAAATAATAATTATAGTCTAAATATTTAAAGCTTAGAGAGAAAAAGTAAAATAGCTAAAATATATCAAAGTAATATATAAAAGTCAAAGTCCTCTATAGAAAATATAGCTAGAGGTTACTCTTTAGATAACTCAAGACTTATATAAACTTATAAGAAAAAGATATTTTATTTACAAAAAGTAATTAAATAAATTTTGACTTTACTTTGAGGCCAAAAAAACTATTTAAAAGTTCAAATAAAGTTTTTTTTATAAATAAAAAGGTTAACTAATTATAAAGCTCAAGAAGTATCTCAAAACTTATAATAACTAATCAAGAAGTCTTTAAAAACTTATAAAACAAATTTATAAAAGAAAAAAGCTAGTCTCAAAGTTTAACCCTTCGAATTTTAACTTTATACTTAAGTTATTAAGTCTATTTTAAGAGTTCAAAAGGTCTTTTTATAGAGAACAATAATTAACTTAGCTAAAGAAAAGCTTGATAAATATAAAAAGAAAGAAAACTTGAAAAAAGTATATAGAATAACTTACTAGAGTTAAAACAAAAGAGAAAAAATCTAGAGAGTCCAAGTAGTCTAGATAGTCTAGAGGAATCTAGTAAATCCGAGGGATCTAAGAGTAAAGGAAGCCTACTAGCTTAAGTAAACTCAAGAGTAGAAAGGAAAGTAAACTTTGATAAAACAAGAAAACTCGAAGAGGGCCCTTTTAAAGCTTACTATAAAAAAAACAATAGTAGTTACTTAGAAAAGGTAATTTATTGACTAAATATTATATTTCCTCAAAAGGAGTATATTTGAAGAAGTATCCAAGAGGTGTCCTAGTTGCTCTAAATATATCTAAGAGCTAGAATACTGTGAGAAGCCCAAATAGCAGGGTGCGACGTAGCTACAAGCAGGATAATTTAATTGATATTCAAGTAATAGTACCCTTCAGTAAACCAAGAAAAACTAATCGATGTCCTTCTTCAAACCCTCTCCCAGCTATTCTTATACCCGCGCGGGGCACGACGGACCTCCGCCGGAGGTCCGCCAGAGACCTGTTTAGAATATATTTCAAGTAATATATATTCCTTTCGCAACTATTCCCTGATTCTATACTCACGTGCTATACACGTGACACGACTACTCGTCACATTGCCTCCTCTCCTGGGCTCTTGTCCCCAAGAGTGACTTTAGTCAAGTCTAGACAAATACTATAATTCCCCTGTCGTAGCCCCAACCTCTTCCAATAGCCTGGCCGAAGAGAGATAGCAATTAAGCGATCCTCCCCCTTTATTTCAGTAGAACTATTGCCCTGATTTTGGGGATCTATTCGCCTTATCTTTTCGACAGCTCCACGTATTCTTGCTGCCGAGTGCTCCTATTGTTTGTTTTCGTAATAGTCGTCTTGCTTTTTGTAATTTATAGCTCTTGTGAATTATATATATCTTTGTATTGTTCTTACTAAATCAATTGTTTTTTGTTCTTTCAGAAATTTATAGCCTCCTTGATAATTTATAGCTCTAGAATAATTTATTATCTATAATCTAGAATCTCTGTTTTCTTGTACCTATAAGGTTAGTTACTAATATTTATAAAAGAGAGGTTCTCTCTCTTAGTTCTTTCTTTCAAAATATAATATTTTAGCGATTCTCCTATTTAGTAATAATATCTAATATAATATATAATATATAATACTCTTTTAATTTTTTAATATATCTTAGGTTTTAAGCTACGAGAATATTACTCTCTGCTCGGCTAGTGCTTATGTTTAGTTATTACGCCCCTGCTATCTTTGCTATTCAAAAAATCTCGTCTATTATTCTAATCTTTAATATATAAAGCTAAGTAACTGCTCAATTTGCGAGTACTACTAATATATAAACAAACTATACTATATAATAAGTCTATTCCTGGTCCAAGACTAGCTTGACTCTAATTTTCCCAAGGTCTTATAATTCTATATATCGCAATTAAATCGATTTATATAACTAGTCAATTCTAGTAGTAGAACAACTTTAAGTTCCTCTAGTCGGCAAGTAATAATAACTACTATTACTATTACTTAGGCAGTATATATCTCTCGGGTTGAAGTAGTTATATAGACTACTCGGATCCCTTTAACTATTTAGAGAATAAGCCAAGCTATTCTTAGTTCTCTGACTTAGCTCTAATCTATAATAGAAGATATTTTGGATATCCTCCGATATTAGATAAGTATTAGTACTACCCTTCTCTATATTTATTAACTCAAAAAGTAAACCTCCCTTCTATTACTCGGGATAATCCTGATAATAAGAATAACGACAATAATAATAATAGTAAGAATATTATAGTTATACTAAGTCTTAGCTAGGGTCGCGATAGTAGGATCTAAGAGAATTTTTAAATTATATATATTTTCTAAATTCTTATAATACTTTTGATAATAGATTTTGTATTAATTTTTCACAATAGACTTTATCTTTTTTGTCTTTAGCTTGTTGTAGGCTTGCTGATATAGTTCTAATTTATATATTTCTTAATCTCTTGTCTAGTATTAGTCAAGTTTTCTAGTAGCTCTTAAGTGTCGTCTATAGGCAAGTAGCCTTTCTAGTAAATTAGATACTCTCTTTTTTGTCTTTTGTCTCTGTGAGCTATAATTAACTTTACTTTATATTCTTCCTCTTTTGCTACTTCTACTATTTCAGGCTCTAAGATAACTCTAGTCTAGAAATATTATAGCTCCAAGAGCGAGATATAAAATATATTATAAATATAATATAAAGATAATAATTTCAATTTATAGACTTGACTATAATTATTAATAACTTCTAAAACTTTAAAGGGGCCTAGATATTAGTTTATAAGCTTTATATTAAGTTATAACTAGCAAATATTTTTGGCTTATAATATTATTTGATTATAAATTTTAAATTATATTAGTAAATAATATCTATTATAGTTTCTTTTTTATATATTGACTATATTCTATTATTGTTACTCTAGCTTTTTTTTAGCTTCTTTGATTTTTTGTATTCTCTTGTGAGTAGCTAGTACCTCTTCTTTGAGAATATTGTTCTTAATATAAAATTCAATTGATAAATAAAATATATATATTACAAAAAAGAATAAGATTTCAATTATTGAATAAAATAAATTATTATATATAAATTCTATAAGTATTAACTTCGTGATCTAGTTATCTTGCTAGTAAGTTATATAATAGTATAAATATTATTTCAGAATCTAGTTTAGATTTTCTATTTACTTATTAGTCTATAAGTAAAAAGTAATATTTAGGCGCCTTTTAATCTTCAAGTAGAAACAAAGTATCGACTAGAAGTAGCTAGTAAATACTAGACTATAGTTAGATATTATACCCTTTGGAATCCTAAAATCCTTAATAATATAGACTATAAATAGCTCTACTAGTTAAGGGATATAATATTCTTAGTTGTAGAAATATATTATACTAGCTTTGTGTACCTGTCGACAATAACTAAAATCGAGTCGTAGATCTTGCCTTGAAATCTCGATAGAGATAATCCTATTATAAAGTCAAGTATAATTTTCTCCTAGGGCCTTATTAGCAGGAAGAATAAACTCAAAGTACTATAGAGAAAGTATCTCTTTACTTTTGTCCTCTGACAAATAAAATATATTTTTATATATTATTATATATCTTTTCTTATTTCTTTTCAAAAGTATTTCTACTAGAGTAACTCTAGTATCTTTCCTATATCAAAGTGACCTTCTAAAAGGTTATTATAATTGACCTACAATAGTTCTATTTATACTACTAAATTATTCGATATATATATAATATTATAGTATTGTAATAATTTATTTGTATTAAGTTTCTAAGTCTTGATGTCTTTAGCTTTATTAGACTTCGAGTACTTGTTATATTGTCTACTTTGTATAAAAGAGTCACTCTTTTGTAATATAGTTAATAATTCGACAAGTATCTCTCTACTTTGAAGATAAGCTATTTCGGGTTTAACTATTTATATTACTAAAACTTATAGTATATATTGTTTATAATTAGCTATACTAGTAATAGGCTTAAGCAAGCAAGTCATTTATATTACTTTATTACTAAAATAGTCGACTACTTGCGATTATAACCTTAGTATCTCGCTAATCGGAGAGTATCTACCTTCCCTCTTCTGGGCCTTGAATTACAGTATTGCAAAAATAGTATAATAACTAAATATTGTTATTAACAGGGCTAGTTCTCTCTCTATTACTCGAAGCTTTATATAAAGAGTAAATAGTAAGGTTTTCTTAAACTTATCCCCTGTTATATAATCAGGGTACCTTAATAGTCTATTTGCGAAATTCTTTTTTCTTGTCTAATATTTTAATACAAAGTCAAAGGTAACTAATTCTTCTACTTATTATACTTGTCTATTATTAAGCTTTCTTTTAGTTATAAAATACTTCAAGTTATTATAATTAGACTTAATAATAACTATATAACAAATATATACTAGATAATATTTTTACGTTCTAAAAGCTAAAACAATAACTAATAACTTAGTATTATAAGTCTTATATCGAGATTCTATATTAATAAGTTTTCTAGAGAAGAAGGCAATAAAATATTAGTATATATTTAGCCCCTCGTCAAATAACTAAAATATAATCCTTATAACTATAAATTTAGAAGTATTAGTCTCTACTATTGTTTATAGTATTAAGTTATAGTACCAAAGAATTAGTACTATTGTAAAGGTATCTTTCAATGTCTAGAAGAATACTTTAGTAGATATTGTCTAGTTAAATCTTCTAGTTCCTTTCTTTTTAGAAGGTCTATTAATACTTTTGCTATTCTAGAGTATACTAGAATAAATTTTTTGTAGAAGTTTGTAAAGCCCAGAAATATCTAAAGCTCCCGAGTAGTTATTAATATTGGCTAGTCCTTGATTGTAGTAACTCGGCTAGTCTTTATTATAACTCTGTCAGGACTAATTACAAACTCTAGAAATTCTATAAAGATTATACTAAATTCATATTTCGCTAAATTAACAAATAGCTAATATTGTTACAACTATTCGAGGACCCTTCGGACTACCTTTATATATTTAGTAGAATCCTCTGAATAAATTAAAATATTGTCGAAATAAACTATACAAATAATATTAACTAATCTTACAAGAGTATAATTAATATAAGTTTAGAAGGTAGTAGAGATATTAGAAAGGCCAAATAATATTATATAATATTCAAAATATCTATATTATATATAGAAGGTTATCTTTTACTCGTTGCCTTCTCTGATTTGCAAATAGTAATATATATCTTTTAATCAAGTTTAGTAAATAGCTTTGCCTACTCGAGCCTATTTATTGTTTCGCTAATAAGTAATAGAGGCGTTCGATTTTTGATTGTAATCTAATTCAACCTTGATAGTCTACACAAAAGCGTAAACTACCTCCTTTCTTTGATATAAATATAATAAATATACCTGTAGGGCTAGTAGAGCATAGATTAATTCTTCGCCTTGCTAGTTTTTAGATACTCACGTAATACTTTAAGTTCCTTGTCTAATAAAGTATAAATTAGCCTATATAATAGTTGGGTTCCTGGTTCGAGATTAATATAGTACTTTATTATATAATATTCGGGAAGAATACTAGCTTTAGTTATTGAGAATATATAAGAGAAGTCTTGGAGTTCAGAGAGAAGAAAAATATCCTTTTTTGCCTCTATAGTAACTATCTATTATATCTCCGTTGTAGAGGCGATATAAAGTATATAGATATATAGCTTTGACTAGACCGATTTTGTAAATTCTTTGACTAGTTATATCTCAAGTCTTGTTATATTTACTTGATATCTTTATATTGCCGTGCTAAAGGATATAATAGAGTCTATTATAACTAACTATAGAAAACCTAGAATAAGACTAATATTGTCTAGTACAAAATCGCAGGAAACTATATTAATATCGGCCTTCTATTACTCTTTATATATATTAGTTATAATAATCTAAATATAATAGTTTATATAAGAGTATATTTTCTCGCTACTTAAAGAGACTAATCAAGTCGTTTTTTCCTTTTTATCTAGAATCTTTATTTCTACTATTAGCTTCCTTTATATATAATTCGCTTTAATATTTGAATTTATTAAGGCTTTTATTCTATGTCTCTCCTCCCTTATATTTAATATTACTTTAATTACTATTCTTGTTTTTTGGTTTCCTTTGTCCCGAGCGTCTACGAGCGCTACTATTGCGGGATATAGTCGTTTTCTAGTTTTCGCGATTCTAGGCAAGTATATAACTTGTGGCCTACTTTGTTACAATTATAACATTTCTGCTCAGGGTATACACTAGTATAGTAGTCTATTTTATTATACTTGAAATATACTACTAATTCCCTGTCTCGCCTTTGTTAAAGAGATATATTATTAAACGTCGTCGCTATCTCGTTATATTGCCTATACTTTATATTCTCTAGAGGCAAAGGACTCCTTTCTCTCTCTTTTCTTTTGTTTTTACTGTCGTCTCGCTGTCGTTACTTATTCGGCCTGTCTACTTGGGTTATTTCGCGATTATTTATAGAAAGGTAATTCTCAATATATATTATCTAGATAATAAGACAATCTCTGTTAATTAAAATGTTTTCTTGGCAATTGATCTCTATATATATCTCTGGCTTTAACTTTGCGAGTAGATAATCCCTACTATATCTTTCTTTTATATATTCTAGCTCGTCCTCGATATTATCTAAATAAGAGAGAAACCCTTATATACTTTGGCCTAGTTGCTATATAACCTTCGTATATTTATTAATTATATTAAGATTTTAGTTCTCTAGATCAGAGATTATATTCTTTATAAATTTAACGAAGTTTTCCTATATTATTATATTAACTCCTATTATTCTTTCCCTTCTTTTCTATATATCTTATATAATTCCTTCGAAGTAGAATATATAATATATAACCTTTGTTATATTAGTAGTCTATATTATATTATTGTCTTCCCTCTATTTTAATTCTACTTAATAAAAGAAGTCCTAGGCCTCCTTGATATTCTTCCCCTTGTATATTAGTAATTCCCTTGTTTTTGGGGTATAGTAATATATTATATAGGCCGCTAAGTATTTGCCTTATAAAAGAACGACGTCTAAAGTAATTACTTTCTCAAGTTACTTAATCCGATTTATAGCTTTAGCTAGCTCCGCCCTTGCCCTAGTATCTTGCTTTAGCTCTTGAATATAATAGTTAACTATTAGAAGCTTTTCTTCCAAGGTTAGACTAGCTCGACTTGATTCTAGAGTTCCTGACTCTATATTAATACTATTGGCTTCCTTTTGTCTTAGCGTCTAGTCGCCTACGGCAAGAGAGCTAACTCGAGTAATAAATACTATAGTGAGGTTTGCTAAATAGCTCGTGTGAACTACCTTTCATAGTAGATCGATTAGGATATAAGAAGCCCAAATAGTAGAGTATAACGTAGTTACAAGCAGGATAATTCAATTAATATTCAAGTAATAGTACCCTTCAGTAAACCAAGAAAAACTAATCGATGTCCTTCTTCAAACCCTCTCCCAGCTATTTTTATACCCGCGTAAGGCACGACGGACCTCCGCCGGAGGTCCGCTAGAGACCTATTTAGAATATATTTCAAGCAATATATATTCCTTTCGCAACTATTCCCTGATTCTATACTCACGTGCTATACACGTAATACGACTGCTCGTCACAAATACCTTATTAGAGAAAGAGGAAAAATACTTTAGTTACTTACTCGTTAAGTAATATTAATATTAAATCTATAATAGAGAATAATATATCTATATTACGAAGGTTATTTAAATAAAAAAGGGGAAGCTAGTAAAACACTTAGAGAAGATATTAATTTGCTACTATATTACTATCTCGCAAAACTAATTGAGATTTATCGCGAAAGTCAAATCCTATTTAACTAATAAGGAGGGGATACTTAGCAAAAATCAAGTTACTACTCGCAAAATCTACTATTATCCGCTTATACTTTCTGTCTTTCAATAATATATTTATCCCTCAATTATATATTGATTCTATTATAAGCGTCGATATTCGATAAAAGGTGAGAGCGGAATCGAGGGTTAGGTTTAATCTATCGAAAAAGGGGTTAGTACTTGGCGATATATTTAGTAGTAAGCGAGGTAACTTAGCGGTTATTATTAATACTATAGCCTAGTGTCAATCGAGGGCCAAAAACCGAAGGAATTATCGATATATAATGTCGATATATAAGGATATTAATAAAGAAATAATAAAAAGTTAAATCAGGAGGCTGAGGATATATATAATCGGCGGCTAAGTATAACTCACACACTCTTTATGACGTAATTGGAGCCGAAGTTGAAGTTGAGGTTATATTCACTACGGGATATTTAGGGTCACGTGAGAAGAAGACTGTGGAGGAAAAGACCTTTGCATACCTTGTTTTCTTTATTTTTTCTTTGATATTTTAGTATATTATACGCTCTTTACTGGATTACTACTCGGGAGGGAACAGTAGAAAGAAGGGGGGACGAATGTGGTGGGGATCACGTGAAATCATGTGATATAGGCGTGGTATATCAGGCCTTAATTTTCCCAACACTACACTTACCACAACAACAACAACAACAACAATATCAACACTTAACAACTACACACTCATTTTATATTAGAATTCAAGCTTATTATTCTCTGATCTAACTATTGATCCAAATACAACTCTTTTATAGTATTATTCTGAATGTCCTTCCTTGACGAGCCTTTTTCTACGTATCAGATCCTGTTACTGTTCCTGCCCTCTTGGTGTGGTGTAGTTATTTCCCTCCCACACTATTACAATACTTGGAAGCTGCAATTAGTAATCTCTTAGACGTGGTATAGAGTTTCGCCACAAAAGCAGGTACTTCCAATCCATAACGAGTAAGGATTTATCATCACGTGCAGCATGGTAACTTCTTTCCTACACCCTCAGGTTTGTATACAATTATTTCTTCTTCTTTCGGCAACCTGGACTCTTCATAGATCTGTTAGTTTTTAGCTACATAGGCTCTGGAGACTTGAAGACTTGCAGGTGATCTGCCTAATCTGTCTAGTCCGACCGTAGAAAATGTAAAAATAGCAGACCCCTGCGAGGATTGGTCTTTAAACAATCCTACGATATGAGCAAAGTACTTCGTTCAACCATTAATTGGCATTTAAATATACGCCCAACACGCAGCCCCCAATTTGTCACCTTTTTTAATTCAAATCAAATCCAATTAAATTATCTCCCCATCAGCTTTAAGTTGATCCCGTGTCTTTTCTACACTATCGGGCGGTCTAGTTGATCCGCACATAAGACAATGATCAGTGAGTGTTGTACTATACCATCCACCCTCGGCCGGACATTCCCAAAATAATTCCTCGCTAGAATTCTCTTCGGGAATTTCAGGCTTGCTTGATGTCCTATGTAGATCTCCTATTTCGGTGGTATGCTCGATTTTCCTTGCCCAACGTGGGATTGATCTTGGAGATCTAGAAGAGTCATCAAAAGGGACACAGATCCGTAACAATATAGTGAACTAGGGACATTACCTGAATTTAAATTCCGCGTCGTTAGGATAGCTTGACCACTGTGGAAGTGGGGTCTGGAAGCGAATAATTGAACCATCCTCACCAAGTAATTCTTGATCGAAAATGCACTGCGCATCATGAGTTGCCGCCTTACATCCTTTATGTCCCACTAAAGACATTCCAAGTTGCATTGCAGGCTCTGCTACTTCTTCCCAATCTTCTCCCCAGATCAAGTTCCATTGCTTCGATCCTTCTTTAACGGGGTTAAAGAGCCAGACTTCACTTCTCTCAATGGCATTCAACACAGGAGACTCTTTAAACGCGAAAGTGAGAAAGGAAAGTAGACCCTGTTGGTAGAATCAGAAACTATATTTTCTCTAGTACGAAAGCGTAGAGGTGACTTACTTGGAATGTCTTGCAGACCTCCAGTGGAATAGGATAGCGCCGGCCAATTGCATCCTGGAACCGAATAGGCTTCTGATCCCATGGTTCGCTTAACGCGGTGCAAATCTGCAACTTTATATCTTCATTTCCAATCCTCACTTGCTGAATTAGTCCTTGTTGACTATTTTGCATCTCTTGACCCAAGTCCTGCACTGCCTTGTAATTAGCAGACGCTATGATCAACATTAACGTTGCAGAGTAGCTTTGCACCATCCTTCGAAAAGGTTCGACCTTCTTTCCTCCCGCAAAAGTCCATCGAACTCTCTTAAGCCAGCGTGTGCCATTGGAATCAGTTTGGTCAGACTTGTATTTGACCGTATGCTCATCGAATTTTTTGATGGGTTCTTGACAGTTCTGACACACAGACCTGAGTTGCGCAGTATGTTCTTCAGATAATGTGACATCTGTAGAGAGGAGTCGCTCGATACTGAGGATTGCGCTGTGAAACGACAAAAGTTCAAGTTGTACCTTATGGAGCTCGTTCGCGTCCTCGGAAAATTCGTCAAGTGTCTGGCATAATTTCCACACCAATCCAGCAACAGCGAGGAAGTCTCCAACTGAGAAACCAAAGGTCACCACCATTGCTTTGTTTGGACCAGTGCGAAAGGCGTCTCCCAAATAGATGTTTTGTTTATGGTGTTAGATTGGAGCAAAGGTTTAATTCAGATGGCTATACATATAATCGGGCGCAAGGCAGACGGACATACGGCGCTCTGCTAAGGCTGACTCATTGGCGTACAGCACTGACTTGTAAGCGACTTTGTGTAACAAACTAATACATAATCTTACTATAGATGTTATGCTCGTGACATTTCTAGTCTATCGCCCTAACTTTTCCTGATTTCGGTGCTGGATAATACTTCACAACGCCCTGAACCTAGTTCTTGCCTGGAGGCTTGATCGCCTTATTTGTTGTGGAATGCTGCGGGCAATACTAAAGGCTAGCAAAGGTACAAACTTTATTTGCACAGGGCTCCCGAGGTCAGATATTAGTCTCTAAAACCTTTTGAGGGCTTTCTCCTCTGATGGAGTGAGAAATTATTGGCTTTAGGTCTTCTGATCTTTCAAGCGTTGCCCGCGTGTACGATGATAGAGGGTAGAGAGACCTTTTTGCGTTTTGATATACCATCTTATATTCGATCGAGGCTCTCTAGGCAGAAAGCTCTTAGCAAGGGCTTCACTGGCGCGGTCGCCCATGCTGCTGCAATGATAGAGATAGAGTGAGAGGTAGCAATGAACAAGTGGGTGGCCACCAGCGAATGCAGCTATGTGGCTGCTATTGGAGATTTCTAGAAGGCTACGGATATAACGGCACAGCTACAATATACTAGCCACAGGCCTGGTCGAACTTTGGACACAATTGATTATGTAAGAAAATTATAATTTGATCGAAGGTACTAACCGGCGCGCCGATAATGCATGAAATTGTACTATACAGCAGCTACAAGACTGGCACTAACTTTTTAGTCGTCTTGAATGACTCAAAGGCTCGGATAAGGACGGTTTATAAACTCCAATAATGGTAAATGCTTGATGATAATACTATGATAGAGGAGCCCTATTATGTTATGAAATAAAGCTCTTTGTAAACCAGGGCGCGACGACGATAGTACAAATATAATTTCTGTAGCCGAGTTAAGAGTGTTTAAGAGTGACTATAATATACGATTAATATAAAACTTTGAGAACCTTCGATGTTTATATAAAGTTTGAGTTGCTCAAAGTCAAAGTATCTATTATTTTTCTCGGCACGTTGGGTTTCTCGCCACCTAGGGACAGACGTTAGAGACAAATTTGACAAAAATTTGCAGAATTCAATCCTCAAGCTAGCATCCACAACGCAAACCACACCTAAGCTCCAGCTCTGCGACGCCATATAGGCATCTTCTCAGGCACAAAGTTTCGCGATGGTGAGGGTGAAATGAGTTAAAGATCCGGCATATCTCCCTAAGACTATGTTCTTGGTAAAGCAAAACGTATATAATATCTTCAAATTTTTTAATAAAGCTAGAATTATGCGTGGCCAGACTCTAATCTGGCTTGTGTTGGATGTAGGGTCTAGAAACCGCTCACTGAAGCTTATGCTAGGATAACACCAAGAAAACAGTAACTAGAATCCTAGAATGATGTAAACTTGGAAGGACTAAGATCGCATAACAAGAAACATTCAAAAGAGCAGGAAGAGTGGGTCCCCAGAACGTCTCTACCCCAAATTTAAATACCATGGTGCCCCACGGTTTCACCACACACCATCCACTCCTAAATAGACATCCGAATCCCAAAAATCCTCTGAATCAAGGACAAGAAAACGGAGATAACACCTACTATCGCTCTCAACACTCAACATGTTCTACAACTCCTCCCAGTCCACCCCTAAGTTCGTTCTGAAAAGGCCTAACCGCGTAGGAATATTTGAAGATCGCCATTCATACGTTTTACCTAGGTTTCCTGTATTTCGCTTCGGCGAAGCTAAAAGTGTTAAAAAAGCATACTCATAGATTTTGGGGGGGGGGGGGGGGAATAGCGGCTATGAACTATAATATAAAACGGAACTAAGGAGAAGAAAAAATATCAAGGGGCTAGGAAGAAAAATTCACCTTGGAAGAAGCGATAGGTTGTAATGGGACGATTGGTAGGAGGGGGGAAAGCAAGAGAAAATTTAGACTATGTACTGAGTATGGTATTGTGTCACTTCTGTGCATGCTATTGGAGGTAAAGAAGAGACGAAAGGAAGGGGGTTTCTGAAGAGGATGAGGAGGGACTACCTCTGTTAGATAGCAAATGGAATGGTAATAAGGAAATGGGAATGAATGGAGGAGGCGATAACAGGAGTGAATGAGATAAGAATTACGTGTCACGGTGCATCTAGCATCGCTAAAAGAAAATCAAGAAAGGATTACTTATTTATTCGAGACTGAAGATACTAGAGATGTTGAGTTTGAAGTGGGGAGAAGGGAATAGGAGTTAAGGAAGAATTGAGCAACTACAACAAGACTCTGCTGACTAACCTACAGAAAACGATCTACTGCATGGATTAGATGGGCGCAATAACGGAACGCCAAGTTGAAACGTGATGAGCGCGAAGACTGGAAAGGAAGCGCGGGGAGAACTGCGTAGATATCAAGCACTAGACAGATCCTATCCTAGAGAAGGAACACTTTATTATGGCTAGATAACAAATAATAACGTTCAGAAATCAAAAGGTATACCGAACCATAATTACGCAGGCGCCAAGGAAAGCCACCGATGAATAACCAATGACAAGAGACGAGATCAAAAAGCTGCCCCGCTGACAACTGGACCCATTTTATCCATAAAGAGGCCTTTGCCCTTGACCATGACGATCATGAAGCTGGGTAGTTTCATGCCTCCCATGTGGCCAGTGCCTGTTTTCTTACCGACGGGGACAGCTAGCATATCTACAGAACCTGTTAGAATTTTGGTAGAGAATAAGTCAAGGAAGAACTTACGTTTAGGGTCTACCTTGTAAATTACTGGCTGTTTATTGCTGAGAAGGAGGGTAATGTTCTTCGCGACATGAACAGATTGTTTCTCAGTATTGACATACTGTGGCCGCTCCACAGCAGAAACGTCACCAACAGCCCAGACATCTTCCACGTCTTTGACCCTGAGGTATTCATCTACGTTTACGAACCCCGAGGAGTTGAGAAGTTTTGCAGGGATATATGTAGAGTTGGGAACGAGACCCATGGTCGGTATGTAGAGATCCGTCTTCATTTTCGAACCGTCGGAAAGTGTAAGCTCTTCCCTTCCATCTGGTGTTTTTGCGGAGCCTCGGATCTTTGTGCTGAGTTTGATATTGACCTTGACGGCTTGCAGCTGCTTTGTGGCAGTTTTCGATACACTAGCTGGGGTTCCTTCGAGAATGGTTGCGCCACTTGCTATCTGTAGTTGCTTGTTAGTCATAGTTTTCTGAAATGTGTAGACAAATGTATGGGAGCCTACAAGAATGATCTCCTTGGACAGGCCAAACTTGAAGCCCAACTCTCCAGCCGTCTCAACACCAGTAGCACCGGCACCAGCAACAACAATTGACTTGGCTGTCTTCACCCGTTCCTGAAAGTTATGGAGGATCTCTTGCGTCTCTTCTGTCGAAGCTGCTGGTTTGAACGGGCCAGGGCTTTTGAGATGTGATCCGGTAGCGAGAATTAAAATATCGTAATTGATCGATTTACTCCCAGTACCAGCGGACAAGACAACCGATTTGGCTTCCGGATCGAAACTTTCTGCCGTTGCGATAATGAATTCGAATTGACTTGCTGAGTATTGTTTGAAACCAGGAGCAATTGGTTCGAAGATTTTACTGTCGGGTATTTCGCCAGGGATAATAGCTCTCGCAGATGCAATATTCCAGAAGAAGTGTGTATTGGGCGAAACGAGAATGACTTTGACCGGGCCTGTTTTCGCAGACTGTTTTAGTATCCGATGAGCGGTGCTAATGCCGCCATATGAGCCTCCGAGAATAACGATGGTTTTCATGGTTCTTGTAGCAAGGCTGGGATCAATCGGTTGGAAGAATGTGCCTGTAAGGAGGGATGTGATGATGTTGATTGCTCTCTGTGTAGCATTGGCAGCGAGACGGAATATATAAAACATATTGTGATGAATGTCACTATGAACCAAGCCTCGCGAATTACAAATCGAGAGCAGACACTGTTAAATGAGATCGAAGCATTCATGAGGTCAAAAGCATTAAGCTTCGGCGAAGTGCAGGGCTGCCATGTTCCACTCGGGTTCGTATAGGGTAGAAATCCGCATTGCGTTAAACTTACAAACAATTATCAATAGATGGCAGCTCTAATCAAAAATTTGGTGTGCCGAAATTCAAGACAAATCGTCATTTTGAGTCAGTTCTGTTGCATCTCCCTCAGTAATCTGGAGGATGTTGATATAGTTGAGGAGTTGTCCCTGGGCTAAGCGCAGCTTCAGCCAATCATGAGCTGGAGCGCAGACTTCAAAGATGGTTGCCGCACAGACTGCCGCGGTCCACAACCAATCAAAAGCTGGAGCGCAGTGCTTAGAAATTAGATGGGACATGAGCCGAAGAGAGTTTCGGACAAGAGTAAAAAGCCGGCATGCGAAGCATGTCTTCCCAAGTGCCACCACCAATCAAGTTGTTGAGCGCAGCCAGAGACCAATCGGATTTTGAAACGCAGTGCTACCAGATGAGCGGTGCGAGAGAGAGTGTTGCTGAGGGATCTGACGACTGTCAATATCTGATTGTCGAGGGGGGGATTGACAGGTTTGAAGAAGGTTCCAAGGTCACCAAAGGCCATATACGGGAGGTATATCATCTGCTCAGAGCTTGACATTCTTTTTATATATGACAAGGTTGAGACCGGCCTTTGGGATAAATCGAACAACTTTTCAAAAATTCCCTACAGATCTTCACTTGCTGGAGCCTATACAAGTAACAGAGGTCCATTGCTCAATTGCAATGCCTCTCCCCAATCAAAACCTTCCGGCGACAATTCTCTTTTCTTCCAAATAGCTTCAAGAAGTGGCAGAATTCGGGTTCGATGTTCCAAGGTGGGATCCATCACAGGTGATGCAGAGAAGACATGCCTGAAGAAATCGGTCTCCCCTTGTCGTGCAACAGATCCGATGATAAAGAGTGGGCTAACTATGCCGGCCCAAAGAGGTGCTGGCATTTTTGTCTGAAGCGTTTCTATAGCTTCAGCGATTGTGGTATCTAGTAATTCTAGACTTCGGAAACCACACACTACCAAATGAAGGTAAATTTTTGCCATACAGGTAAACATACGTGTGATAAGCACAGTCGGATTCTGAATCGGGCAATGGCCTGTGTTGGAAATTCCAAAGCTCTGCAGAGCATCTTCATTGAGTCCTTGTTGAAGGGATTGTTTAATATTTCCGGCACTGAATACCTGCTCAGATTTAGTAGCAAGGCCACCCTCCTTGCAGGCAGACATTTTATATTCATACAAGGAGGATATCCGACTAATTTGAAGCATCACCCAGTTCTCACAACCCATGACATCGTGCATCTTGAGTTGAGATGTGGTGGAGAGTAGTTGAGAATGGAATCGAGAGAGAGCAGGCGAGGTTCCATTAGTGATAGAGTATATGATGTCGAGCCACATTATTGCACCGCCAAGGAATCGATACATGGCCACTTCTTCTGCTATGTTAAAATCATCCTCGGATAGTGGCATGTCAGTCGATAACAGAACTTGTGTTCTCTCGTCCAGTCCAAGAAGGGTAAATCCTTCGTCGTATCCACGTCTAAACATATCCGTTGCAGCATGCAAGTGTATTTGCCATGAGTCGTCTTCTCCAGCAAAGAGCTACGCGGATAGTCAGCCCATGTAAGCAAATACTCGTGGTAAAAGGTACCTCAAAGAACACCAATTGCGTAATCGAAGCCATAATCCCAAGTCCATTTTTGGGGCATGTCAGGCTCACCAACTGCTGTACTGACTTGATGGTCTTCTGGAATTCTGTCAAACAAATAGCTAAGTGGTGCTCCTGCTCAACAAGTCGAGCAGTATTGCAAGGGTGATCATGTTGCAAATCAGCCAAGATCTTCCTCCTATGATATACGCTCAAGGCTAGAGCTGCATGGTACAAGGGTTTCGTCCGGAGTAGAAGAGCTAGAAGCCAGCCACGTCCTCCTTCTAACACCCCAGGTTTGTACATTGGGTACTGCAAGGGGAAAACAGTATCCAAGAAGTGCATCAGTAAGACCATATCATTACCTGATAGCGTACTCAAATTCACAGCAGAGAAAGGCTCCATATCATGGGAGAGAAGATGCTTATTAATAAGTTAGACTCAATCAAGTCAAATGGGGATTCGACTTACCTCTTGATCATGACTTTGCACCTCTGTTCCGGCTACGGATGACGTATAATCTGATGGTGGGGTAACTGTTGGCTGATGGTTCGACTCGGGGCTTGAAGCAGACTTGGAAGAGGAATCATTTGTCTCTTTTGGAGCGATTCGGACCACAGGCGCCATAAAATTCTGCCCTGATCTTTGCTTCAAGAATCGAGATGCTGAAAATCCCAGTCGACTAGCCCCTTTTCGTCTCGAGGTGTGCTTGACAATCTGCTTAATGCTATTTGACATGGCTTTCTCCTTTTCTCCCCCGTCCATCCACTCAGGCCTAGATCCATATCCATAACATGTGATAGATAGGTCCTCGCATACTGTACATTGTGGATGAGCCTCATCACATTTCTTCTTGCGTAGTCGGCAGGTCCAACAACCCTGCTTGCTTCGAAGTGGGCCACTCATTAGGAATAGTTGATGGGATATGAAATCTAGCCTTAGATGAGTGATCACAGCCCAAGGATTTTCGAAAGTACTTTTACAGGAAGAGAGGGGTAAAAGTGTTGATGATAGCAGTTGTTGGTGTTGAGAATCAGACAATGTGGTTTGTAATGCTTGAAGTCGAATTTAGGTGAGGTTTGGCATGCGCCACACCAGGATTCAGCCACACTGCGGCAACCCACAAGGCGTTTTCGAGTTTATATACTCTTATCAGCATTTCATCCCTCCCTGACAACACTATTATATCCCTATCCCGCCCCCTACTATACATTCTCAAATGATTACTACTGCACAATCTATCCTCGCGGTCTTTGTCCCTCCCGCAGCAAATGATTTGTATTTCCTATCAAAACAAACAAAATGAGGATGCAGTACTGGCTAGGACATGCTTAGGGAGCACAATACAATACTCAAGTGAGCCTCACGTCTCTCTCCCATCTACTCTACTTCACATCCAACAACTCTCTCCAGTTGCTCAATACTTCATCACGATGAGGCTCTATCACCAATTGAGGATGCAGAATCATACCTTGAAATGACCAGCTGCAGCAACAGGCTTCACAGCCCCCAATGTGACCAGTCAACCAATCACACATCGACACAACACCTGCTGGGCAAATTTCGAACATTCACAGCCTCATCCTATCTCAATTATAACCCTAAAAAGAGCACGACTGATTGCAAATGCTAGAGGCCGTGTTTCTCTAAATCCTATCTTGCTCATTTCTTTGCCGCTACCAGTGCATTGAAATATAACAGATGGCGTTAGACCGGCTTCAGTCGGCGTTGGGAATGGTGACCAATGACGTGACCGTCGCCGCTGGAAAATGTAATTTTGACTTCACTTTGGCCAAGAATGAAGTACCCAAGGAATACCGTCTGCTCGGTGAAAGTCTGTCACGAAGACGAAAAGACGAAGGGGAGGGTGGCAAGCTCCATATAACAGCCAGACGACTGGGCGCGCTCTTCGATGGAGTATGTTCACTAACACCAGCTCTTGTGCGTGCATATGGAACTCGGGTCTCGGAAATATCACAGATCATAAAAGAAAAGTCCCCCACTGGCGCTGAAAGATCCATCTTCGGTCAATATCTCGGAGCTGATGGCACTTCCATCTGGGCAGCAGCCACCTCCTCAACTGCCGCTATACAAGTTCAACTTCTTGCTTGCATGCTAGCGAGGCTCTTCGATGCCCCAGAATCTATCTCTGTCTGGGTAGAAATCGTCAAAGACCGCCGAAAGGAGATTGCGACACGATTTGATAACAACGAAGAGCTTCATTTTTCGACACTCTCGGCTGCAGCTCAGGCAGAGATTACTCGAGATCAATTAGCGGAGTGGGACACCAGCGCGCGGGCATGGCTGCGCACAGCAGATGCTGTCAAAATGAAGGAGCAAAAACAACTGGGTCTTATTTTGGATAATCTCGGACTTGCCGTGAACGAAGATGTCAGGGTTTTCTCAAGTGTCATAGCTGTCTGGAAAGCCTCTCTAATAACGATGGATAATCTTGTCAGCGGAATCCCACAGGCAGTGGAGAATGGAGCAGCAATTCTTGGCCTTGCATCATGGCATATATATCCAGATATGGTCGTCCTTGGATCCCAGAAGTCTAACCTACGCATGAACGACCCAACCGTCATGCCAGGAGGGGTTCTTACAGTTGGGTTGCAGAGCTCACATACGGGTGATAAAGGCAGACGTGGTATATATTGGTCCCTTTCTCTTGCGCATCTGCGATATTATGGTCTTCCTGTATTAAAAGAGCGTGAGCTCAATAGTGATACGTCACGGGTCGGATTTGATCAATTTTCTCATGCAGTCTTCGGTTGCCTGCTTGGGTGTTGGGATGTACCCCAATCCGGAATCCCGTTGGCAATTGAGCTATTTATCTCCATGGAGGATTCACTAAGACGAGGATTGGTGGACTCCCCAAACCACTCTGACGACATATCTATGCCCTTAAATGAACCTCATTGGTTCCAGATGTTTGCACAGACAGCTAGACAGTTCCACAAAGCAGAAAAGTCTGGGAAGGATCAAATACTAAAACTCATCAAACTTGGTCAACGTCGCTCTGGCAGCTTCCTCCCCTCTCAGCAACCACAGACACTTTCCGACACAAGAGCGGCGAACATATATGGCGCTCCATCAAAATTTTTGGGATTGCAGCACCCACCAGACTTCATACGAGCATTGAAAACCGATGAAGACAGGATTGCTTACCTTCGCAAAATTGCGTTGAGATTACCTGGCGTTGCAAGTTCTGATTTGCTCATACGTTCTCGGTGGCAGCAAACATACTCCTTTATGACTGCAGTCCCAGATCGAAACCCATTCACCAAAGGTCACACTCGATGGTACCCACATGCGTCAGAACATGAGAGAGTGAAGGCTCCAAAGAAGACTATTCGGTTTAAAGCTCCAGTCCAGAGGGTACAAACACATTCCAGAAAAGGAAGTGAGAATAAAATACCAAATAGTCCCATATTTCCTCGCAACAGTCGATTCTCGATAGTGAGTGATACAAGCGAATCAGAGGATGATGTGTCGCCTTCACAGTTTCCACAAGACGGAGGCCTGCCACAGATTGAAGGGGAAATATGCCAAGAGTCCGCACCTGGGGAGATCTCTCACGATTCGCAATTCTTCATCCGATATAATCCACACGGGCGGAACTATCGTTATGATTTCCTTATGGGCGATCCTGCATTATCGGCTCTTTTCATCATGCGAGATGCCGAACTTTCAGAAGTTGATCTAGATGAGGTGCCGCTCTCAGATATCCTAGAAGCACTGCAGAAAGATTCACTGTCTCTAGATCGAAGTCGGCCATCGCTAGTGACTATGATCGACGAATCAACAACAACTCCAATGAGGATGTTGTGTGAAGCCAAAATGATATACATGGAACTTCCAGAGGCGACGGTGGATATCGGCGTGCTTGACCAGCCTCTTATGGAAACGAAATGGGTTAAACACATAATCCTTTCCCAGGAAGCACTTGGTTGTGGTCGCGCAGCTGCTCTCTCATGCATTGCGATGTTCGACACTGGCAGAAGCGATGTTGATCCTGATAGTCTCCATGATTCATTTGCTATGGCATCTGGCGATTCCATCTACATTTCTGAACAGGTAAGCATATTATGCTGCATAGTTTATAGAGCGTCTCTAATCGAAGTCTGTAGCTTCTGTGCGATCCATGGGAGATTATGGACGGTTACAAATTTAAAAGGGTCCTGGGAAATATTGGCCGTACTGGTGTGACCATGCTGATACCACCAGCGAGTCCCATGATTCGTCCCATCGACCCTGGCTCGTGGAAAGTCATCAATAACGGTACATTCAACAGCCAAGAAGAGGACCATTTTACGAGAACAACTCTTCATCTTTCTTTCACCGAATACTATCGACCACTAGATTTTACTCTCCGCGGGGAGCAAGATATTCGTGTTGGCTTACTTGAATCTATCATTTCTGTTCACGATGCCGGAAGATGGGTAGCTGATGTTGACATACTGGCAGCTATGTCATCCTTAAAGCTTGGTCGCATATCCGGCGGCCATGAGAGTTGTTTGACCGATAATCCACATGCTCATAAGAATGAAATTATCTCCCTCGAGAATTGGGATGAAGTACTTGATATTCCTCGAGGTACTTCAGTCATTAGAGCTTGGGGCAACCCACTTGGGAGACTCGCACTGGCTTCCGTACTAATCCAACTTTACAACAACGACGGTGCAAGAACTATTGGGCTCTGTCCACCAAAAGATAGGATGTGTATATTCTGTCTTTCGAAGGCAGAGAAACTGAAGGATGGAATTCTCATCTATTGAGTAGTCTCGAATAGATCAAATGCTGTGTATTTACGGAACCGGTGATTTGAGCAACCTTTTTTGTTCAAGCAGGGAATTCACTTCAGGGGGTGCCAGGTTACTGCCAATCCCCACAAGCTCCAGATTTTCTTTCAATGGATTAGGCGGAAGCGATTGCCGCAGCCGATTTTTGAAGACTTTTCAAGTTTTACTGTCTATATGACACAGCCCACTGAAACGCCAGCTATTGAAATTGCAACATATTTGAATGTACTCGTACACAGGGTAGATTCCAAGCTAGAGGAAAACAAAGCACCGTCAGCTTTTTTGCCAGTTCGATGAGGCAATATCCCTTTCATACCCTTGTGGATATTATAAAGCAGTGATGTTTTGGGTGTTCTGACCCATGCTCTCTGGGAAATTGGGCGAAAAGAACGTTCTGCCTTATTGCCCTGCTGCATTCATAAGCTTCCGCTCCAGACTAAATATAATTCCATTATGATAGGGAGGCATTTATGTGAAGCTTAGTATGGAAAGCTTATTAGTACAATTATGTTAAGATAGCTCGGGGAAAACACCAAGAAATTTAAACTTGAGACTCAAAAATGAGGATATGTCGGGAATCAAGCTGTTCGGTGGTATGGAATGTAGAGATAGAAGAACGTTTTGATTGAAGGTTAGGTAGGCCAAAAGAGATAGCCTAGAAAACAAGAAATACCACAATCGTGGATCCGTGAAAATTATTTGAGAATGGCGTTTGACCTACCACCATCGTGATTCTGAGATGAAAATTATAGAATATGATAGTGGGTGTTCCTGCACAGTACTATTGATTTTGGCATAAAGCCTCGGGTGCCATGGACAATATTTCTCGATATGTACGATCAATTTGTGGGTAAGCTACCACGAAAAATATGCCATTAAAAGCTCCGAGGTTATCTCTTGCGTTGGAATTATTGTCCCGAAGACGGTAATCGGTTTCCTTTCAAGCCGATGTCACTCCGTACACGTAGAGGCTGCATCCAGAGCAGCTGAAGCTTGGTCACATGCACCACGTGAGATCGGGTGATATCACAAGGCAATTCAAACACTGCAAAAATTGCCACTTATTTGCCGAACCTTATAGATCGGACTCCGAAATTCCTTCTACCCGTTCTTCTATTCTCTTCGATTGTTTCAAATGCCGCCAAAAAGCTTTGGTTGTTCTTTCCGTGCGTGGTGGTATGATGAACCATTAACACGTGGTTCATACTTTCTGTACGTATCAGGTGTTGAACATGACGACCACTAGATACAAATGACTTCTTTATAAATCACATCTCTTCAAGTTTCTTTTTGTACTCTCAAAATTAGATCAAATCTAATCAATCAACAAGCACAAAAAATACTTGACAAAACCAAAAATGTCAGAAATCTATTTCACTCCTCCAACCCCAAAACCTCATGCACCTAGAAATCCAGCAGTGGTAAATGCATACCTCGTTGGTGGGGGCATTGCATCTCTAGCTGCTGCCACTCATCTCATCCATGATGCGCATGTTCCTCCCAAGCAAATACACATCATTGAGTCCGGCCCCGTCCCCGGTGGCTCAATGGACGGAGCAGGAACCGCTGAGAAGGGGTATATCCTTCGTGGCGGCAGGATGTTGAATTTCAGCTACCTGTGCACCTACGATCTTCTCGCTCTCATTCCTTCACTCAAAGACCCATCAAAGACTGTCAAACAGGAATTGGACGAGTTTAATGCTGTTCCAGGCAATAAAACAAATGCTCATGCGCGGGTGGTGGCAAAGGGGGAGAACGGACCAGAGATTGTGGACGTGAGTAAGATGGGATTGAGTATGAAGGATCGGAAAGATTTGCTGTTTGTCGCAGAAGCAAGTGAGAAGACATTGGGGGCAAGGAGAATTGATGAATTCTTTGGGAAGGAATTCTTTACCACAAAGTTTTGGTTTATGTGGGACACTATGTTAGTTTTCCCTTTCAAATCCAAGTGGAAATAGTGCTAACTAAGACAGGTTTGCTTTTGAACCATGGCATAGCGCTGTGGAATTCAAGCGTTATCTCCACCGTTTCATTCAGGAGTTCCCACGTATTAATTCACTTGCGGGAGTTGACCGGACGCCATATAACCAATATGACTCCATCATCCTACCAATTGAGCGATATTTAAAAGCACAGGGCGTTGAGTTCCGGTATGGTATGTAAAATCCCCCCCCCCCCCCAACGGCCCCCGGATCACCCTCTCTAACACACTCCCAGACACCAAAGTGACCTCCCTCTCCTTTGCGCCAACTGACTCGATGACCGCAACTGAAATTCACTTCGCTTCCTCCAAATCTGGTGCCACAGGACTCATCCACATTGAACCCAGCGACATTTGCTTTTTAACACTGGGATCAATGACATCCTGTTCTTCTTTAGGCTCCAATACCACACCTCCAAAGCCGCTTCCTACTCCAGAACAGGCTCAAACCGCCCCCGACGGATCCTGGCAACTGTGGGCGTCTCTCGCGAATTCGACAGCCAACCCCCAACATTACGCGAAGTTCGGAAATCCAAGCAACTTTTATACAAGGGTTGAGGAAAGCAATTGGCTTTCGTTCACAGTGACGCTGAACGATCCCAGCTTTATCAAGCAGTACGAAGACTGGTCAGGGAACAAAGCTGGCACAGGAGCACTTGTTACCTTTAAGGATAGCAACTGGCTTATGTCAATCGTAGTCCCACACCAACCACATTTTATCAACCAACCAGAGAATGTACAGGCCTTCTGGGGTTACGGACTATTCCCTTCAAAGAAAGGAAATTTCGTTGATAAACCCATGGCGGAATGCTCTGGTGAGGAAATTTTGAGGGAGCTATTAGGGCATTTGAACTTTCCACTCCAGCCTACTTTGGGAACGAGCCTCACGATTCCATGTATGTTGCCGTACATAACATCGCAATTCCTCACGCGGAAAGAAGGGGATAGACCCCATGTTATTCCAGAGGGAAGTACGAACCTTGCGCTCCTAGGGCAATTTGTGGAGATGGAGAGGGATACTGTATTCACGGTCGAGTATAGTGTACGGGCCGCGCAAATGGCTGTCCATGAATTGATGGGAACTAAAATGAGGCCGAAGGATATTTATAGAGGAGAGCATCATGTTGGTGTGCTTGTGAATGCATTGAGAATGTTGTTGACTTAAAGAAGAGCGAGGAAGGGGGAATGATACCATTGTTTGTAATGCTGGGTTTTAGGCGTTTAAACTTGATGTTAGAAAGTGCCTATGTAAATAAATGCTTACATAACTTCACTCAAAATTAAAAGTAAAACTGTTGTAAAACTCATACAAGCATATCGTTCATATCTACCTAATATATCTCTTAACATCAACCATCAAACAAGATTATCTACTTGTTCTTTGTCCTCCTAGCTAAGTTCTAGCTAAATTTTGCTATGCCTTAGTACCATCTTTTATGGATAAATCTGTGATTCCCCTGTCATCACGCTTTATTATCCCAGCACTTTATCGGCTTTACTTGTACCCTAACCCTAGTGTATAGAATATTATAAAGCAGGTTGCTCAGGCCATCATTTATATCTTTTAATTACTCATGCCCATTCGCTCTCGGTTTTGCCTTTCTTATATCTGGTTCTGAAGCAAGATATTTTATGGTGCTCCTTACTTATGAGTTAGAGAACTACACCACATAATATACCAAGGTTGAAGATTCTTAGCTTCGTCTTTATTGTCGCTAGTTGTCACGACCAGCTAAAACCCACTTTTACCTAGGCAATCGAGTATCACTGAAGTGTTCAATATAACTTAGGCCTTTCGCCAGTGAAATAATAGTATTACCATTCGATAAACTAATCGCTAAGGAAGGAAAGAAAGAGCTTGGATTTGGGTGGGGTGATGATAACCCCTCCACCAGGAGAGAATATACAGCGTGACACAGGCTACTCCTATGCTAAACCCTTACACTAGTCCTATATCAAAGAATCACATATACAGGACGGTGCCCAAGTTGCATAGCAGTTACTATGCAGCATGGTATACACTCCAACCCTCTCAGGATAACAGGTGCTTCCCAATCCTCTTTGCCAACCAGCAACCCAACGCACCGCGCTAGGCTATTGCTTGACAGGCGGTAGATGTAGATAGCATTCTGACGAGGCTCTTCAGTCGGCCCCCCTTCGCCGTCTACAACTACAATATTATCATAAGGGGGAGATAGAGGAAGGCAGTTTCGTCGATTGCAGGTGACTAACCCTGAACTAAACGCAATTTCCCTAAACAGCATATATGCACCAACCCTAGAAGAGCCACGTGAGCAGCGAAATATAAAGTCTGCATGCAAGCCTTGAGATGACTCTTTAATAACCAAAGTAGCTTCAAGATCCCCACTACCAGTGTCGACCGTGAGATCATTTTCTAACCCACTCAAAGGCTGTGGATTCTGGGATTGATAGGTTTTAGAATACTCTGCTGGCAATATAAAGTAGCCATTGTCTATCCACTCAAGTCCAAGAATACCAACTGAACTCCTTCCGGTTATATCCAAGACATGGGCATATTTCCGTCCTCCTTTAGTTTCAATTCGCCCTGGGACCACGTGCAACAGAGTTGCAATTTCCGGTTGGTCAGAGACATCCACGAGGATATTGAAATAGAAGCACAAGCCTCCTGTAGATGCTGCTGTAAATGCGGTGATTGTTTGTGGATATAAGTTCGTGGTAAAGAGGTATTGAGCGGTGTGGTAGACGGAGCCCATGCCAAGAAGTGATATTAGGTGCTCAATCCCACTTCTGTGTGGTATTTGGCTAGCTCTAGACATGCTATCTGGGCTCTCATCTTCTTCATCCGCGACTAGCTCGTAAATAGACTGTAGGCCACTTCGGAAAGGTTGCAGATCGCGATGAATCTGAATCCCAGCTAGGTTCCAGACGAGAAATATGATGGTTTCTGCTAGAATGGGATGGCAGTAAGAATGCTGAGTAGAGCCCTTGGTGCAAGACCTGCAGGTACATGAAACTGAAATCTTATGTAGCTGTAGATTGTACTCCGCCACTGACCGGTCTAACGTGTACGTGGAGGATTCTTCCATTTGGTCTGTATTTATTGAAAGCTCAGGGAACTGATCATTAGCAAACCAAACGAATCTTTTACCACGCTGCCTAGGTTGAAATCCAAACCAACTTTGCCGAGACCTTCGGTTAAATATTTCACTCGGTTCGGATTTCGATATGCCATCAAAGATTCGAGAGCTCAAGCAGATCAGGCGTCCAAAGTCCTCCGGGTATTTTATCAATTCAAGAGCTGAGGACCCAAAGGTAGAGCGAAAGCATGTATTCCATGGAACAGAACCGGACATAACTGAGTCAAATCTTTCTTCCGACGAGAAAAATATGTCATGAAGAGTTTTGATGAAGTAGGCCGCTTCTTGGACTTGTACCTGGCTTGTTTGAGAATCACCGTAAATTACTACGATTTTGATGTAAAAATCCAAGTCTGTGGAGCTGTACAGTACTTCGCCCTCCGAGTTTTGGATTCGAACATGAAGACCTAGAAACCAGAACCCGAAAGCAGCAATCCATCCACAAGAACGCCCACCCGCCAATGTTATCGACTCAAGTGATCCAGAGGAAACTCGACCTACCGCCTGCAGTGCAGCGGCAATATCTTTATAATTATCTATGCTTCCATAAGACCTATCTCGACCGTGGAAAGCCATGAATTGTCCTGCAACACTCCTGAATGTCGTGGGTCTCAGCACACCCGAACATGTCTCCACGATATTAATCCACTGTTGTGGGGAAGGCCGTACTTCATCTGGAACGTCACAAGCATGTGAGAGCTCCATCAAGATTGAGGCACATGCTTTAGAGGGATGGAGCTCAGAAAGCGCCCCGCATAGTGCGATGCATGCCAAACCTTGTCTTATCTCAGCCAGACGACGCACAACATGTTTAATCCCAAATCCAAACCAGACTACCTCCCCAACACTTGAGCAACTATGGAGACTCTGAAGGGCACTTTCTAGGCGTTCTGTGCCCACTTCTGAGAGATAGAAAATTGAAGATAAATTTTGCGCGACCAAAATGGTATGTGGGGAAAGATCTGCCCCAGCAAGGCGCTCAAGTATGGATAAAGGTATGGTTACCATATGGTTCGCTAGTTGGAGCCAGTCGACTGACCCTTGTTGTGTGAATTGTCCCCGAGAGGCACCTGCTAGATTGAGTGTCATGATTTGTTGTGTTAGTCGATCTGAGAGACACTTTTGAAGTGAATATCTAGAATGTCTGTTAACAAAGCCTCTTGGTGAGGAAGCAATAGTGGTGAGCTGGGAAAGAGGGAAATAGAAACCTCAAGCCAGAAATTTGCACAAGTTTCCAGAGATGCGGATGCAAATGTAATAATTCAATCAGCAATCAGCAATCTGCAATACTATATGCACTGAGAGGCAATAGTAACTCAGTTAGGCAGCCTAGGTCGGCTATCTCGACAAGTAGCTCTATAGGATGGATAAATGTCATGCCCTGGCTACGTAATACTCTTATTGGTCAAATGAAGCTACCGTTACCACTAGATTGTTTTTTTCTATATCTAACATGGTTCCTGAATCTTCAATATTCTCTAGTTTATACTCCTAACTAATGTAATAACTCAATATTAAAACTGGGTTTCTAAACTTTATGCTTGGGAATTTAACAACAGCGTCCACGTTGGTTTAATTGAGCCAACCGATTAAGCAATCCCAAAGCAGGAGTGGTGAGGAAGTTTAATGTTACTTGTATACTTTGACATGCAGAATAGATCTTAAGTAAAATTTGAACGCGTGGGAGACTGCCACGTCATATTAGTACCGGGAAGGCTGTTTGGTCGCTTTTTTCAAAGGGGCGCCGAGCTTTAAACAAGGGCTCGAGAAGATTTGTTCCACATAAATATGCAAACAGATCCTCAACTTGCTACGTTTACCAAATTGTGGGTCACCAAAAAAATTGAGTTAAACCGTCGCATTTATTTATTTCCAATAGTGAATGAGATATTCGGTGAGTCTGCAGTATAATAGCGGGGTCCCCTTCAAGGTGGGTTGTCTCAGCTGGTGATTGGACATCCCTCACATTCTGCAACCATCGTTATAGTAGACGTTATACCCTCCCTGCAAGCGGGCTATGCTTAATGCCTGTCGTTGTTGAGGGTTATACAAGGCTTGCGACCTTTCTATCAATCTCTAGAGTTTTATCGGGCATAACGAGCAGCGACTACCGCATGCCCCTAGTTATGCAGGTAGCTTGCTACAGCGAGTTAGGTGACACGCGCACGCATTCAAGATCCATAGGTTGCTACGACTATGGCTGTGCTGCTATCCACAACACAGGCTCTCAGCCAAATCTGAGGGTGGTTACATTGTTATAGTGTATACTATAATTGTGCAACTTTGACGCTAATTGGGATCAGGAATATTGTTTCTATGAACGGGATAGAAAGCTAACCGCTATCGCCCTATTGAGCTACTGAGGCCACAAGAAGGGCAGTGGTAGCAAGTAAGATAAGGAACAATCGGGGAACCATTAAAGTAGTAAAAGGCCTATGCGGAGGCCCCAGCAGCTGATTGAAGGAGAAGCGATAGGAAAGGTGGTGAATGGTTCTAACAGGGGATCAAAATTTTGTGGATTTGGGATGTTCAAAAACCGCTAATCTATAGACTTAGAATCGTACCCTCATCAACTCATTTTTTGTTTTTTTTAGATAGGACACTTCCTCTACCTTACCTAGATAGCAGTTCTTAGCAGATATAAGCCCATCATGCTCGGCTTAAATGCTGTTTAGTTTATGATTTTGTAATATATAATAATAACAGAGCTTGGTTCTCTATCGTGAACAATGAGGCTTAGCTTTGCTATATCATACTAGGCCGAATTGAAACTGCCCTAGATCTGCATTAAGCAGTGATAAGACTCATTAAGCATCTGAAATTGCCAAGTGGGAAGTTTCCCTCTAATTACATTACTGAAAAACGAATAACTTCTCAGCTCTAAAGCTACCACGGAAGTGCATCGAGTGTATTTGTTCAGTTCATGAATTACTATACCAAGCCTTGAGGATTGCGAATCATTGCGACTCTTAAAATAATTTTTTTAGAACGCAAAAGTTTTTTAGATGAAACAAGATCATATATTCCAAACCAGCTATTTACCTGCCAATATATCCCTAACAGTCCCATTAAACATGATCACTCCGGCTTTCTTGTGTCTCCCCAGATTAAAATCAAACGGCCCTCTTATAATATCATTCTTTATGAATAGATCTATAACATTTCGCCATCATGCATTATGTCGTCCCAATTTTCCCGTTCAGCTTCCTATATGAATTCATTCATATATTACATATCCCAATATTCAAAAGCACAAAAGCACAAAAGTACAAAATTTGACAATACTTACGTTTTATGTCCATGAATTATAACCCATGATTCATGATCCATAGGAAGTGAAAGCGCTATCGTAAATCATACAAGGCGTTTCGCATTTTAACAACGGTGACATCAACGCCGTGCTACTAATGATGAGGTCTCTGCTATTTCTTTGTGGGTAGTTGTCATCGCGGCGTCCATCCTGGGTGTCGTAACCGTCATTAGGGTGCCCATTTTCATCGCAACCCAAGAAGAATTTGTTGGGTTGGAAAAGTTATCAGCGCGAATGGTGGTTGTGGTACTCAATCTAGTAGCAACCCAAGAAGAATTTGCTGGGCTGGAAAAATTATCAGCGCGAATGATCGTTGTGGTGCTCAATCTCGTAGCAATCTTAGTCGTAAATCCATGATCAGAATTTAAAATTGTAGAACTAGGCTTAGGAACTTCTGCCGTTATCAAGGTTGAGGCATGGTTCGTGATTATGCTTGGTGTGGTGCTAATTCGTATCGTAACAGTGGTCTGAGAGAAGACGATACTCGTAAGTTTGTGTTCATCAGTGCATGTCGTCGTGGTAAGTGTTGAGAAGTTTTGTACGGTGGTAGTGGCTAGACGAGTGACAGTGATAGTCATAGTAGGTACTTTGGGGTATTCTGTTGTAGATGTTGTCAGAACAGAGTACGTGCTTGACATAGTACTCGGAGTGCTTGCTAGCGCTGTGACGGTGCTTGTGATAAAAGTAGTCCTGGATACATCTCCATTGAAAGTAGCGAGAGTAGTACTTTGCGTTGGTTCTTGTGTATTGAAACTTTCTGTCGTGGTTGTTATTGTAACTGTGCTAGTCGATGAAATAATAGTCGCTGTCATTGTAATGATATTCGTGATAGTCTGAGGTATGATGATGCTCGTTACTAACGTGGTTGGCTGTCTTATGGTCATGGTAGGCGCAGGTGCTAGCACACCAGAAATTCCTAGAAATCCGCCTATACTCTCTAAGAAACTAGGATTGGCATCTGCTTGACTTGCATCCCAAATCATCACGCCTCCGAAGCTGCTATATCCCTGGCAGTAGGCGATAACCTGTCCCAGAGCAGCACCCGAAACATATCCCGATCCAGCAGCCGAAGGACTCCCAGGAATCCCAAGGAAAACTTTCACATTTCGATTAAAGCTAATGGTATTTGCCCAAATATCCCAAATACCAAAATTGAACCTTTCTTGGGTCGCTACACCTGGAGCAAACGCATTGGCCCCACAGAAGTTGTTGTAAAATTGCACAAAAATGGCATCGAAAAATACTGGTCCTTCCAACATCTCTCTATCAGCAGCATCAGGATAGAAACATTGAGGCGTAGCAACTAAAATCCACTCTCTTCCGGAGTTGGCGATGTCATTATCCATGAGACTACGAAGTGTTTGAGCGAATGGAACCATATTTGATACGAGGCTTTCGAAATCGAAGTCGAACCCATTGATTATTGCGTTACCGAAAGGTCGAGGAGTAGATGCGGAAGATGGAGGACCGAAGATGGAGAAAATTTGTTGTGCTGATGAGATGGCTTCAGTAGAAGAGGTGAAGCCGCCTTCCGCATAGGTGGCCCCGCCGAGTGAGAGGATGATGGTTTTGTTGAACTGTGATTGACAGATTTGGATATCTTCTCTATATGGTATTAGTAAAGTGAAGAAGTATCACAGAGACTGGACTTACTCGAGTTCAGGGCAGTAGAAGAGCGAAGAACCAAAGATTGTGGTGCATGTGGCACCCTGGTTTGCGACGTTGATGGTTGGATTTGTGAAACTTGTGAGGAATGCGATTGGAATAATCTACATAACAATCAGTTTCTCTATGCACCTTAGTAGAACTTAAGTTATTTAATGTACATTAGCATTAGTATCTACCATCAGTTAGCTTAGGGATCTTAAGTGATTGAATGAAGAGAGAGCTTACTTTGACAGTAATGCACTAATCGCTTCTGCGCCATAGGACCTGAAGCTAGATTGATAGAGTTTTGTCCTTTAAAATTTTTTCTCAGTGTCTGGTTAAAAGGCCGGCGGGAAGGAGAGGGGAAAGAGGGGGAATACCCCAATAGATGGCAACATTGCTTGAGGAACCGGATATGAATCCAGCTGCACAATTTGTAGCGCAAATGATGGCACTGGCCAGGAGAGCATATAAGCGTGAGAAGAACATCTTGTAATGTATAAAGTTGTTTATTTGTTGATGAGAAAACGACTTTTCTAAGGAATAACTTGCGCTCTATATAGGTCGCCATCAAGGCGAATAGACATGACTGGTTGAGCGATTCATGCGCTTGTAACTCCCAAACAGGAAAAGTATGTAGATCATTTAACCTCCTTGTACGGTTTCTTCCATTTGCCAGCCATTCTCAAACTTTTGTGCTTGGGATCTCGAAAGTTACCATAGGAATATGAAAAGCAATCCAAGACCATGAATCTTAGAATCAGAGCTAACACCGGATGCTTTTCCTTATCATTACCCGATGGAAGCCGGATACGCGTATCTTCTTTCGAATTTGGTAGTGACTCGTTTCACCATATAGTGGAAGACGACACTTCCGCTGTCGAGTTATGGTTTATCCGTATATGCGGGTGTAGTGAGGCAGTTCAGTGTGACAGTATGTACGACTCAAAAATAGGAAAAGTACCAAAGCTAGTAGCTTTTGACTGAGACGTTTCATAGCCAACACCGCGGCTATAAGGGGTGTAATTTGTACTGATTCCGGGTCGGTCCTTCTATGGTTCCTGTAGGCTCAACTTAAGCGCCCAATCTTGCTGAGCGATTACGTGACCTGTGAGGCCGTTGAAAGGGGCTGGTCTCGGATTGATCTATGGATTTTTCCCGGGACCTGCGGTAGAAATTGTTGAGGCGTGCCAAACTGAATCATATGCCAAGCCTTAGACGATGATGTCTTCAAGTCACTGGCTGGGCTCGCGAATCGCGATTACCGCGAGTCTCGCGGTTGTTGCTAGAGAAGTCGACCCGGAAAAGAGACTCAAACATACCAATCAAGTATAGTAAGAGTGAAATTTGCAACTCTGCCTTGTGTAGTGCCGTAACAACCGGCGGACTCATTACGACATCCGTCAAACATGCACCTGTCAAACCTGCAGGATTTTCGGGGTAATCCCATTCATAACCATGAACTAGAAAGCCGTGTGACGATAGGAGCTCTTCCTACCTGCTACGAGAAAGAAGAACCAGGCCAATCTGGCAACTAATTTTTTACAAAAGAGTCAAAGTAGAGCGGGGGAAATAACAAATCCATGATGAATAAATATTCACACGCGTACCTAGGCTTGGAATTAATTCTATGGAAAGGGGGCCAGAAAAGCGCGCACTGAAGTCTGGCAGAACGTACAGGAACATTACTGCAACATGACTCGCATTCTCGTTTAGCTCGCGCAAAGGTTTCAGAATAGGGGGACTGGAAAGTTACCCGAAAGGCTCTTTTAGACAATTTTAGCCTCACGATAGAAAATTAGGATCTTCGTAATGATTGAAAATGACATTCTTTAAATCTTCTGGACAGTTTTCTGACGTTAGCTCTTAAACACAAAAGTTTTCGAGAACACCGCCAATAGCATCATATGTCAGAAGTCAGAAGACAACTATCAAGAGGACGCGAAGCATGTAGCCCGAGGTGTAGAAACTCAAAGATTCTCAAAGGCGCTCCCAGGACCTTTCTTGATCATGATCTCCATCTCAATCGAGTGTGCATCGAATATCTTCATTCCCAGCGTGTCCTTATAGAACTTGACAGCATGTTCGCCACCAGTAATCAACATGGTAGCTCTCATATCAGGCCACGACTCAATGGTCTCATTGATACACTTAATTAACCACTTTCCCAGGCCTTTGCCTTGATACTCTGGGAGGAGATACACATCAGTGAGGTATGCGAAGGATGATTCGTCTGTGATTAGACGGCCGAGGCCAATTTGCTTAGGAGAGGTACGTCCTAAAAATTTTTAGATTTCTGGGTTATATACTCGAGATGGATAACGTACCAGCAATTTCAGAGGTAGTTTGAGGAAGATCATAGACTCCGAAGCAGAGGGAGTTGGTAAGCATTTTTTTCATTCGATCTTCTGGTAGGGACTTGGTCCAGTACATGAAGTCCGAAGCAAATGCTTTGTTGATAGCATTGTGTTGGAGTAGCGATTGTGACGTGGAGATGAGAAATTGATCTTTGTACCACTGGGATGGAGCTGAAGTCATTTCAATGAAGATTTCAGGTTGTGATGACACGATAAAGTAATGAATTCTTGCAGGAAGAACTCATATGTGTTATCAGCAAATAAAGTTGAGCTGTGCTGTTAAATCTTATAGTTTATATAAGATCTATCATTAAGTTGACTCACGAAAAAGAGCAGTGTAAGTGGGGAAGTCTGACTCACCTAGTCACGTGAAATGATCCTTTAAATCTCGCGATAGAAAACTCTTATAAGGACAGAAGATGAAATAAAGTCAAGTTAGAACTTAAATAATCCGCTTTAGAGACCATTTATCACATCTAAGTGTCTAAGTGTGCTGACAATTAAGGATATGAGGAGCACAGACGAGGTTGCTGAAAACTGCTTAAATAATTACTGCACACGGATATAATTAGTACCATTTTCGTCAGATCTCCATCAAAATATTTTCAAAATTTCAAGTACGAGATACAACGAATACCCAGGGGCCTCCTTCCTCAGATTCCACCTGTAGACCTTGCAATACATAGCTTTCGTCCTCACTTCGTACATCACTACGACTAAAACCACAACTTTTCACTACAGTACAGGCATTCAACAAAATATTTACGCACTCAGCATGTTGCCTATCCCATCCTATCTCTCATCTTTCGCGGCAGTATGTTGTATCCTTGTTTATTGGATAAACTTCACAGCCAAGGCCAGAAATAAGGAAATAGCCAGAGTTTAATTTTCGTTCTTCTCAGCACTTGACTGAATGCCGCGTCTGCTTTCAAATCTAGCGAAACCCCGCTCTTACCAAACTTACTTTCTTTCCCCAATTCTCCTTGAAACTACATAACAAGAAGAGTCCTGTTGGACACGAGACCTTCCTGGCCCTGTTCGAGCTGCCAACCACGACAATAGCATTGCTGATTTCGAGAACATCATTCTCATTATCGTCCTCGTCTTCCTCTTCCCGTTCTTTTCTTGCTTCGTAGAAGATTTCCAAAACAAGAGGAACTTTGATGTTGAGACTGCCTGTCTTAAGCCCCTCGTGGGTGCTGTATACCTTAGAATCACAGTAGAGTCGTTGGGCGTGCGTAATGTTGAGAACAAAATATTCAGCCTTCAGATTTATGGAAATATTTGGAAGATATTGAACTATAAACATGATTGATTTACCATGAATAGGCCGGAATTAACTTCTATTGAATCGAAAAGAGTAGTAGCTCAAACCTCTCGTCTAGATTCCTGGGAAGTATGCAGAACTTTAATTTAGGTACACTAAAGTAAGTGTATATACCGTAATGAGAGCCTTGTACATCAATTTTTCTCTCAAGGAGAGTAAAACTGCAAAGGAAATGGCAGTTGGACTTTCAAAATTTGATTTATATTTCAGTTGCCATTATATGGAGTAGAGGAACTCAATGGCCTCCTACGAAGTACAAAGATTCTTTCTAGAGCCCATTGGGAATCTTCAATAGAGCTACCTTATTATTCAGGTATAAAGAACACCTCCACATCATAGAGAACATATCAGGACGACTCTTCTCAACCTAAGATATGTTTTTAACACTATAATAATATAATAACATTATTTTCCGTGATATCGAAAGTGATAAAAATATGGATCTGAAAGGGTATATTTAAAGTCACCAACTTGGTCCCAGGCCCATATATCCAACAGGAAGGAAAGAAAGAGCTCAAGCTTACGTGAGGTAGTAATAATCTCGTCATTAGGGTAGAAAATACGGTGTGCCGCAGGCTGCTCTTATGAGAGACCCTTACAATTCCTATGAGTAAGAAATACCTCAGTAGCAAAGCTACTTTAACGAATAGTCTAAACTGACTAGCTAGCAACTAAACATGGCCAGTGCTTAAGAGATGACAACTCTTGTTGATAAAGGGCTGGGCTGGAACTGGTGCGCATCTCATAACAACCTTCTTACTAAAGATAGGATGGAACATCATCTCTGAGAATATCCAAAATTTGGCCAGGTCTCTACTAGCTCAACTCTGAATTTTAGTGCCCGGTGCTATACTAGGTACATGATATTTTGTCGTAGTCAGACGTAAAATGCCTGAGAAATTTCTTTGGTTGTTTTATTCTTATTCTTGGATTGTTTTTTTAATAGAAAATTGTGGTGGTTGTACCTTCTTGAGTAGTCTGGGGTGCAACATTCCCCACGAAGCTAATTGATCTCATCTTCTCTTTAATACTAAAAGTCAGAACGCTCAGATCTTAGTTGCGCAGATAAAAATGAGGGTTGTAGATAAGTCTAGGATGGTGGTAGTTGACATCTGGCGGCAAATTTATACCACAGCACAAGATTAAGGGATGGGTAGAGAGATCAGCAAAGGCAAGATCTTATTGACCTTAGATGCCCCACGACCAGATTCCGGAAGTCATTGTAAGTAGAAAGGGTACTACTATAATCCACGACTTTCGCGCGAAATCGATTTTCAAGGTTACTTACTTTAAAGCTACTTTGTAGGGGATGAGCGATAAAATAGAAGAAAGGCTATTGAGTGATAACGTTTGCACTACACAACAAATCTGATCACAGGGTGTAAACAAGTTATATGGGAGAGGCCTAACTGATTGTTTGAGGAAATATACTCAATCTAATGAGATTCAATAGTGAAATGGAAAACACTTCCACTCACTTTTTTGCTTTTGAGGTCCAGCATAGAAAGTGTCATGTAAAAGTTGTCCAGCAAGGCAATCTTCAGTACCACAGTATTCATTATACGGTGCCACTACAATTTAACTAGGTCCCACAGTGGGTTATTCAGCCCAACATAATTTATCTGCAAGCCTTACTTAAATCCAGCCCATTGTGGCAATGATTCGCTAGGCGATTTTATGGACCAAAGCAGCCTCACGTCTGCCTATCATATTGGAAAATCTTCATCGCGAGCAGACATAAAAGTTACACCACGGTACAGAATGCGTTCTACCTCCCCTAAACTGAGCCATTACTTCACTAGAAAGGGTTATTGTCAATATGCAGAACCGATCATCCGTATGGAGCTTCGAAGTCTCCTCTTTTATGGTGCTTGTGGGCGAGGCAGAGGAGTTCAATTATCGTCTCATGCAGCGCTCTTTACTTGAATGTCTGACTGCCGCTCCAGTCGCAGGATTGCAATCCTACATACGGTCTAACTACGCACTTCTAGAATCAGTTGGGTTATCATATTTCTCACCTCGAGGCTGCACTACGGCACCATTACGAAACATGAAACTTATGCAGAGTATCAGCCGCCTCAAGATCTTGCGAGACGGTGCTTGCAGGGTCTACCAGATCCCTGCAGCTGGAAAAAACAGGAGCAGGGTCAATAGGTCAAATATTGCGGCTATAGCAAGTTGGTTTATTTTTTCTGCAATAATGGTATTTATTGCGATGGTTGGGAATACGAGCTGGGTTGGCTATTCGGCATGTATTGGTCTAACAGCTTGGAGCATGATGGTAAGGCTAGCAGAAAGATATGCCCTAAAACAGACGACAGTGAAGGCTTCGGAAGCAGACCAACCAGATGCGATATACATTCTGGGAAGACGGAATTCTTGTTTTATTCTACATGGGAGTAGGAAAGACGTGTCAAAGTGGACAGGGCAAGGCCTTGAACAGAAAGAAGGCTTAGTAGCGGATCTCATTTGTTTAGGGATAAGGCTTGGGAGCTTGGCAACGCTACTCTATCTCCTAATAGTTATTCCTAATGGAACAACCTGGGACCAAGTGGCTTTTATTATGTTAAATACTATGGGTCAGCTAAACGTAATGCTAGGTCAAAGGTTGAACGCAAAGGCCTGTTTTGCAGAGCTTGAAATAGTTGAGGACAAGGTGATGCCGACAAGGACTCATGTTTATGCATATTTACTGAGGAGATTTGGCAACGGGGATTGGGTTGATAAGGCTGGACTCTTGCCACAGACTGAGACGTGGAGGATTTGGCGAGATGCAGTCACGAAAAACCCCACAACAGACCCAAAACAGCTGTATGAAATATGTGTGGGGGAGAAAAGTTTTATGACAAAAATTGACAAAAAGCGCACGAGCTTGGTTAGGAGTGTTGAAGTCGCTGTGGGGGAAATTGATGATATTGAGGAAGAAATGACAGAAGTGAAATTGAGATGTGATGTTGGGGTGCAAGTTGATTATTAGCTGTTATCGAATCAAGCAATCACTTGGGCCGAAGACAGTGGGCCCAGATTGGAGGGTGAACATGAAATTTAAGAGTGTGGTTAAGAATTCGAAGTGAGAATATATATATATATAGATGTCGTAGGGCTCAAGTCTCTTGAACTTCATGTCAGCACCTGACCTTAGCTCTGTTTGGAAGCAATTAGGAGGGGAATTAAAACTCAAAATCAACATATATTATAATGTCCAGGCTTTACATCTTTCAATCTCCACATGCCCGCTACCATTCCCTCTGTGACGAAGCTTTTGACTCCCTCTGCTTCCATTCGCTCATCGTTTCCTCCAATGCGACAATCTTTTACTATCCAAGAAATCCTCTTTTTCCTCATAGCAGGCAACTCTCCATCCCATTCAGTGCCAAAGTCCTCCATCCCCTCACTATAAGGCAGCAAGACTTTTCCCGGTTCCTCGACGTCAAAGACAGCGAGCAGCTGCCCACCGCCCTCTTGCACATCTAAATGTCCATAATAAAAGTATCCCTTATCGAGACTGCGCTCAATAAATCATGGGTTGATCTTCCGAGTTGTGTTTCGGCCACTTCCTGCTTGCCAGGAACGACCCCCAAAGAGTTCTTGGGGGTTGTTATCGAGAGCATATTCATATGATCCAGGCAATTCGTCACAGTGAACATTCTCATCCACCCATTGCTCGAGCGTAACTGAGATCTCCTCTTGAGCAGAATAGCGTTCTATGATCGATTTCCAATCTGTGTCCGTGATGTAACGGGCCTTGAGACGGGAAGAATGCCAAATTGCGTTTGCAAGCGCATGAAGGCCATGGGCTGATAGGATATGTAGAACTGACCAGATTATTTCAATACACAGTATTTCAAGTGCAGGTTCGTCTTCCCACTTTCGTAAATCGGCATCTTTTGATGTTTCAGGCTCAGGACCCGCGAACCAGGCCTCGTAAACATCCTCGTCGATATCCCTAGAAAAAGTGCCATCCACCAGGGCTTGATTTAATGAGTCAAAAACCCCCTTCTCTTGCTGCAATGCTTTATTTATTGTACCTTTTAGTTCATACGGGTTTTTCAACTTCGTAAGAAAGTCAGCATACTCTTGCCACTGGTGCTTCATGGCTTCCGAGAGCTTTTTGAATTGCGGCCCGTATTTGGTTCGAAGATCTGTCACATCAACCCTTGAATCTATCGTTCATAAGTAACCTAGGAAACTCAATCCATTAGGGGAAAGCCTATGCTCAACCAAACGAAATGGCTGGTTGCCCTCCGACCACGGTTCTAGCAATTCGGGTCGTAGGTCTATGTTTTCTGGTGGCAACCACGAGAAGCCATTGGCATCTAGTTTTTTCCCTGCCCAGACCGTCTTTCTCAATCCTGTAAGGAAAGAAAGATCTCCATTAAGGATGGCTTGGGTGAATAAACATGTGTTCAAGTCGTACTTACTGCCTTGTACTTTGGTAGTATCAATTCAAATTGGATACTGACACATGTTTGCTAGAATAGCTAAGCGATCTGTTGGCCTACTGTTAAAACAGTGCGCCAGGTAATCATTTGCGTGAACAGCATTACGGGAAATTCTGTATGTCGGAATTCTCGCAATCCATTTATCATTTGGCGCATGCAGAGGCAGACGCCCCTTGGCTCTTTCAATTTGATTGCATAGCTCAAGGACTTCATCTTCTGCTTTCAAAGTGGCATTTAGTCCACTCTGTACTAGTTTTTGTACAATGTCATTGTGAAATTTGATGATATCTGTGCTTTCAGATATTTGATAGCGGAATAACTACTTTGTTGCAGCCTTGAAGAGCCTCAGCAGAGGCTCGAACCCAAGTTCAATCTCTCCAAGAGTATCGCTCCAACCGGTAATTAATAAGGATGGGTCGTACCTAACTAAAAGGTCCATATATCCTCCAGAAGATGCTGACTCTTGGAGTATCCAGGCTCTTGTAAACCACGGGTCTTTTGAGATAAGCTCTAGGAGCTTAATTGCTTGCTTCAATCTCTCCAAGTCAATGTCTTTACCCTCATCCAAATCATCCAAGACATCAAGGTAGTGCTGTGAGTCAATATACGTTTGTAGCAACCCTAAAGGTGCTGCAGAGCGCTCATAGATGAGATCCATAGACTGAATTCCAGTCTCTTGATCCAGCCGATCCTCTTGGTCAATACATTCCTGATCGATCCAGATAAGGCGAATACCATATAGAGATGCATAAGAGACCGCTCTATCGATGATTACTTTAGATGTTTTACATGGTCAGCTTTCGCGAGTTGTGTCTGTTACCCTTGTGTAGATTGTGTACGGTTGATCGTATTGGACTACGCTTCTTTTTAGCTCGGCAGGCTGTCTCCAACAGTACGACACAGCGATGTAGTGTGTGCAATCTCCCAGCTCTCCTGGCTCTGTAAGCCGAAGAGTCGCAATGCTTGGTTGATTAGGATTAGGTGAATTGAAGTATGGATAATCACGGCAGTGATGGCATGATAGTTCCTCGTCATCTTCCCGGCTACCATCTATCTCTGTGGGTTCGGGCTGTTCGAAGGAGGTCAAGAATCGCAGGTTTCGCGCCCATTTCTGAGATTTCTCTCGAGGAGTCGCAAACTCTTGGATCTCTAGGATAGATGCTTTAAACATGTATCTATCAGGATGGATTTCACCCCAAGTTTTGAAGGTGTTCATATTGATATATCTCAATCTAATAAAGCATAAAGAAATATGGGAGAGCGTGAAACCGGTGAACGCCTTGCTGAATTGCTGTTGACCTTATAGCATTTGAATCAATAGCTTAGCTCGCTCTTGTAACTGTATTTAGGTCACCGGAACAACTTAGTTGATCAATGCTTCTGGGAAGGACTACCAATGTTTAAAGGACCAGAGGGTTTCATTCTAGGTACTGGTGTAAACATATCCCCGTACAATTTACTTGGTATGCTTAGGCATACTCATAGGAGCCTGATGGACAGCCTTATCAACTAGCGACATATGCAGCACCACCGCAATCATCACGCGATGATGTAACTTTGACCTTTCATTCGCCTTTCCTGTTGGGCGCGATAAAAGACAGGATCCTTTAGAATTCGCAATCGTGTCTCTCCGTCTGATATACTTGCGCTCACTAGAACAGGGATAATCACATTAAATTTATTTAGGCCTGCAAGAGAAAGGAATGGAATAATTCGGAATAACAATCAATAGGTATGTACTTATAATAGTTACTTAACAAAGTAAATAAAATTTACTACGAACGGCCTCGGTGAGCTAGGTGGGCCTTGGGTGATTATGACTGTTGAATCAGGGAGAATATATAAGGCCGCGTTGCTTGCCAATTGCACGGGTGAGTATGCTTGGGAAATATGTGATTGATTGAGAAACTATCTGTGTGTGTTTTGCTATTTATATTATGGAATAGTGGTTGTGGGCGCTAAGCTTGCGCTTGGAGTCATGACTTATTCAACATGACGCTTGGAGTCATCACTTATTCGACAATGACACTGAGCAAGAACAGCAAGCATATCACCGAGTACGAAATGCAAGAAAAATGGAGTTGGATGATAATAACGAGGACCTCTATTCGGTATATTTAGCAGTAGATATTGTTAATCCAGAATGGAATTCTACCATATGCAACATAAAGAACAGATATATTAAATATTTTTGCCTCGAGCGAACAATTTACCCTTTGCTATAGCTCGATTTGCGATAATAAGATCCTAAAATGGAAGGAAAAGAGGAAATCTCACTAAATTATTAGTTACATAATTAACAACATAATGCACAGCTATTTCCAAAGAGTTACTTGGCTTTGTTCTTCCGAATGATGCTTTCAAAGAGATCCACAGTCTAAGTGCGGAAATAAGACCCAAAACACCTAGCCTTTTCTATAGCACACATGTCATCAATAGTCTTCTACTCCTATATGATTCGGCTACTCAAATGTCTTCACAAGCTTTCTTTTTTTGTATTAATCAAGATTATTTCTCTCGCGCCTCACTCTATGAGAGCTTCACGAAAATACTCAGTTTAGCCCAAAGCCGAGAGCAGCTTCGAATTTAAACACATAGTTAATACTTGGAACCATATTTTCGGAGCGTTTTATCATCTATGCTGCAGGTAGGAGCAACATCAAACCACTGATTTGTTAAAACCATTGTGTCCACCTGTAAGTTTAGATACATATTGAATCCTAATAACCACTTCATGTCTGGCCTCCAGAGCTCTCCGTAATCCTTTGAAGCGTTCTTCAGAACCCAAACGGGGAGGGTAACTTTCAATCCTAGATTCATAACCCCCTGGCAAAGGTGGAGCACTGAGGCACTCGCGTGTTTGTGTACTATTGCTGCTTTCACTACGGTTTAGCTATATGTTTACGCTGAACATATGTCATTGTTATGGTCGATGTGATTTATAGTTCCCCCCTATACCGAGGCGCAGCGTTTTTCAGAGGCTTGCGACATAGTCCTAGATCATTTTACGAACTTCGAATGGCAGGTTATTAAAGCGAACGGGCCCCACCCTAGGATTGCATTTATAGACAGCTTAATAGTATCATTATCTCAGGTAGTATCTAAATTTATAGGACTCTCAAAAGTATAATGATAGCGGCCATGGGTTTTAGACATAAGGTCTTTGGGTATGGGTATTTAGTAAAGGGATCTTTGAACGCAAGGGCTTCGAAGGTAGCATCTTTGAGGGTAGAACTATCGAGGACAGGATCTAGAGGTTTGCAGGAATGAGGGGAAAAGTCTTCGAGCAAATTAATACCAAAGCATCGCGAATGACTAGGTAAGTGAATGAATATTCAACGAGATTCGAAAAAAGCTGAGAAGTAAAGAAGACTGTGATAAAGATATTGGTACATGGAGAGGGAGAGAGGCAATAACAGTGTTATAGCTGCATTATGAGGTCCAGAAAACCTTGTTTGGCTTTCATTTCTCAAAGGAGGGAGGGCGATTTCCTTCACCTAGAAATATCTGCAATTCGGTTTTTGATGTGGCTAATGTGTCAAAGATTTGGACCAAAGCCCCAAACTCTTTAATTTACTCCATCAGGACAACAGTTTGTTTGAAGAAACTAGTTGTGGCTTCTTGTAGTCAGATCATGGAGCAGAACTAAGCGTCAATGGCAAGGCAGGAAATAGTAGGTTTCGTGACACGGTGGGAATAATTGATGATAAACCTCTAGACTTTGAGACGGAATTTGAAAGTAAGGAGGTAATTAAACACAATAGGCTTGCGACGAGGGACTATGTCTCTCAGGTAAATGAAGCCCGTCACAAGGCCAGGAATAGACTACCATGGGCCATCTGTTAGTCGGTATATCCTGAAGTCAGTTGATAAATACAAGGAAGTCGCGAAATGAGTTATCCAACCCCCCCAATACTAGATCCCGACCTGGAATAAAACGAATCGAAGGAAACAACCGAGTACATGGATGCAGACTAGGAACAAAATAGTGCGACAGGAAGTGGATCGGACGCTAGGCAGTTGGTAAATACGACGGAACAGTTACAGCAGATCGCCCTTGCTCCCTCGTTTTCTACGCCTGATAACTTAGGTTGAACCAGGTCAAGTTATATGCCAGTGAACTATTCAGTACCTGAATCCTAATGAGATGTGAAGCCTGATTGACTGGAATCTGTGAGGTCTTGAGAACAGGTCTCATAGGAAACGCTGCTTAACAACTACAAATTCCATGAAATCTAAGGACCTTGGTATTTGGTATCCCGAGTACAAAACTAGGAATGCAGATAACTGCATGCTGGGAGTTGACTAGATACCAGGGAAACCCGACAACTTAAGAGGCTGCTAATTTTGGTGCGAGTTTGCAAGAGACGGAGAGAGAGGAGAACTGCAGACTGGATTGCCCCGTTCTATTCGCGGACAGACACTGAGCCGTCCATTGACATACATAGCATGGAGAATACGGATTCTATGACCTTAAATCTTACGAACAAAGGACTTACGAGTAGAGGCAAATTGACAAGATTGTGTTGTACATTGCAATTATTTCAAACTTCACCCCTTCTCCTAGAAAGCAAGCCTTCGTCCTCCACGTCACTATCGTAGTTTGTCACCTCTCCATAAACCCCCTTCTTATCATTACGGATGCTCCATTGCCAAAATTTCCATTCTCGCCCTTCAACCGAATGTTTTTCCTTCTCCCCAACCCCACCATGCTTCCCCTTCCGTAACAAACACTCCACCCCCAAAGCCGCAACACCAACCCAAACAAGTGCCGTCCAAATACCCATTCCCAATATTGTCATCCCAAATAAACTCCTCGCAACGATACACTCACTTACCCCGGCCCCCGTCGCCGCCCTGCCGCTCGGATTTCCCACCCCAACTCCCATCCCCATCTTTGTGCCATTAACCGCTGCCCACTGATCATGCAAATTTGCCCCGGCCCCTCCCCCTCCAGCACCACCCATTCCGCTTCCACCGGCAATACGCATACCCTCGCGATCTTCGTTGAAACATGCATGGATGAGATACCAGGGGAATGATGCGTCGTGGCTAGGGTCGGAATGATCGGATGAGAGTTGGGCGATGAAGGAGACAGCCCAGAAGGGCAGGGTAGCAAGCCTTAGGAATACACTTGTTCTCGTCGATTGGGCCTTCGCGCCGAGGAGATGGAGGAGGATGCGGGTGGTGAGGATTGTGAATGCGATTACGGGTGCTGTAAGTGTGAGGATTGTGAAGCTTTTGGATCCGTTAGTTTATTTAGAGTTAAATAGGGTGTGTATAGATTTACGATTTAGACCAGGTAAAGGGAATTGGTGGTGGTTCGAGGTGGTTTGCGTAGTAGTATATACGCTTTGAGGGGTCGGAATTGTAGTGTCGAATTGCGCCTTCTTGCCATAGTGTTTCTCTCAATTCATCGGGATACCCATACAGAGAAAGAGATAATGTTGTAACAAGGAAGATAAACTCGAGGCCAAGAAGCAAACGCGAGGAATCTCTAGAGGGCGCCATTAATGATGGTAAAATTATATTCACATGAATTCTCACGATGGACAGACAGGATGGGGAATCACGATACTTTTGTACACGAAGTTATTGAAAGACGGCACGGCATGCAGGTCCGGGAGCGCGTAAATTATTCTTATCGGTTTTGGTGGGGTGTCAGCTTAATTTGGACCTCTTAGGAGAGCTGAGAGACGTTTGGAGCTGAATTGAGAGTGTTTGTCATGGTTGCCAGGATTCTAAGTACTAGGATATTGTAATTGGCTGTACAAGTTCTAGCGAAATATTGTTATTGTTATGTAAGCGATAATTATGAGATGCTACAAGGTAAGTGCTGAGTATCTTATCTTCTGGAGATCTTGGAGTAGTGTGAAATAATAACACACCCGGAAAGGATTAAGTGGTACTGTAAGCTGATGTTTCTTTGACTAGGGTATTTTTGAGCAGAGTAATGTTGAAAGGATCCGCAACGGAATACCCCACAAGAGGCGTCTACCACTAAGATAAATGATAATAAATACGATTTTTAGTTGAACATTTTGGGCAGTGGGTCAACATAGACCAGAAAGAGGCAACTAGTATACTCATAACCTCACAGATCAAATATCCTCAAGGTTGATATCAGCTTGAAACTGGCTACTAAAAAAGATTCAGGAGAATGCCTATATGAATTCCAAAAGTAGTATGATATCGTCCAAAATCCTACTTTTTACGCCAGAAATGATGACGGTTTCGCTCTGCAGAATGCGTCAAACCCCAGCACAGAGGAAGAATCATAACAAGTGTAGTGAGTCCAAAGGTTTGGAAGTTCAGCTTGTTCCAGAGCACGCGACGAAGTTGTTTCCGCTGGCCCCTGTATGGGTAATGGTGCCGGCTTGCTTGCATGCAGTGTTGATAATCACACGGTCCGCACCGGGAGAGCCTTCAAAAGATATCAGTCAGGTCCAATGGCTGTTAGAAGAGCACTTACCGCCGGTGTAGAGAGCACCACTAGCTAGGATTGGGAACTCTTTATATGGTCCAGCAACTCCGCCGAAGCTAAACCCCTCATAGTTGTTGTAGGTATGAGGATATGTCGAGCTGCCAGCTGTAGTACCGGCTTGGACATAGGAGCAGGCCTTTTGAGAAGCAGCATTCACTTGAGCGGCCGTGTATGAGACGGTGCCACACGTTGCTGCCGCACGCTCTTCGAGTGTAGGGAGGGCTGTGGATGCGGAAAGGAGAAGAGTGAGAGGAAGAATGACCTTGAATCCGAACATGATGAAGGCTGGTTGAAATGGTAGAGGATTTTGAGATAACTCAGGCCGTAAAGGGGCTTTATTTGTGAATAAGGAAATTCAGAAGCACTCAACTGGAAAAGACGGACATAATATACTTCAAACTTTCTACTTGTTCAAGGTCTAAGGAGTTTTGGAAGCATTGAAAGACGTTTTAGGGGTACTTCCGCTGCACCTCGCGGACCGATCCAAGCTCTAAGCACATCTAAACAACTTTATCCCGTCGTTTCACTCTCACGGCTTCAGGAACATTCGCAATTAATTATCTTCAACTGCCCTTATTGGCTATTGTCCTTGTCCATCAGCCAATGAAGGGAGGAGGCACAACATACTTTAAAACGTGGGGCAATGGAGGGGCTGCGATAAGGTTAAAGATCTCACTTGAGATACATATCTAAAATATATATCCACCCTCAAAGGGGCAGGTGAGAAACCACTTGGTATTGGCAAAACACGACGTGCCAATGCTGTTGGTGGAGAGAAGCAGATCATGGGGGGGACAGCAACCTCGGCACTGGGATCTTCGGGCACGCTAGGCTAATATGGAAGCTGGAGATATCCAGCAACTTCAGTCTTTCAACACACATGTCTACGGCACTGCAAACAACTCGATATCTCCAATACTTTCACGGCAGATTCCTATGCATTGACCTGCAGAAGTTCGGATGTCGCCTCCGCCATGCAATTCACGGATTGGCACATTTGTTAAAACTTTATCAATTCAATTCTATAACGACGATCGAGAACAAAGGACTGGAGAAACTGTGGAAATGGTAAGAACTGTTGGCCCTAATAAAGACATTTTCACTATAGATAGATATATCTAACTCACCTGGTTACTGTCCATTAGAATTCCTGGCCTATGTACTTCGACTTTCCCCGGACTATGCCTTGTGCAGAATGCTTCTATTAGAGCACACGACAAGTCAACCCGGCACATCACTTCACCAGATTTAACTCCTCATATTTCGAACTCCCTCTCCAACTCACACCCAAACAAGAAGTATCGCAATAATGGCATCGAAACGAATCGAGGCCTTAAAGTCTGCCCTTGCAGTCCAAGCCGACTTCGTAGCTGCCGCACATTCCTTCACAGAACCAACAAAACAAACGATCGACGATGGAGGCTCCGAAGAGACGTTAGGAGAGGATCTATCTAGCTCGTGGAATGCTGTCATTGAAGTTGCCGCCAATACTCAGCATGAGGCTCAGGGACCACTGGTTGAAATTCTGAAGGCAATTCAGAAGCAGCAAATTGGCATTGGCGGGAAGAGAAATGAAATTTCAGTATGGGGCTACCAGGTAAAGTTATGGGAAGACATGCCGCTTTTTGGTGCAACTATGCGAGATGCATGGAATAGAGGTTCGTAATAGCTTGATTGGATTTGTTAGGTATTGCTAATTATCCCCAGCTCCAGGCACAGGCAACAGGGATGACTTTTCAGCAGTCCAATGGACCAATCTAAATGGGTTCGTGGCACGACTTACAGCCCTATCTGCCTCAATCCCCGCCTTTGATTTCTCGTTATACGCTATATGGACATTACGGTCTGCATTCGAGGGCTCAAACGAAGCGTCAGCTGCTGATATTGACGCTGCCAAAATATGGTTCAAATATGCAAAAGATAAAATTGAAGAATTGAGCCACGGAAGGAAGTCATTTGAGGGGCCAGTTGCAAGAGGTGGCGACAAATATCGCAACAAGGGGTGGAAAGGATTCACCAATGAGAGATTGGCAGTATGGCTAGCAGCGCTCCAATAATTATGGAGCACATTGCCCCGTCACGTTTCTTTAGGGGATCCTGTTGGCCGCACTCTACAGAATTCACGGGCTTCCAATCTGGAAGACCTTCGTACAATTGGAGTTAGCAGGATCCGGTATGGCCAATAAAGGAGGCAGATATTTGACCCTAAATTGAAGTAATTTAATAGATCTCATCTCTTGACTTTAATTAAGAGGAAAAAAGGTAATTAGTTATGTGCTCTCTTTCTCGATTTACCATCTTCATCTACTACAGCCAGATTGATCGTCACTATGAGAGTCAAAACCACTCCGAGCCCCAGTATTCAGCTACACAGCTGCATATTCCGTTGCTTTAGTATAAAGTTTTTGCGAAAGTAATCCCGACGTATTAGTCTAAATTTCCAAAAAGCCCAGTTTCCCTTTATACTACGTTTGCCAAGCAACCTATACGTTTATCACAACAATACCCCTCATCCCAATTCTCTAGTAGCACTGTTTGGAGTAAGAGAAGTTCCTTGGGGCCTCTAGGGCTGAGCTCTGATAAGCTGGAGCCTCCCCATGACCCCGCAAGCTTTCAACAAACCTTGCCAAGCATGCGAGCTCCTCCTCTGGATCGTCATGCCAAGCAGAGATCATCACGAGATTTGTGAATTTCTGTGTCCCACTCTTCCTAGATATAGTGTGTGCAGACTTTCATACCTTGACATGGCTGTTCATGCAGTAGGTTCAGAACGGTGCTCTTTCCAGCCCTTCTATGTTCCTTGGAACGCAAGCATAACTACTCCAGCAATTTTATCACCCACATTTCCTTGATCATCGTCATACTATGGAGTTTTATGTTCTTGGCAACTGCATGTTGCCCTGAATTGTCACCTAGCTAACCAAATGAAAGGAGCGGGTGATTTTCTAGTGTTGTGCTATTATAAAATAGCTTTTCCCATAATCTTCTCCCCATAGGTGTGCATTACAAAAAATCTCTCACAATGCTTCGCCAACTCACTATAGGTCTTACTTGCATAGCTACAGCCTTAGGTGTTACTCTCTCTCGTAGAGAAGCTTCACTAGAAAAGTGCCCAGGGTATGTTCTATCTGGTCTTATCGAGACCTCTACTGGTCTCACGGCCGCTCTCACACTAGCCGGGCCTGCTTGCAATGTGTACAGTACAGATCTTCAAAGTCTCTCTCTAATAGTGAACTATGATTCGGGTATGTACAAATCTCATAAATTGAAATCACATTAACAGATGGTAGAATCACGCCTACATGTGAAGATCGAAGATTCAGCAAAGATTGCTTACCAAGTTCCAACTAGCGTTTTTGCAACTCCTCCCACCAATGGCTCAGTTCCTGCTGCAAACTCAGCTCTTGAATTCTCCTATACTACGAATCCCTTCACATTCAAAGTGATCAGAAAGTCAAATCTGGAGCTCTTGTTCGACAGTTCTGCAGCGTCACTCATTTTCGAGACTCAATATATTCGTCTCCGTACTTCTCTGCCAGTTGATCCTAACATTTATGGACTCGGCGAACACACTGATAGTCTTAGACTCAACACCACGGACTATACCAGAACTCTCTGGTCCCGTGACTCGTATGGTATTCCAGCCGGACAGAACCTTTATGGGAACCACCCAATCTACTTCGACCACCGAGGCAGTAAGGGTACTCATGGTGTTTTTCTCCTTTCTACCTCTGGCATGGATATCAAGATCAACCGAACCGAGACTGATGGCCAGTATTTGGAGTACAACCTGATGTCCGGAATTCTCGACTTGTACTTCCTGGAAGGCCCTAGCCCGGTAGACGTTGCTCAGCAATACAGTGAGGTCACTCAGAAACCCGCAATGATGCCTTATTGGAGTTTCGGATACCACAATTGCAGATATGGCTACAGAGACTTCTACTCAATTGCCGAGGTTGTTTACAACTACTCAGCGGCTGGAATTCCTTTGGAGGTTATGTGGACTGACATTGACTATATGTATGAGCGTTATATCATGACTACGGATCCCGACCGATTCCCAATTGCTCGTGTCAGGGAATATGTTGATTATCTACATGCACATAATCAAAAGTACATCGTTATGGTTGATCCCGCGGTGGCTTACCAGAACGAGCGGGAGTATAATCTCCCTTATCAAACATTCCTTCGGGGTCGTGATCACGGTATATTCTTGCAGAGAAATAACTCCATCTTCCAGGGCGTTGTTTGGCCAGGTAAGTTAATTTGATGGTTCCAAGGGCAGCAGAAGTTAACACATGTGTAGGTGTCACTGTGTTCCCTGATTGGTTCCACCCCAAAACTCCCGACTTTTGGGTTAAAGAATTCGCGGAATTCTTCAACGCTGACACGGGAGTCGATATTGATGCTCTCTGGATTGATATGAACGAAGCTGCCAATTTCAACTACTTCGGCGATAACCCGCAGGAAAGTTCTAAAGAGCGTGGCTTTCCCCCTATCAGGCCTGCTCTGAGATCCGCACCTCGTCCAATTCCCGGATTCCCAGCCGCGTTCCAGCCAAACTCGAGCTCTCCGTATCCACCTGACACCCTTGGTTATGCTCCGCCATGGTTAGCACCGGCGGCAGCTCCAAATACTAAGAGATCGACTATTGAAGAAATTCCTTTGGGGAAGAAACAAGCTTCAGGACAATCACTGATCGGATTTCCAGACCGAAACCTACTTGATCCACCCTACCAAGTCGACAACGCAAACACCATCAAGAACTACGGTGGCCTTTCCAACTTCACCCTTAACACAGATATTATTCACTACGATGGTCACGTCGAGCTTGATGTCCACAACATCTACGGTGCGATGATGAGCCGGTACTGTCGTGAAGCCATGGAAGCACGAAGACCTGGTAGAAGGCCGCTTGTTATTACTAGATCAACCTTTGCTGGCAGTGGCCACGCTGTGGGAAAGTGGCTCGGTGACAACTTGTCAACCTGGGAGCTTTACAGGAACTCAATTCAGGGAATGCTAAACTTTGCTTCTATTTTCCAGATGCCAATGGTGGGAAGTGATGTATGTGGCTTTGGAGCAAATACCACTGAGAGCCTCTGCGCAAGATGGGCAATGCTTGGTGCTTTCAACCCTTTCTACCGCAATCACAATGGTGACTCTTCTATCTCGCAAGAATTCTTTCTCTGGGCCACTGTCACTGAAGCTGCCAAGACCGCCATCTCAATCCGCTACCGCCTCTTGGACTACATATATACAGCTCTCTACAAGCAACACACCATCGGTACTCCCATCCTCAATCCCTTATTCTTTATGTACCCAGAGGATAATAACACTTTCCCCGTGGAACTCCAGTTCTTCTATGGTGAACACCTCCTTGTTTCACCTGTTACAAACGAGAATGCTACAAGTGTGGAAATCTACCTACCGAATGATCTGTTTTATGATTTCTACACTTATGCACCTATTCAGGGTCAAGGCGCTATTCTAACAATGAACGATATTGGATTCACGGAGATTCCACTCCATATCAAGAGCGGTGCTGTCATACCCATCCGAGCAGAATCAGGAATGACCACAACCGACGTGCGAAAACAACCATTCACCTTCCTTGTCGCACCAACCGGCTTAGGCGAAGCCACAGGTTCTCTCTATCTCGACGATGGAGATAGCATTGAGCAAAATTCAACATCTGAGATTACCATGTCATACAAAAATAAGACATTAACGATTGATGGCAAGTTTGAGTACTTGGCTGAGGGAAATAGCTTAAAGAGTATTACGGTTGTTGGGCTGAAGAAGCAACCAATGAATGCCTATTGGAGTAAGGTCAGTAGCATGCATGAAGAAGTTTGGAATACTTGTCCGGAAAGTGGTTGGAGTTATGATAGTAGGGGCGGAAGTGTTACGATTGAGGTGGGACAGAAGTTGGATGGGGTGATCAAAGTTAAGTTTGACTAAGCATCCTGCCTAATGCCCCGTAAAGGGGCATAACCAAATGCAAATAGCAAGAGTAAATTAAAACTACCCGTATCCAACTATATTACATTATATAGCTAATGGTCATGGATAACCCCGTTCATTGGTTATCTATGTTTCCGGATACTTACAAATCGATGAACGTCTTATCCAATTTGTTTTCCCTCCCACATAATACAAGCCCAACAATGCAACAAGAATACAAATTATACATATCATCACGTGTGCCCAGGTTCTACCTTTGTTGTCATCATTACCCTTGTGGTTACTGCTATCACCCCTGTTGACACCATCAACAACCTCCTCTTTAAATTCTCCACGGTATTACTCACCCACCACTCCCCTCAACCTTCCTCTCTTCCCCTGTTTCAACATTAACCTCCACCTCTTCCTTTTTTCCATCCTTATTTCCCACTAACTTAACCCAAGGCCCATGAATAGCGCCAACAGTAACACCAGCAAGTAAGCCCAGACCCGTTGTGGGAATAGCCGTCACACCGCCAACAATGCTTCCTACTACTGTTCCGAGTCCTGCACCAACACCTGCTCCCTATGTTCGAATTAGTGCACATTCTCCGTACAACCGCTTTCCTATACGCAAATGACCGAAAAGTCAAAGTAAGAAAACAAAAGCCCGACTCACCATCCCCGCACCCACAGCACCTCCTTGCCAAGCACCACTCTGCAACCGCTTAACAATCTTCATCTCACTCAAGCTCTCCTTCTCTTTCCTGGCCGCTTCCTCCAGCATTCCCCCTCTCTCGTCATCATTTGCTGCATGTTCTGCTTCCTGCCGGAGATCGATGGCTGCTTTCTGAAGGTTTTGTGCAGATTCGAGGTGCTTTTGCAGTTCTTGAAGCATTTTTTCCTTTGTTGGTAGGGCTTTAGAGTCAATTTCCGGCTCCCCTTTCGTCTCTCGGCTAGGATCGCCCCTTGGGTCGTCCGTTTTGAATGGGTAGGCTTTTCCAGCCATGTTGATGCGTCGTTGGTTTACAATATGGTTAGAGTTGAGGCGTAAGCTAAATTGAAGATAGTTTCAACAGAAGTAAAAGCAGTTTCGAATAGCTCCCATGATAATGAAGAATGAAAATGGTGGTTGGTACTGCCTTTTCCTGTTTGAGGTGGTCGTGGTGGGGGTATGACGTATGCGGGGTTGATGGGCGATTTGATCTAATCTTATCTTTAGTTCGCAACAACACTTGAAAAATGTAAGCCTACTGAAAGATCTGATCTTACATGGGCTGGTGGTTATATCTAATGGGCAGTATTGATCATGCTGTTTCCCTTACAGTGGTACCACAGTGTCTCACTAGAAATGATTTCTGGTTCTCGATCTTCAGTATTTAAATCCTGACTTTCTCTGTGGTGATGCACGAAGTAAGGAACAAAGGCTATGAATTTGCTAGGTCTACAAGTGAAACTCACATAAGGTAGGTAACTATAGTGTGGGTTCCAGGTGGAATCCAGGGAAGGCTGTCCCTGGACATTCTCCTCCCAATTTAACTTAGAATTGACTTTAAAGATATTACAGTTGGTTGATCCAATCATGGAAGAAAACTGAGAAACATTCAAGTAGAGTAGTAGAAACGGGAGACGCATGCCATGGATTTCGAGGCTGCATTTCATGCAGCAATACGTCAACGTTCATGCATCTGATTTAAAAACATATAATTAAAAGAATTCTACGAAAGATTTAGCTTGGAAATCGACAGCATAATCTGGAGAAACTAACAAATATGTTTCAGCTAAAATAGTAGCATATGCACAGATGAAATCCTGAAAGAAATAACTACTAGTTCCTGCATCAAGTATTAATAACCAGAGGATAGTGATGTAGGAATTGATGAAAAAAGAGATCAAAAAACTAAGGTGGAAATTCGAAATGGCTTGGCTTAGACGCCAATTAGGGATATGGTTTGGGATCAACGTGTTTTAGTAATAGGTACGTGTAACGACATAGGCTCATAAATATTATTGAAAGTCGAGACCTTCTAAGCTCCCCTCTGCAGGCGGACACCCAACGACAATGCAGAATGACCACATAAAATTCCAAGCCCTAAGTTTCCGAGAGGGGGAAGTTGGAGGATGTTCAGACGAATATGCGAAGACGCAAAACGCAGAAGACTTTCTTCTAAACTGTTTTGATTATCTCGAGAAAAGGGGGGAAGGATACCGAAGAGCACTAAGGTCAAGGAAAAAGTAATAGCTAAATTGAGGAATACTAGAGCAGTCCCAAAGATAGACCAAACGCTAAAGACATTCAGCAATTGAAGGGTACCGCGCAGGCTTATGAATACAATTGTTATTTTAGATACGATCAAGATTTGCTGTCTTCGGGAAGAAGAGTTCTGAGCTATAGTGGAATATGAGCTATCAACTTGTCTGGCTTCATACCTTTGATGTTCTAAACAAACTACTATAAATGTAGCCAATTCCTTAGTATGTTTTTTCTATCCCGTTTTATGTTCTCCTAAACTCAACCAGTATGAGTATCCTAGCCATAATCGCGCTTAGGATACCTACAACAACCTTTTAAATGTTTTCTATAATTAGCCATCCTTTGATTATATTTGAGCCTGTGGCTCTCAGTAATTATCATACTAATTGGTGACAGAATGGGAAAGATTTTTTAGACAGCTTCGGAAGGGAAAACGAGGGCAGCGGATAACAAACTGTAGAGGACCAAATATATCGTGGATTGAGCGGTTCAACTTGAATCCCATAAAGAGCATGGGTTCGGCCGAGTCCATACCCTTGGTCACCTGCAAGAGGAAGACTTTGTTTGCCAAGCAGTGCAGGCTGCAACTCCAGTTTGGCAGCAATGAAGGATTTGACAAAAGAGAGGAAACAATTTGAAGGCAGAAATACTCGAGTTAAAGGGAAAGGTCAAGAGAACTCGACGCTAAGACTCTTTTACCGCTAGAAAGAGGGTTGGACGAGAACTGTTGGTAGGATAACCTTCGTCTATAAATTTAGCCTAGAAATTAGTCTAGCCCGCTTTTGAAAGATTGATCAAGTGTTGAAAAGTGCAAATGGTGATGCCTTGCTGATGAGCAAGACAATGAAAATAACATGCATTGGACCCGTTGATTGCTCTTCTTTTTTTAAAAAAAAAATTAAAAATTAAAAATTAAAAAAAGAATCCTGTCGCGTGATATTGTTCAAATACAAAGCGAGAACTACCGTTTTACATATAAGTTATTGGTTCCGGCCCAGGGGGAGTGGTTGAACATATTTATCATGTGCTTGAAGTGTTTGTAGTCAACTTTTATGGGACGGATAAACTTACGTACACAAAGAACAAAGTCACACATGAACAACTCAAAGGTATGCTCACGCGATCACCCCTCTGCTTATATTTATATTCAGCCGAGTTTATGCGGGCTTCCAGGTCCCGAATGTCGGGACCCGGCGTAAGCATGCAAAACCCGGGGTGTTTTACGATCTCGGTGATCCTTGTTGGTAATCGGGAACCAGTCCAAACACTTTCAATTCTTTGAAGGATGGAGACTTCCTCAGCCTGAGATAAGAGAACGAGGAATACAGAAGGGAGTGTGACGTATCAGTTCGAAGGATATCGTCAGAGAGACTCTCAGATATGGAGGTGGGGTGCATTGTGACGCAACGAAACCGTGAATCACTACTCGCTTAATCTCAACCTCAACCTCATGGAAAACACTTGCTACTCAAAGCATGATAAATACTCATTTCAAGTCTTAAAGACGGGACAATGGGTAGTTTTTCATTTCCACAAAGAATAAATAATTTTATTTTACGACTCAGCTCTCATACCTGTCGCACAAACCACCAATCATATTAACGTAAGAAAACCCGTAAGCAACCATAACACGACGTCAGCAAGCATATAGACATGCCTTTTCGGTGTTAATTACACCAAAATGATTGCAGAAAATAGCAACAGGAAAGATATACATTCTAAGCCAGTAGCAGTAGGGCTGTGCGATCGTCAATCTGAAACAGGGCTCAAAGTAATATAGAGATCAAGTTTGACCGGTTATGGCGTCGGAGATTTGATACTGGAAAAGCACACGACCTTAAAAAATTTTCGAGGCACAGTCTTCTCTTGTATCATTATCAACATTTTAGAAACGGAAAGAGCTTGTTCAACAACATGACTTACACGTTCTCCAGTCTCCGGTCCTTCAGGTCCCTTTTCAAGGCTGAGAGTCCATCAGCACCCCAATCGTTCGAGCAGACATGGCCACAGAATTTGCAATCACCACACCCAGATCCATTTGCAGACGACGGTGGCTTTCTTATTCCAGATGACGCTTCGGAATTCGATGCAGTCTCTAGATACTCGAGGAGATACTCATTTTCATCTGTGACGCTCACGATCCCCGAACCTCTATATACGGGACCAGCAAAGACAGTATATCATGACTTTGAAAACTCCAATGGCAACACACCTCGTCGACAGGAAAAGGTGTTTCAAATTGATCTGAAATCGCAGGTGGATCTGGCTTCACAACAACCCAAAAGCAAAAATCCTTCTGTGTACGAGTTTGATGCTGTTACGGAAAAGAAGAAAGAAGGATATTCACAATTGATGTCTGCGAAAAGAAACCCATCACCACCAGTCAAACGTGAGATACCTACAAGCCCAGTAACACCAACCATCGAGGAGAAGCCGAAGTCGAGGATGGTACAGAGGAGCTTTTCGTATGGTACTCCTTTCTCAATAACTTCCAGGACGCATGGCCATATACAAGCCGACATATGGAGTAGTCGAGGGCGAGTAGGACGGACTTAGTGAGATGCGGGAAAACGGTGTGGATGAGATCAGATTGATTGACAAATAGGAAACTGTGTCGATGACATGAAGAAATGGGATACTTGTAATGGAATTGAACGAACCCATTGTTGTTATTTATTGCGAAAGGCTACATCATAATGTAGATGGTGGTTGGAATATGGCGTTGATGTGTGAAAATGGTACGAATGGAGTTGGCGTCTGGGAATTGCTTATTTCTGAATATACCCGCTCGTTCTTTCCAATCCATAAACTACTTTTCAAACACCATAATGTGTGTCTGAAGCGTATCTCAGGCTCTCCTATTTTCCATTCCTTCACACAGAATTGTACGATCTACAGAAACCATCACGTGGAAGCTCATTTATCTCACATGCACGTGTTGTGTTCCTCCAATCAAGTTTTCTCGGCGACATGCAGCCACTAAATCTCGCCATCACAACATCCCGTCAAAGTTGAAAACCGATTTTGACGGAGACAAATAATCAACTTCTCCTATTTGATTCCACTTCAGTTGTCAGCATGGCGATTGCCTCGACGTGGAACCCAGGTCACGTTGCGAAGCGGTTCTGGGAGGTCGTGGAGCAAGGATGGTATCTCGGTTTCACATCATTTGGAGGACCTCCAGTACATTTCAAGATCGTGAGTACATTCTCCTCCCCTTTGATCATGATAAAGTGATCAGAAGCAATCATGAAGCCGTATGTCGTAAACACGATGTGTCAGATCACGTGATAACACACACTCAATAGTTCCACGACAAATATGTTGACAAGCTAGGATGGATCGACGAGCAGATGGTGAGTGAAACTTTTAAAATCGATATATTTAGGCAAGCCCTAACTTAAAAAAAATCATAGTATCAAGAATTGTTCGCGGTTTGCCAAGCCTTCTCTGGACCGGGCAGCACGAAAATGCTGTACTGCTTAACACTGATTTATTATGGCTTTTTCCCAGCCATTCTTGCGTTGGCTATATGGAGGTATGTATCACCATTCTTAATATTGCTTTGTTATGGCTATTGACAAGAAATAGTCTACCTGGGGCTCTTGGAATGTACGGTCTGTCGGTTGGAGTTTCCCACATCAGCGAAAGTCTTCCTCGGGCTGTATATGCGCTTCTCTCCGGTCTCAATGCTGCCGTCGTCGGCGTTATCACTCTTGCAGCAGTTCAACTTGCCCAAAAGGCCATCACTGACAAAATGACTCGCATTTTGGTATTTCTAGGCGCAACTGCGGGCTTGATGTATAACGCTTTGTGGTATTTTCCCCTGCTGATGCTCTTAGCTGGAATTACATCAGTAGTCTTCGATTACCAGATCCTTCACCCTATAGTGAAGAAGGTTACAGGATTAGTTCGGAAAAAGAAAGCATGTAGCACTGAAGAAGATGGCCATGAGCTTCCAGTTGTAAATACCAACTCCGAGCAAAAGCAAGAGGATGAGATTCAGCCTGTACCACCGAGTCCTTCTCGCAGTTCGCTAGCTAAGGAATCAGTCCATCTCCCTAAAGAAAATGCCGCCGAAGAGGTTTCAGAGCCACGAATTATTCCAGCTGCACGAAGAATTAATATATCATGGCAAGTAGGCACGGTAATTCTCGCCGGTTTTGTAGTTGTCTTCATCGCTCTCATGGTCCTTCGAGGTGTTCTTCCACACAAGAAACTTCTCTTCAGCCTATTCACGAATATGTTCCTCGCTGGTACTATCATATTTGGAGGCGGGCCGGTTGTGATTCCCCTCCTCCGAGAGTATGTTGTTAATGAAGGCTGGGTTTCACCTCGAGATTTCTTGATTGGCCTTGCAATTATCCAAGCATTTCCTGGACCAAACTTTAACTTCGCTGTATACCTCGGGGGGTTGACGGCTGTGTATGGAGGATACAACGCTGCTATTGGTGCCCTCCTGGGATATATTGGAATCTTTCTTCCCGGAATTGTTACAGTACATGGCACCATGGGTATCTGGAGTGCAATTCGAGGAAAGAGATGGGTAAAGAGTGGGCTGAGGGGTATAAATGCCGCAGCTGTTGGTCTGATATATACTGCCGTATATCGCCTGTGGCAGATTGGATTCATCGATGCCGGATTTGAGGCTGGGAAGAGTTTGGGTGATGATCCTTGGTGGGTTGTCGTTGCCGTGACAAGTTATGTTGGTGGGATGTGGTTCAAAGTCAGCCCTCCGGTCGCGATTGTTTTGGGCGCTGTGATGGGATTAATCAGATATGGGGTCATCATGGCGTAGATCTTGACATGTCCTAGAGATAGCCTCTGAGGTGCCCGGATTTCTGCCGTTGAATATCACCATGTGCTTGGCTATTGACCCTAGTTCCAAAACAGTGCACAGTGAAGAAAGAATAGATATTTGACGTGTAACTTCTATTATTGGCGGACTTGGTAGATTATTTGCATATTTGAGTACTAAGAGGGCACAGAGACCTCCCCTTGATTCCAAGATAGTATATTTTTCTCTCAATAGTAATTTCAAAGGCTGTTAAATGCAATCTATTCTACAGCACAGCTATACAATTTACTACCCATACATTCACATCTATGCAGCAATATTTCAATTTCGTATACAAATCTTTTGTCAGATTGACCAAGAGTCACCTCCTTAGGCTTGAGCTGCATTTGTCAGTATTTCTACACGAAGGCATATTTCGAATTCTTTTCCTATCCAAGGTAATTTTACCTGGCTTGTCAGCTTTGCATTCTGTCTACTTGGAAGTGAATGGACAAGATGTGAAAAATAAACAGCTCGATATTGATTTCGATTGGCCTATCTTAAATTTGAGGGATTCAAGGCGGAGTAGCCTAAACTATCTTCCGAGTGGTTGAAACCAAAGGGACTCGACGGAAGGAAATAAATGTTTATGAACCTCATTGCTTGTGCCTACTAAATGCAAGTAAACTCCACTGTATTCAAGAATTTAATGATGATTATTTGATTGCATTTTTTAAAAAGCAAAAATATATTTAACGTGAATGCAATCGATTTCGAATAATGCAACGTAATGACAGGGATTCTCAAGGGAAGCATAGTAGTCAGCCAAATATTTCATAATGCCGTAAAATCTCAATTGTATAACACTTAGTGCAACTCATTTTGACTACTTCGTTGCTAATCCGCAAAGGGCAGTGTACTAGAACGACGACTTAAGCAGCTTTGTTTTGCCTCGAAGGTCACCATAACAGTGGCTGACTAGTGTGGCTGTGCACTACTAAATATGCCTCCACTTTTCCTCATGAAACATGAGCCTTTCTTCGAAGAATTCCAGCGCATCATTGATATTTTTTCGTTGTGAGGGTACAATGCAAGTTTTTAAACGTGTTGGCTCTGTCATTTCGACCATTCTTTCATCAAATTATGATGACAGTGATTTCAGCCTTCGTAACCCAGTCAACCCGCTACCTTCTTTCCATTGTTTTCCTGATCTACCGACTGAGATCCGACTCAAAATCTGGGAGTTCGCCATTCCATCACGAACAGTTCCTATATACCTCCATAGCCACAGAAGTGAACTGTCGGAAATTGCTTCTCACCCATTTCGTGCCAATTCGCATCATCACTTGATCCGCTCTCCAACACCGGATGGGGATGACAGGACGTTGGAAGCAGAATCGCAGGCTCAACTTTCAGCGTCATCTCACACCGGCATTTCAGTCTTCACTTGCGAATCTGGAGCTTACTGCAAATGTAGAGTACGTAGAAACGAGATATGCCATGCTATGCCTCTCCCTGCTATGTTTTACGTCTCACGGGAGAGCAGAGATGTGCTTCGAGGAATGTACTCAGAATACTTCGTAGGGCACTACGATAAACGGGGTATGATATTGGGAAAAAACCCAGAGTTTCGAGTAACTCCCAATTCAATAGCAGATCCTGCAATATCGGGCAAAGGTGTTGTTTGGAACCCTGCCCTTGATACGATCCTCTTGACGATGAACATTGCATCTAGCGGAGATATCCAAGATATTATCCACTTCGTTGCTATTGCCGCGCGGGAAATTCCTCAAATCAGAAGAGCAGCCATTCAGATCAGAATCGCAATGCCGCCATATCAATGGAGCGAGCGCGGACGTTTCCAGAAGTGGCGGAACTGGGGACCGGATGGAAGTTGGGTGCCACGGAAAATTGTGAAATTTGAGAATCTGAGAGAGATTGTTATCGTAAGAGAAGTTGGTAGCAAGAACGATAAGATGTTGCCTCAGGAATGGAGAGACAGGACTATGTCAATTTGGCAAGAAGAATTGGAGGGGATGAGAGAAAGGTGGCCGACAAGTTGGGATGGAGTTATCCCACGATTGACATTCATGACAAGCATGAAGCAGTTATGAAAATTGCAGATTTTACAATCTTATGATAGCTCATTTCCCTCCTTCCGTTATATTTAACACTTTCTATCTCTCGTGCTAGTCTGCAGGACAAATGAGTGCCAAGTGATTTCAACCCCCTTCCATGTATGTCGGCTTTAAGCGAAATCCCCTCCCCCTCCCCGCTATCAGTATTTGTTAAATCCGACATCACATCTCTACAGCCTGAGTCATATATCCTCACGCCCTACTCCTACTTCTACTCAAAGTGGATTATTGGGAAGTAACTTATACGAGGCCAGAAGATGAGATGGTGATTGCGGTTGCGTGGGAGGAGGTTAAGGAAGGGAATATGTATGGGATGGCTAAGTTGGCGCTTGCTACCTGTGTGGTGGAGGGACGGGCAGTAATTTTAGGAAGGAGGGGGGTTATTAAATAACGAGTAGTTGGATTTGGAGGGCGATGATTTAGATAAGATAGTTAAGGGTATTTTGGAGGGTGGCTTGCTGTTCAAGTATTAAGGAGGTATTTGACACTACATATTAGAAATATATATAGCGAATGAGTAAATTTGGTAGTACCAGAAGACCATGGGGCATCTCTCTTACCCATTTGTCCTGAATCATTATGGACCAGCTTCGGGTGATCATGGAGACTCCAGTGATATTGGAAGCCCATTTTGGTAATAGCTTGCTCGCAACCTTTATAAGCGAGTGAAAGGGTTTCTCACCGTGTCTCTCAGATGGCTACTTCTGAATGTATCGCATCTATACTGGTCTAGGACCAATTTTTGGCATCTTTTGCAAAAAAGACTTCTCACAGCCAACGATGAAACAGGGACATATTTAAATAATTGATTTTTTTCTTCACTTCTGCACTCCGGGTTGATGACTTGGAAAACCGCAATGCCAAAGTAGCGCCTCAACCATGGTGGTGGCATCATGAAGACTCATCCTCTTACTCCTTTCATAGGCTTACTTTACGGTACCCACAGCTCTAGATTCGGGCCTTCTCCATTGGCCTAAATTCGGATTCCTTCTGCATAGCCATCATACCCTCCTTCGCCTTCACCCTACCAATCCCAACTTGGGTTGTCAATCTCCACGGATAGTCAAACTGATCCATAAACACCTCACACACCTGCCAAAGTCAGCGTGTTCCAACAACCTTCAAAAGGCAAACTTACTTGTATACAACTAGCACTCTTAAATTCTCTACTTGCCAATACTCTCTCTAATTCTTCAATCGTCTTACAAGCATGACTCTTCGCCTTAATCCCGTTCTTCTCACTCGCACCAAAGAACTCCAACATCTTCTGATGATCCCAAAGCATACTGACATCATTATAGGTCTGCTTTGGCCCATTAATAGCTCTCTCAATCGAGTATCCAGAATTGTTGATCACGAAGATAATAGGCCTAAACCCAAATCGAATATATGAGCCGATCTCTTGCACAGTCATTTGAAGTGAGCCTTCTCCTACGAGGAGGATCACTCTTCCAGGACGCTTTAGCTCTTTTGCTGCGACACAGGCACCAAGACAAGCTCCGACTGTGTAGCCAATTGAAGACCAAAAGGTCTGGGTGATATAACCGATATTTTCAGGGAAGAAGGAATCTGGCATACCAAATTGGGCGGTTCCCGATTCGGCGAGGACGATGTCATAAGGTTGGAGGAAACGGCCAATTCGTTGCCACATGAAGGATTGAGTGAGAGGTCCAGAAGTTGAATCATTAAGGAGGGGTCGCTACGATATATCAGCTTAGCGTAGGAATTATGTAGTATTAAACTGAGAAGCTTACCTTAACTTTAGTCCACGTTTGGTCACGTGGGATTTTGTAAATTGCGCTGTCTTTCTCGAGCTCTTCAACAACACGCTTGAGAACTGGCAAGAAATGAACACTATGGTGAACAACACCCTTGATTTGACAGAAGGCGTGCCCCAAATGAGCAAGTTGACTGTCTTTAATGTCACGGGTAAAGCCACCAGTATTTGAATCCGATATAAGAGGTCCAAGGTTTATGACCAAATCTGAGCTCTCAACTCCCTTCGCAACACCATCGAAAGATACTTATTGGTGTTAGAACTTCTTCAAATAGGTGCAAGGGGCTTAGATCTTACCTGAACCATTATAAAGACCATTATAGCATGGATGTGTTTCGTCAACGATCCCTTTTCCTAGAGGTGTAGCATAAGTAGGGAATTGTGTTAAATCAACAAGTTTCTTAGCTATATCCCTCCCACCATGTCGAGCTGTAAGGACATCGACCAGGATACATGGGTTCGAGGCGTTCTTGATAGCCTCAAGTGTAGCCCTCACAATCTCATCTTCAGCTTTCGTATTTGTATTCTTGATGATTGTATTAAGTGGGGTGTCGAGCCTAGAGGCATCAACTTGCAAGCTAGGAAGATCCATTGGAACGTAGATGTAGACTGGCAATCTACTCTTAACGCCTGTCTCGATAACACGGTCGATTTCCTGAGCCATGTTGTACCCACCCATAAGAACTGTATGAGTCTTGCGGATTGGTTCAGCCATTCTAACATAAATTCCCTGGTCCATACCAGGCTCCATTGTGTGATGGATCAGCAATCTATTCTTCTGAACTACATGAAGCGATATCAGCATCTACCATTAATATCAAGGAACTATTTATTGTCTCCTGGTTCTTACCCCATCGTGCTGGCATTCCCACAATATGAATCATACCTGCATGCTCAGCGTATGCTCCGGCAACACCATTCATTGCTGATAATTCACCAACGGCGTAAGTCGTGATAAGCACTCCTGGAATGCCCTTGATACGGGTGTATCCATCGGCAGCATAGGCAGCATTGAGTTCGTTGCAGGTTCCGAGCCACTTTAAATCTGGCAGCTGGAATAACTCATCCAAAAGTGCAACTGATAACATGTCAGTGATCGTTCATCGCCTGTGAGATCACAACAGCATGAAAAATTAAAGAATTGCAAAATATCCTATTGACTTACGGTTGAAATCTCCAGGTACTCCGAATATGTGTTCAACCCCTAATTGTGCAATTCTCTTAAAGAGATACTGCCCCAGAGATATTGTACCCGCCATCTTAAAAACGTATCGCCAAAGATATGAAATATGTCAACTTCCCAGGACGTAATAGGCTCTTCGAAATTTCAATTTGTGTACAAAGCATAAGTTTAAATAAAAGCTATGAGGTAGATATGGAGGGCAAGCGAAGGAACTTTAGGAAGGTCGCGAATTGTAGCTCGATAAGCCAGCCAACAAAGAATGGATCACTGTAACAATCTCAATTAAGTAAGCCGTAAAAGAGAATGGTATGAGGTTTGGTATTGCAAAGGGAGGGGCGTTGATGTAAAGTGGTGGTGGTTGTTTGTTAAACTGGAGAGTGGGGCATGGAGGGGTCATGATTGCTCATGGAGGTCCTGCCGGCAGTAGCAAACCTCGGCTCGGATACAGTGCCGGTGGTAGCCGTATAAATCCGCGAACTATTATGTTATTAGTTCTGAAGTCCTTCAATACTTCTTTGTGTTGGTGAAATTTAAGTGAAGTTGGTTAAAATAATAGATGGGCCCAATGGTTGGCATTTTTAAGTGAATTAAAGCAGTGAATTTAGATCCTATGCCGTAAATATACATTATATTATTCTACACAGAGAGTATTAATCATACATAAATTTGTTGACTAAGGTCTGAAAAGGAAAGGTGTTATTATACTCCTCTAAATAGGTAAGAACTTTGTTCGATTGCTCTGCCCTCGCCCGCTTTGGACTCAGGTTCATAAGTTCCCTCATCAACTCAGGCGCAACATTTGGCATGCCGTTTTGATTATTTGGACATCGCAAAGGATCTAAGAAGACCAAGCCAGATATGAGGTGTGCCTTCATAAACGCAAGCTCAAAGCGTTTTTTGCTTCGATCGACTTGAATCCAGCGCATTGCCATGAATTCTACTTGTTGACATCGAGTCACTACAGCTGGCAGATTTGATTTTTTCTGCTCTATGTAGTCAATTGACTTCATATTTTGAAGTAAGCATTGGTATGCCGCTTTCGATTCTTCCGTGCCTCCGGGGTCTGAGATGCTCATACTGGCAAGATATTCATGTGCAGCGAGCATTGCGACTGGCATTCCTAACCCATGTTTACACACCTTCTCATAGGCATATTTCGTGTAGGGTACGAGGTGATTCGTGCCGTCTGTTAAGGTCCAGAGTGGATATCGTTTTCGTAATCTTCTGATGATCTCTAGAATTTTTTCCATCTTCAGTATGTCTTGATCCTCCATAGCAACGTCCAGACAGTATTTATAGTAAGATGCAAACTCTTCGGGTGGATCCCTGCATCGATGTAGCTGAATTTGAAGTGTTCGCTCCAGTGATAAATCAAATGGACCTTCCCAGACTGGAAATTGTAATGAGCGAACGGTGTATATTTTTGAGTGTGCCAATGCCTCTTTGAAGCACTTCAATTTTTCCAGTGCGGTTGTGTCGTCCTTCATCTCGGTTATTGCTGCGAGGGTTTGTGCTTCGTCAAGGTTTCCAGAATACCGGTGGCTGTATTGCCCAATAGTCTGAACTTTTGAGTAGAGATGATCATTACATTCGGTCATGAGTTGTTGTATCTCATCACCCTGAATGAGCTTCTCTTTCACATTCGATGCATTGTCTACAAAAATCATTCTGATACGAGTATGCTGCCGTTTCGTTATGTTTGGGTTCTGCATTATAATTTGAAAAAGTGCCTGAATTTGTACCCGGTACTCTCCATGTGGGTCGAGAAACTCGTTGAAGTCTATGATTGCATCAAGACGCCCTTCAGGAATTAGACGTTCTATTAGGCCAACAACTTTGACGTAACGGATCATGTGCAAACTAAAACTCCGAATCTGTCGGTGATAGAGGAAATGTATCCATATCTAGTATCAATGTTAGTTTCGTACTTGAGCTCGCGAGACAGCGCTTGGATATTTCCTTACCTCATGCTCATATAAGATCCCAGAACTTGATGTCGCCTCCCACTTTCGATATAAATCAGTTACATACTGCTCTTTCTCACGATAATTGCCGGTATCTGTCATTTGAAGCCCAAGCAATTGAACTATTAAAATTTCGGATGCTGTTAATTGATCTAAATCCATCTTCTCAACCTTTACACGCATTCTTTTGCGAAGGCCTTTCTCCACAGGGTCTGCATTCATAATCGCACCCTGTCGAATAGCAGGATCGACGGGGTATGGTTGGGACTTTTTAGTATTTATCCGAACAGCCAAGTTATAGATAACTTCATGGGGAGCATTGATCCCCATATGTACACGGAGCATCCCATAATGTATGAGAGTTTGTATGACATCGCGTTCGTCCTCGAGGGTATGAAGGAGATTTAACAGTATATCCTCCGTGTCTAAGTATCGGTGATAATATCGGTGTTCCAGGGCGATTAGGAGTTGTTGCTGAGTGCTCGTGGTGACATGATTCGGGAAATGAATCGGAGAAATGCCATTATTCGGGAGACGATCGGGCGGCCCCCGAGTATACCTAAGAACCCGATTAGAGAATAAGACCCTGTATAAATTTTGAAGTGTCACGTACGTGGAAGATACCTTGGCGCCCATCTCATCGATCTACATCCTTATTGCGCCTCTCTATCGTAAGAATTTTCCAGACGAGCACGCAAATCAAGGGACCTTCAAGAAGGATACTTAGAAGTAACTGAGTGAAACATTATTTCGCTGATTGGCACTCTGAATCATAATAAATCGAGGTGGGTCTTTCATTCCAATGGCCCCAAAAAGCAATCTTCCGAAACATTGGTTTTGGGTGATTACAGACGACCCTACGAAGATGCCTCAGCAAGTCCAATACCTGCGTTGGGTGGAAAATTTTGGGAAAGCATATTACGAATACGTGGTGATGGCCATGAAGGAAATTGGAAGGTCCTGGGCCTCACTTCAATAAAGTTGCTCCATCATAGGTAGACTCTGCGAGAAAGGACTCTCATTTTAAGTAACTTCAAGCAAGAGTGGGAAGTGGCTCGTGCACGCCCCTAAATGTGCTGTGTCTTGATTGTATTGATAACACGGCATTGTGTTTGTGAATCGAGAAGTATTCTATCATTGTCAATTGTGTAAGCGGATTGTGTTGTGCAAATAGAAGGTTCCAATGGCGCATGAGGCAATAGAAATGAGCTCCTTTGCTAACTGACGATATTTACGAAAATTATATCAAATGAAATCAACTTTCTTGGCCAAAGCTATTCAAACAGTCGCGTAAACTTGGATATAAGAAGAGAACCTAGCAAAAGTTTCCCAAATACAGTCACGTGAAGATCTTCCTTAATCTTATCTGAGCATAGTGTGGGGTGCATATACAGTGGGGTGCAAAAAGTTTGAACGCGCCCCCTGCTAGCGCTTATTTTACAGGCTCTCTAAAGTGCGTAGCCCAAGTACTACTACCCTGAAAATACGTATAAGTAGTCACGCTAGAATGTTGGCAGGGCAACGGCGTTCAAACTTTCTGCACCCCACTGTAAGCAGTACAGAAATCACAACCACCTCCGTCTTTCTCCAAACTATTAAATTGCCCCGCGAATCGCAAGCATAAGCGGACACCCAGCTCCGTGAAAACTACCACGAGCTGCCAAGAACGATTTCACGATCGTTTGATTCCGGCAGATTTCAACGATTTGAGGCTAAACATACCCTGAGCCCTGCTTGAAACGACGATGTCAACCTTGGACCTTGGAGATTGGAAAGGGGATAGATCGATCCTGCTATTTGAGTTCAAAACAAATGATATTTAGGGAAGTTGGGGTCTGGAATTTGAGGGTGTGGATAGTTACACATCCACCAAACAAGACTCAGGATCGAAAAGCCACTCTGTCGGTCCGTTTGACCGGAATACTAGGGGACTCGCAATCCCAGTGGTCAAGCTCAATACTACGGTAACTAGTTGCTTTTGGTCTACGGAAAGCACTGTCCGGATAATCATCACAATTAATCTATTCCGTCAAGTGACGATACTCGTGGGTATTTTTTGGATGTTTCCTGCATTGCGATTTGTCGCTTTGACTTCAGATGAGATACAACGAGGGGATGGGTAATATATATGCTCCCCACAACGGATATCTCGGAGCGAGATATATTGTTCCGCGTGATGGTTTATGTAGTATGGCGTGGAGGGCTTCCAGAAGCTAGACGCCAAGAAGAAATTTTAAAGAATATAAAGTACTCGAGGTTGAGAAGGCGCTTTTATCTACCTGTATCCAAATCCGAATCCTTATCCCTCCACGTTCTTTGGATTGCCATCTTGAACACCATGAAGTCTTTTGTCTCTGTCCTGTTTGGTGCGGCTGCTCTAGCCAGCCAAGCCTCCGCTCATTGTAAGTAGAATCTCTCCACTTAATTTCTGAGTATAAGCTAATGCATAGCAGATATCTTCCAGCAATTCACATATGGTGGAACCAAATTCCCAGTCTACCAATATATTCGCCAAAACACCAATATGAACTCGCCAGTTACAGACTTGACTTCGACAGATCTGAGATGTAATGTTGGTGGATTGACAGGAGGCTCAACCCAAACTATCACAGTCAAAGCTGGAGACAGTTTCACCATTACTAGTGATATTGCAGTATATCACAACGGTCCAGTTTCGATGTGAGAACTTATCCTCCCCCACATCTTCGGGATTTACTGACAATGCAAAGATACATGGCCAAAGTACCAGCAGGCCAAACAGCAGCATCATTCGACGGCTCCGGCAGCGTCTGGTTCAAAACCCTCGATCTCGGCCCAACTTTCGATAGTAGTGGGAACGCCGTCTGGCCGCTCGCTCAAACATACACCTCCACTATCCCTTCTGCACTCCCTAGCGGCGACTATCTCCTTCGCATCCAACAACTCGGAATCCACAACCCCTACCCTGCCGGAATCCCACAGTTCTATATTTCCTGCACCCAAGTAACAGTAACTAATGGAGGAAGCGGAACTCCAGGGCCGCTAGTGGCGATACCGGGTTTTATAAAGGGTGATGAGCCAGGATATACTGTGAATATTTATACGAATTTTAAGAACTATACTGTTCCTGGTCCTGCTGTGGTAGGTGTTTAAATAAAACCCATAGGAAAATGTGCAAGTTAACACAAAGTAGTGGTCAGGCACGGGTGGGACTTCCCCAGCACCCGGCACAACCAGCGCCACGACTCCAGGTACAACAACCGCAGCCACGAAACCCGTGACGAGTGCTCCAGCAACAACCTCGACGACTGCCCCGGCGACCTCGTCAACTGGTGTTATTGTTGCGAAATATGGACAATGCGGGGGCTCGTCGTGGACTGGAGGAACGACGTGTGTGGCTGGGACGAAATGTACGGTTTCGAATCAATTTTATTCGCAGTGTTTGTGAGTGGATTGAGGCTAGTAGGGATGAAAGTGAGATGATTGTATAGTGGTATTTGTGATTATTGAACTTCATGTATATATTTTCGGTGGGGGTCTAGTCATATGAGACCTTGAACACTGTCTTAAATGCTATGCACATTTTAGTTGAGACTGTAGGAAATTTGAAAAGTAGGTAAATTGCAATCCTGAAGTGAAAGTGTGTAGCTCTTTGATGGAACTCTTCATTCATTCAATTAATCGGGAAATCTTCTGAAGTCAGCACATTTATTTAATTTTCTCCATTGTAGCACCCCTAAAACGCGCAGGGTATTGCAGGAGGAATGAGCAGAAAGGTCATGCAGTAGAAGCGATATTAGTGAGGTATGTGAGATGTGGAGGTGGGAATCTCCAGTGACGGGTTATTGAGACATGCGAAAAAATAAAATTGCTTTGTGGTGACTAGCTATACTTAGGCTTTCGGGTGGTTACGAAGCTTTGAAATACAATAGTGCGGTGTCTTCCTAGATACGTGAAAGGGTGAGATTCAGGTGCTCTTGACATTTAGTTTCCTACTAGACTCCATATTTTTTTGTAGTGAGTTTTTATCTGAACATTTGTCCCTGCAATTCACTCTTTTGACCCCCCCCCCCCCCCCCCCCCTTTGCTGTCAGCACAACACGTCAGTCGACCTCTGCTCTAAAGCATTTTCTAGTTTCACACTCATCTCTTCTTCTCAGTTATGTTTAAGGCTAACGAATTTCTTCAACTGCTCAAAGTCTCATTGGTTTTTATCAAATAGTCTACATGACTTTCTATTTTGGTCGCTAGTCAAGCCAGCCAGACCAACGACAGCAAAGATCTGATCTTGCGGATCATTATATTTCTTAATTCATGTCGCATGCATCGTGCCAAATAAATCTAGGAGATGATGGATGGCCCCAGGATTGTGACCACGAGACATTTTACATAGTTGTCCGAGAGTACCGAGTAGTGAATCCATCTTTACTGACCTGAGTCCCATTTGATCCCATGGAGATACTTGAGCGTATTTTACTTTGCGCATGCATTTCCGTATTGATCTAGGTACTAGATATCCCACATCCATCATCTTTACCACATAATAGACCCCAAGCCGTTGTGAAAGCGGCTTCTTGAGTAACCCATATCCTAGAGAACCAACCATGATTAACGATGTTATGGGGCTACTTCACTCTTGTGTCCGGGGGCATCGCCTACGGAGGAATTTTGTCCTCGAAAGCCTCTCCAGAAAATAATCTGAGCACCTCCAAGCCTTGTATATTGTGTTTGAGGCAGGCCCTAACCAAATATTGACGCTGCTGGCATCCGTGTAAATATGGGTAATAAGAGGAATTTGCTGGCCCCTTTCCTCGATGTCATCCTGATTGATGCAAATGGTATCGATCCACAGAAAGCATAAGCTTGTGCGAAACCGGAGAGAATGCAACATCTAGTCGACAATTGGAGTAATCCCCCAGGTTTTCGTTCGCCATGAATAGAGAGGCAAATCCCTTTGTGCTTAATGGCCCCATACGTAAGATACTGCCCCATAATGCACTGGATCTGACTCTGGCATTACTGGCACATACACGAATTGTGTATGTAAAGGATAACCTGTCCACCCTAGGGTGACTGTAATGAGGCAGATATGATTGTCTGGTAACAGCGGGGCACAATATGGATTATCTATATCAAGCTGTCTAGATGTGAGTCGTTTAGATGCCCCTTAAATGGATTTATGAAAACTCACATTTAAGGTCCGAGTTTTAGAAGAGTCAACCTTACAGTGAGGGTATGGAGCCAGAAGCCCAGTGTAATTCGTTGGCTATCCAAGAAAACTACTGGAAAGGACCACGAACTGTGGTGTAATTGGTGCTTATAGATGATATTCATAGTCATGATGAGGAGGATGCTTTGAATGGAAGTAAGTTGGTAGGACTGGCAGAACAGGGATTGGAGGATAGAAGTAAACTAATATCCTCTCTGTCTTTACCCTGCCACTTTGTATAACTGCGATAAATGTGAGTGCAGCACTCTTGCTTCCCAATAGCAGTCAATCCAGGACCATAGATGGAATTTGGTTACTCAAGTCTCGGTGCTGAATTGGATCGGATGACGACGGTGGCGCCACGATAAAGACTTGATTAGAATTAAGTGGATATCGCAGAGGATAGATAAAGGACCGCTGGTTATATGGTGAATCAGGGAAGTGTCTGTCAACCCCAGCCTCGTCAACTTCTCGTATCTGGGCCTGAATTCTCACAGGAAACACGAAGAATGGAGCTCTCGACGAAATATGCAATATATAATATGATATTGAAACCTTCAAGATCTAATTACTGCTTAAATTGACATGAGCAACTATCATAAAAGGACGAAGAGATCAACTCACAGCTCGGTTTTGCGCGAAGAAGTTGATCTCTTCTCCTTCATTCGCGATTCGGCTTCTGCTTTAGTAGGCATAAATCCTTCAAGATCCATCCACTCTGCGAGAAAGGCTGTTACAATCTTTGCCCAATCTTCTACCGTGGGCATATGCAAGTGCTCCGCATCATCCTCAGCTGTGTGCCAGACAGTTGGAAAAGGAGATGGGATGATATGTAAGATCTCGACGCCTCGGGCCATGAATGGTACATGGTCGTCTTGGATTCCCCAGCCCATATTGAAGGTATCAGGGTCTTTATCTGTTTCTGGAAGGAAAGGGTGATCTACTTTTGACTCGAGGAGCTCAAGTGTTCGCATTCGAGATTCGATCAAAGCTAGATGTTGGTATGCCCAATGTGTCGTTTTAAAATAGGAGGTAATTCGTGGTTTCTCCGCGCCGAGAAGATCGAGAAGGAGGAAGAGGGTGATGGAGCTTAGCATGTTGTGGTACGTAGACATCGCAGCATGCGGAGTCGATTCCCATGATTCAGCTAAAGCTCTGAACTTATTAGACGTGACATAGAGAGGAGAATTAGATTATTACCTGGCTCCATATAATGAATCGTCGTCAGTCCATGTATGGAAAGCTTCCTCTCCATCCAAGAACAAGATTTGTACACCCTTCTCTTCCTCCAATCCTGTCAAACCTTCTGCCTCCATGGCAGCCCATTTCTTTGTCAAGGCTTCATCCACACTCCTTGCCGCATGCATTATCATCGCACATGGAGCTGCGCTATCTGTTGCGCCAATAAATCCAGGTGGAGTAAGCTTGCTGTCATAGTGAGCAACAAGGGCCAGCCTTCCAACTTCTCCCGGCTTTGTCCATGGCGGATCGCGTGTGATAACGAAGTTGACGAAAGGGACTAGCTTGTCGCCAGTAGCAGGAGTCTTTGAACTTGAGTTTTGGTACTCAATCTTCCAGTTCGGGAGATGAGTCGCGAACCACTGCGCAAAGTGTGTTTGTACGAGCGTTGATCCAGGAGTTCCTGGCACTCGAGGGATAAGTATAGGTGCTAATATGTCTCCATTGTGTATATCAAAATCTGCGCCAGCAGAAGGAAGGGCCCTGAGGGCGTCATCAGAGAGAGGTGTAAATGCAGCTATGCTGAGTAACAGACAAGCGAGTGATAACAACGTCCGCAGGCTCGAAAACATCATCGTATCGTACAGGCAATGGCCTAATATTCGTCACGGTCATGAACTCCGCAAGATCATGATCAATTGAACCGTGCTGTCAAACCTTCGTCGAGAAGCGGGTATTGATTACTCGGGTGTTTTGATATCTGGCAAAGTCGGTTGCCAAGACTCGGAATTCAGGGGCCCGCGCGCTTAGCGCGTCTAGCCAGACGTTGCACTCTATGATATTTGCAAAAAAAAAAAACATCCCCCAATCAACATAAGACTGGCGGCAGTCGAATGTTACCGGACTTCATATAAGATGAGAGATTCAAATGATCATGTACTCGGCTTGTTCGGTTGAGAGACTTGTGAATAGTTTCTTTTCTTTTGACTGTCCCTCAAAATCCCTGGGCAATTTCTCGACCCCTTTCTAATGTCCTGCATCATAAGCTTCGCCTACGCAGCCAAAATGCCAATAACTCCAGCTCTGTCACGAGGAGCTTTCCGCTCTTTCAATGCGTCTTTCTTACTCAGGAAGTCTAACTTAAGAGTTCTTAAACTTCCTGTCTTACGGCCTAGAAATATCACCACTTCAACACCACGCAAACCTCCCGCTAGAAAGTCCTGTAAGCTTGTGACATGGCTCATCCATGTTTTCCACAATATACTGATCGTTTTCCCCAGTGTTTCCCGAGCGCCTGCTCGTTTACCACGCTGGTACTGGACGCACAGTATTCGTTGGATCTCTCAAAATTACTACAATCTTCATCTGTTCATTCTTCTGTATCTTTGTAGGTCCAACATTCTTCAATGCAGAAGACCCAGCACCAATGGCTGCCAGTATTGGTAAGTGAGAAACTAGCATTTTGAAAAGAGTCACGTGATGGAAATATGTGCCATCTTAGTTAAACCGAGACTAATTGCCTTTAGTTGTGTTGTCAGGGATAGTCCCTATGGTATTCGTGATGTATATTAGCAGGCCATTCGTCAATTTCATCCACCTCCGGCTTCCACCTTTTGCTCGGAACTCCAGGGAAATTATGATGCGATACTCAAAAAATCTACCCAAAGATGCCGAAATAGACATCACAACAATGAATCTTCTTGGTAAAGCTCAAGTTGCACGTATGAAGGTCACCGATCTGTATCCTGTTCGAGAGCGATTTGGGATGGTAAATTATGCCAGGGATACGAAGGAGATCAATTCGAAACGGAAGTGGTGGATGCCGCCAGCGATACGGCAGTTTGGAGTGCACAGCGGTCGAAGTCGAATAATGGGTGGAGAAGTATGGGACAACATTGCGATGGCCATATCGAGGAACGCTAGGTTAAACAATGTCAAAAAGCCTTGATACCTGTTCAAGCTGGTATCTTTCGAAATGTCCATCCACTAGATTATGTCACAAAGGCCCTAAGGAGGAGGCCAAACACGGCACTACCTATAGTACGGAATGCTGTTGATATGAATATATTCAAATTAATATAACCTACAGTCAATCTTGCTGTTTCACGGCTGAAGACTAGAATCTAAATCAAACATATAATATTTCCAACTCATCTCAATGAGTGCTGGGGCCCCAAATGCAGCCCCTCCAATTAACATTAGATACCAACGGAAATCCTACACACAACAGGTCTAACGGGCGGAATAAGCCCTAGGAAAGTACCAGTGGGTCACTAAATTCATTTTCTACTTTCATCCGTTCTACTTCTGTTTTTTCCTATGACTTCTCCATCCTAGTAATATTGTGTAGTTTCAATAGCAACCCCCTCCCCGGCCTCTAGGCCCCGATTCCGACTCTAGGTATAATTCGTATCCACTAGCTAGAAGCAGAGCCGGTTCTGCCACTGGTACTGACGCTGGTACATTGTCATTGTTGGTTAGTGGTGGAACGGTAACAGCCAACTTGATGTCCTTGTATGCTCTGCAGTTGCCGCAATTGCTATATTCAGCGGGAACTGCAAAGGTGACAGTTGCAATCCCAAGCAGAGCGAAAATCGAGGTTTTAAACCTGCCGATGAAAGGAAGGTTAAAGAGTAATTTTGAGATTTTAATTGTGTGGCGCGAGAAGGAGCATTTTTCTCACGGCTACGGTTCACAATTCATGTTTAAACCCTGATGCATACTTCACCACAGGCCCTCTACGACCGATCTAAGAGTATAACAAACGTCCTATCTCTATTAGGTGTAACTCTCGTGATCTGATCATTTGTGTCTCTCTTCCTGTTGATACTTATATTTGTGCGCAATGGGAGAGTTAATCATTCTTTTCGAATACGGTAACGTAATTAGCACGGCACTTCATATTTGGGAACAGAGGGTAAGGTTTCAAAATTACGGCTTGAAAATTTTACCTTCTTATGCTTTGCACCCTCGCCATCATCAAATTGCTGTGGTGATGTACGAAGGGACTAAAGTTGCGTACTGCTAAGTCTAAAAGTGGAACCCACATAAGGGAGGTGTCGTTAGTTAACTAGTAAGCAAATTATAGGTAAAATCCAATGAAGGTGGTCATGGGATACTTGAGGAGGAAATAGCTAGTAGAAGGTATCCTAATTTTATGAGTTTGCATTGATAATTGATAATTAAACTCTAGCTCTGGCGCGTGAAAGTATTATATCTGTTAAGGAAAATAGTGGAAGTAATTGTTTCGGTAAATTAGAAAGGTTTAGGGAAAGTCTCGGGCGAAATAAAGCATACGTATAGTTCATATAATTTCCCCCAATGCTATAGAAAAGTAAGTGAGGTGGCTCCGTTGATGAGATACTTTTCGGTGTTATTGTATAGTACTCCCAAGAAACTAGAAAGCTTATCCTCAAATATTTCACTGCTTTGGAAGGTAGCGGGTCAGAGCTCATTTAAAATAATGAAATATAGAACAATGAGAAAATGGGGTGAGATAAATTATAAGCTATCAATAGTTTAAACTATGAATTTGTTCCACACTTCTCTAGATTCTGCGGATCCCCACATAGCAATTTCACCTCTAGATTTTGACTCATGCATTGAAGCTGCACCAAATCAGCAGTAACTCGGAACACATAAGTTGAATCACATATGAATTCGATCGGGTTCATGATATATCTCTTGGTGGGTGTTATTATGATTCGGGAATGAGTTGTTCAAGTATAGGTCGTATTCAGAACTTCTGTTGTTGAAAAAGATGCTAATTTCTTGCCTGGGGCACATACCAAAATTCTGCTTCAGTTTGGAAGAATGCAACATGCTAAAAGCAACACAAATATTTGACAGAATGGGGTTTGTAGATGGAGTGAAGGAAGAGGAGAGAAAATGTGCTAAAAGTCTCTGGCCATGGAGCATTGCGAAAAGTGTAAAGAGCCCCCCAACTTATGGAAACGATTGAAATATTTACTTTAATGCGAACACTCGCATGTAAGAAAGCAAGATACTGAGAGGATGTTATAATTACGAGAAGTCGAGTGGGTATATGGTACTATCTATGTGATATACATAGTGTTTTGTACAAGGTAGCGTAATTTTACATTTCTAGTTTCCCCCGACCTAGATAGATCTCAGCCTATACATATAACGCCGGGAATTCTCCCTTATCCTCACATCATAATTTTCAAGTTACTACCTCAGGAAAACCTCACTGGTCAGGTTTTGACGGAGTCTCTCCTTCTGATTCTGCTTCTTCGCGAAGATCGATCTCGGTTTCTTCCATTTGCTTTTCCTGCCACATTCTCTCCTTTTCCATCCGTGCTTCCCAATCCAGACCACTCTTCGTCGGCACCGTCAAAGTCTCCAAAATCTTATCACTCCTCCTCTCTAAATTGCTAACCGGGCGATTCCCAGGCCGGACTGTTCTCCCAGGATATACCTGTCCAGTGGCACGGTATTCCTCATCAGGTAACACCTCGATAACTTTAATCTTATTCTTTCCCCTCCTGAACATCAACAGATTACCATCAATGAGGAATTTAGAGGTATCTTCGTTCTTCCACAAGGCGATTCTTGTCCAGCTAACCATCCCATCTACCATAGGCATCTTTCTGCCGTGTGGCATACCACCAATGTACGCTCCCTTGTCTCGAGCAAGTCGGTTGCCTTCTGAGGCTGAATCGACGAGACCACAAGCGAAGAGAAGACGTGGTAAGCTGAGTTTTTCCACTACCCCTCTTGGAAGTTGGATATTGACCTTCGGCCTATTGTTGAGTGTAGTATATCCAGCTATGGCATCTGCATCGGCATTGACTTCGAGAACTGCAGGCTCGTGCGGTTTCTTAGCAAAAAGGAAGCGATGCTCTTTCTCCGTGACATCCGCCTCATGAGGACCATGGACAAGGGTGACAATTTCACGAGCCAGAGTATGTTGTGCTTTTCTCTCTTTCGGGTTCTCTTGATGCTCCTTGACCACAGCGTTGATGTCTTCGATCTTCAGAAAGGTGAAAAGCTTCAGGTACTTCCCAACATCTGCGTCGGAAGTTTTCAGGAAATATCCATATAAGTCGAAAACACTAGTTTCGTCACCGTCAAGCCATATAGCATTGCCTGCGCTCTTGCCGAATTTCTGACCAGAGGAAGTTGTAAGAAGTGGGACAGTGAAACCAATAGGGTCGTCCATGCCCTCGGTGTTCGTTTTCGTAAGAGGGTCCTGGGTGGTTTTCGAAAGGTACTTGACAGCATCGATTCCGGCTGTAATGTTTCCAAATTGGTCATTGCCACCAATTTGCATGTTTATCCCTTTTGTGCTATACATGTGCCACCAATCCCAAGCCTGCATTATTGGATATGAAAACTCCGCAAAAGACATACCGTCACCCTTTTCCATTTTGTTTTTAACCCTGAACTGTTAGTTATGCATGCTATGGGCAATAATAGCTTGAACTCACGTATCTCGAGCTAGCATCGACCCCATTCGCATTCCAGGACCTAAAGTCTGTAAAACCTCTAACATAGGCAATTTGTTCCACCAAGCATTGTTGTTGATTACTTCTCGATGCATCTCAAATCCTTTCTTATCAAAGTACCCAAGTCTCCTCCCGGTCGACTCCACATTGAGCCAAAGCTTCTTCAGTTGGTAATGCATATTGACCATGTTAGCATTTCGGACAGCTTTGGTGTCTTTCTCTCGCGTGATCAGACGGTCTGTGGGATCTCCAATTTTCGCAGTGGCACCTCCTAGCAGAGATACTGTGTGATAGCCATGTAGATACATCCAAAATAAGGACATGAACGGGAGAAGGTGCCCGACATGGAGTGACGCCGCAGTTGGGTCAATTCCGACATATGCTCCAAGCCTCCTTTCCGTCATTCGTCTGTCCATTTCTTCCCGAGTCCTGCGATCAAATTAGCACAGGCATAAACACACTTCATGTGTGTCACCCATACCCAGTAACAGTTTGAACCAGCCCTCTCTCCTCGAGGATTGTAAGCATGCTCTTTCTCTTCCCCGCATGGATTTCTCCCGCACGTTGTTGCCATTGCATCTCAGCATCCGCCACTTTGCTGAGATATTTCATGCCAACATTTCGCTTGCTCTGCCTGCTTAGAGGTTTGGCAGCTCGAAATGCACATCCCGCGCAGACATATGGGCTAGAACTTCGAAGTAGTAAAGGGGACGCCATAATGGCGATTGCTATAGTCATAAGATCATGAATGAGTGTATAGGGCTAATTGTACAATCAAATGAAGTCCACAAGGAAGGGCGCTCAATGGAAAAGTGAATGAAACTGTTTATACATGTGTGTTTTCTAGCAATAAATTTTTGGTGACAGACGCGTTCGGGCGCGGAGCGGATGAAAGTTTCTCCGCTTTTTGCAAGATTTCCGCTGTGCCAAGCATACCTGCTAGTGCCGCTCCGCCCGGGACCCTCACTCATGACGCACCTCACCGACAACGGCAAGAGCATCGCACGTGAACACAAGCTTGACGCCGACATGCACTTATTCCTCCATTCAGAGCTCGAGTTCTCTTTTCCTCGTGTGTTGTCACTCCGACCTCCATAAACTGTCCCCTGTATGTAAATCTGCCCCTTTCTTCATCTTCTTGTTTACATTGTTCTCTCTATTCTCCTATATCTTGTTGAGCCTCACATTGAACATGGCAGACGCAATCACTTCAGGCCTAGATGGTAATGAAATCTTCCAGGTTCTTTATATTCCCAGACCAAAAGAACCTACACCGTCGGATCACCCGAGTATGAAGGCGTATGTTAGCTCCTACCCTGCACTGAGTCAGGTGACAAAAGTCGACAAGGATGCAATCATCTTCACTGCTCTGCTTGAGGTAGATACGAGCCGTGCTACAGATCCATGGCAAATATCACTATGGTATTACAATGGGAAGGACTGGCAAGAAGTTCCTATGGACCCATTGAATAATTCCTCATCACATCCGGTTGACCTACAAGTCTCAAAAAGCAACTCCGGGCCCTCACTTACACGTCTTTACTTTACTACGCCATTGACAATTCATTTGCCTACCAATTTCACAATCAAGTTCCGGGCTGGCCCGGATCAACCGTGGAAATGGGTCAAGGATCACCAAGGTGCAACTGATGGAACTGTTATGCTAAAGAGCATCACAAGTCAGGAGACAATTTCGAGCAAATTGGAAGACTACATTGAAGGCCTGAATCCAGCTCTTGGTGCCAAGAACTACCGAAGCCAGTCTCCAGGGACCACTCTCTGGGCCGTGGAAGCTTCAATCGAAGCGGCCGATGGTGAGAAATCATCTATTCAAGAGATCAAGTTTGGTTTGCCCTGGGGAAAGGGAAAGTTCTCCAGGTAAGTAATTTTCAAGATAAATATTTGGCACTAGTGTTTGACCGAAGAGAGACGATTCTAAGACTTCAAATGTGAAACGTTGATGCTAACATTCTGAAGGTGGTTTGCTCTCGTTCGAATATGGTCACCTTGGCTAGCACCAAGACAAGGAAAGACATCATTTCAGCTTGACAAAGATGCTGTAATGTGCTCGTTTCTCAGTAACTCTGGACAACACTTGGTCCTGTTGGCTATAAGTGGAGTTGACGATGTTATGACTTTGTTCAAGAATGATAATGATGGGAATGTAATTATGCAGGTATGAGGCACACAAATTAGAAACCTAGGGAACTGGCTGACTGGCGTAGGTGAGAAATGATAGTGCGTTGAAAGGGACTTCCCGTGTTCTGGTTGCCCTAGGAGATGATTTTGAATCTGCTAATGCTGCAGTCATGTATCATGCCAGGGGCATTGTAGCTGCCGCGGAAACAGCAAGTGGTGAACAACAGAAAGAATTTGCTGCTATGAAGGAAGGCGACGAGTCGACAAAAGTCTGGGCCGAGAATTGGTACGATGGACTCACATACTGTAAGTAGTGTAAATATCATACTTTATTAGAGTTTTACTAATTGAACATAGGCACATGGAATGCTCTTGGTCAACGCCTGACTGAGGATAAAATTCTGACAGCAGTCAATACATTAGCGGAAAATAACATCAATGTTACAAACTTCATCATCGATGATAACTGGCAATCAATTGACTACAGAGGCCATGGCCAATTTCAGCACGGCTGGGTAGAGTTCGAAGCAGAACGAAAAGCATTCCCAAAAGGACTAAAACACACTGTAGATCTGATTAGGAAAGCCCATCCAAGCATCCAACATGTTGCTGTGTGGCACGCAATTCTTGGATACTGGGGGGGTCTTGCCCCAGATGGAAAAATTGCCAAAGACTACAAAACAGTGGAGGTTGTTCGAGAGGATGCTGAGCGAAGAAACCTGCCGCTTGGTGGCAAGATGACTGTAGTAGCAAAGGAGGATGTACAAAGATTCTACAATGATTTTTATGACTTTTTGTCTTCGTCAGGAGTAGATGCAGTCAAGACAGAGTAGTTATTTGCCTCCATTTCACTTTTCGGTTACTAACTAAACTGCAGTGCTCAATTCATGCTCGATACTTTCGTCTCAGCGAAAGACCGTCGTGACTTGATATCGACTTATCAAGATGCCTGGACCATTTCGACACTGCGTCACTTCGGCGTAAAAGCTATTTCCTGCATGTCTCAAACCCCGCAAATCCTTTTCCATTCGCAAATGCCTCAAAACAAGCCGCCTATCCTCGTTAGAAATTCAGATGACTTCTTCCCCGAAGTCCCTAGCAGTCACCCGTGGCATATCTTCGTAAATGCCCACAATGCACTTTTTACACAACACCTCAACCTCATCCCAGACTGGGACATGTTTCAAACTGTTCATGATTATTCAGGCTTTCATGCGGCAGCTAGATGTGTCAGCGGAGGTCCAATTTATATTACAGATGTTCCAGGTCACCATGATCTCGACTTAATTGGACAAATGAGTGGTCCAACAGTTCGTGGGAAGACTGTTATTTTCAGACCAAGTGTTGTTGGCAAGACCCTGGACCAGTACAATGGTTATCATGATGATAATTTACTTGCTGTTGGAGCATATCATGGTAGTTATCTATTTTCTTACTATAGTACACACACTAAAATCACACATTAGGTCCTGCAGTCACTGGTACAGGCATGATAGGATTCTTCAACGTCTCTCAACGCTCACTCAGTGAGCTCGTTCCCCTCTCAAAATTCCCCGGTGTCATCGAAGCACAACTATATATCGTCCGAGCCCACAGGAGCGGCCTTGTCTCGAAACCAATGCAAGTCGTAGACAAAACGTCACTTTTATTCGTGTCACTAGGTATTCGAGGGTATGATATCCTTTCTGCATATTCTCTGCGTGGGTTTGTCGATGAGAAGAAAGAAAAGACGACTTGGATTGCAAATCTTGGTTTGATTGGCAAAATGGCAGCTCCTGCTGCTATTGTTGACAATCGGATCACGAAGTTGGAGAATGGGAAGATTGTTATGGACACTAATCTCAAGGCTCTTGGCGTGCTTGGTAAATTAATCGTACCCCTTAAATACTGTTTTCCTATGAACTGACTATGGTAGGGATTTACATCTCGACACTACCTCAAATTTCATGGAAAGATAACATGATGATCACGATCCTAGGCAATCCTCTACCAGTTCACACGATTAGTATTAGTAAGGTTGATGAGCATGTTCTTGAGATTGATACAGAGGCGGCGTGGAAGGAATTAAATCTTAAAAGTGGGTGGAGCAATGAGGTAGAGGTGAAAATTTATATCAACCCTACTCACTGAGGTGGAGTAGGTGGTACTGAGTGTGGCTGGAAGATGCTATATTGTTTAGATGAAAAAAATAAGCAGGACTGCAAGATCCAGACTTGCAAGGCAATGGCCTTTGAAGAATCAATAATCAGCGATCAAAGTCGCTGGGAATTCCCCGAAAAAAGCAACAAATTACTCAACTCAAGTCTTTACTAAATGCTATGGGAGTAGTGAATCTCATACTGGTTGTCATTTTACATCAGATGTTAGCATACACCTAGCAAGTTGCTTTCACTCGAGGTATATATCTTCATCCGCAACTTTTCAGACATACTATCATCAAATATTTACTAAATTCTCAGTTCAACTCTAGTGCCATAATTACCACTAGGCCTTTGCTTACTTCAAATTTAATTGGGAAACAGCCGCAGCCGATCTCGGAGCAGTGTTTTAGAATTGCTGTACAACACATCGTGCCTGCATCCCTTGATATCAGTAGCACATTCTCTGCATTTTGAACCACTCTAGTTATATCTAAAGCACTACTTTGCACTTCTCTATTTTGATATTTTTCTTCTCTAGGCACCGCCACCAAAGGCTCATCTTTAAACAGTAAATCAACACTTTAACCGTTTGGGCCTCTTTCTATATACCTATCCTTGAATATTTCTTTTCATAGAAGGAAAGGATAAAATGTTAACGAATGCTGACAATCCTTTAGTTTATCACTCATAACTAACGAAAGCAACCACAAGAACCTTTCTATTCAAAGGATGGACTCCCCAAACACCATCTCCCTGTCGCCTTCACCCTCATCAAGCTACCCGCCACCACACATTATCCCCCCTTCCTCTACCCATAAAACAACGCTTATTCTCCTCCATGGTACCTCAACTAGTGGTCCCGAACTCGCTGCGTCACTACTCGAAACCCCCATTCCCCTTCAATCCCCCATCACTAAGAGCTCATCCACGTTACCACCCCAGACCCTAACGGAAACGAAAACGGAAATCGAGACAAGGAATCTAGCTCAGGCTCTCCCTAATACGCGATTCGTGTTTCCCACGGGAAAATTAAGGGCGACGAGTGTATTTGGTGGACGGGAGACGAATGCTTGGTTCGACGTTGTGAATTTCGCGGATAGGACTGAAGGCGAGGACCTCGCTATCCCTGGAATTTTCGAGTCCATCCACTACCTCACCTCCCTAATCCGTTCCGAAACGCTGCTCTTCCCCGAGCATGAACGAGGGAAGGGGCAGATTATCTTTGGAGGGTTCAGCCAAGGCGCCGCCATGAGCTTGATGTTGTTACTCTCGAATGAGTGGGTCGTGCAAGGGTTCGAGAGAGAGGTGGGTGGGTGGGTTTTGATGAGTGGCTGGCTCCCTTTCGCGCGGCAACTCCAAGTATGCACGATACCTTCTCACTCTTCCATGGCTCAGCGACAAAGCCAGGTTATTTCATGGTTACGAAATCATGTTGGCTTAGGGGAAATCAGTGGTAAGGGGTTGGGACTGGGGAGGTGTGATTGGGAAGGTTGGAAAGGTGCATTTATGGGACATGGGATGGAGGATAAAAAGATGTTGCCGGAGTGGGCGAAGAAGGCGAAGGCAGTGTTAGAGGAGGTGGGGTGGTGTAGCATTCGGTGGAGGGAGTATAAGGGACTGGGACATTGGTTTGAGGGTGAGGAGTTAGGGGAGGTTATTAGGCTGGTTAATGGGAACAATGATTAGGGAAAGGAGGCGAGTTGCATTACGCTGGAAGCAGGATAGTCTTGAATCAAAATGGAAGTTTAGAAAGAACTACAAATGTGTTTTATTGGACCCTGGAATCTAATTATCGATAGTTGTTGAGGGATATGTGATGGCCTCATTTCAACTCTCCGTGATCGCTTTCACGATGATATATGCCCGTTCTTGGTTCATCCCCTTCCATTTTATCAATTAACTGCATCCTCAAGAAATTCCCTTTAGGTTAAGGCTTAGTTTCTTGAATATAACTAATGACTGGTTACATGGAACCATCAACAATTATGCCTTTCGGCTATGATTGAGCTGAAAGGAGAGGCCTTACCTGAATGAATCTGCAACTTCTCATCTATGTCCTTGTAAATGCTAAATAATTGAAATTAGTGAGGATAAGTCGTCGATTTAAGGTCGATTTTTTCGTCTGTAAGGAGATATTCGTTCATGCGCTCATTGATATCGCGTGCAATGCTGATTGGGGTGAGGAGAATAATTGCAGCCATATAGAAGGTTGAAATAAAGGGTCCTGTCTTTCAAACGGTGCAAATAGCACTCAACCAACCAACCAATACTTTCAAGCATCGTCAACACATGAGTCCATTTGTGCCCTGCCCATAGATACTTAGGATCCTAGGCTTTCTACGCGAAAGCGTAGCCGGAGGACTGCGAGGGATACTCGGGGCAAGCTAAATACCGTTATTTATATTACCGCTATTCCCGAATAGTGGAAAAGAATTACTTCCCCTCATCAGTCGCCTAACCCAGGATCGGCTTGCAGGTTTACCAATTCCCAATGGGCTGTACGAGAGCCAGAAGATCTCTCTCAAACGGGTGTGGATCGCCAGTTTCGTAGCCCACATGATACTAACCAATGCCGTTTCCCAAGAATGTGCATTCAGGAACTTGGCGATAGCATCAGTTATTTCCGCAACAATATTCGCAAGTTCTATTTTCCATGCTGCATATTAAAATCAGATCTACAGTAAGGTCTGGAAGTCGTACCCCAAACTCCAATTGCTGAGCAATGTTATAACATTGCGTAAGAACAATATGATTAACAATGTCTATAGGTTCCAGTACCAATAACTTATCATAAACCTTCACCGAAATTTCCCTCACAGAATGGCTGGCGTGTGTTCTAGGTGCCGTCAGCTCTGACAAAGGCATGATATTGCTTTGCAAACCCTTTCTCCCCTTTGCAGTTGATAACTTCTTCGCGGCAAATAAAAATAAGGATATCCCCGTGTGTTGCTGGTCCAGCATGGGCGGTGATTTCGAAGTGGCCGCTGTCGGAAGTTGCAGTTGGTACTCCTGATGCTGCATCAGTGGAGGTCTCGAAGACATTTGCCGAGAACAGGGTTCTCTGAGTGGTACAAAATGATAAAACACCTAGGATAGTTTCACTTTGGATTTCGATGAGCCCGATCGGGGACACGTTTGGTTGAGGTTGTGGGAATAGTGATGTACCTGCCCACATCCTATCGAGGCATTATGCATGTGCTAATATGTGAATAAGATTATGCCTTGATGGTTCGAAGAGGAGGATCAATGGGGCTGGCAAGCGAATGATTTTGAGTGCCTTTGCGAAGCTGATTTATAAAGGGCCAAAAGGATAGTTGAAAATTATATAGATTAATGACAAGCCTTCTAAGAATTATGGTTGCCTACCTCACCGCCTCTTGTTATCGTGTTCAGCGACTTGTATTGACTTGTTGCACATATAACACATGTGCATACTAAGGACCTGTAAGCTACGAGGAGAGGATGTGATTTTTCTGTTGCTTTAGCTGCATATGGTGACATTGTATTTAGAGGCAGGGTATCAATTTGAACCCGACCTGCCATGGCAGCTGTACTCTATTCGCAAGCTATTCGTGAAGGCACGAGCTACAGATAGTGGTCAATAGCTGTTCAAAATTTCAGAAGCCAAGACGCAGAAACAAGAATTACATTTTGTGGAAATACATGAGACAGTAGGATTGTGGTGCGAGAATCCTGTAGATCGATCAGTTAATTGTAAGCTAAGAGATTATACTAACTGATCATGACCTTGGCCCTAAAAAGAAAGGAGATATGTTCTTTTTTAGGCCGCGGCTTTTGTGGAAGAGAGCTACGGCCCATACCAGTCTTAGTGTCTCACCACTCCAAATTAGAAGTCATAGCTTCTCACAACAATCTTTCCCCGTCTCTAGTCTGCAAAAGCAGCTTGACATCACAGGTACATCAGCCACCGCAACAGCCACTCTCAACTGAGACGCCACTATCCTCGCCTCCCCAGTCTTTCTAAGTCTTTGGAGACATTCATGATACCCATGCAACGCCCAAACATTATTTAGATGTCGTTTCGCCCTTGGCAGAGAATCATCAAAACCTAAATCCGCTCTATAAACTGCTTCTGCTTTTTCAACTTCTCCCTGTTCGAGGAGTAGGGCGCCATATGCATGTCGTGTAGGTTGCATCCAGCCCCAAGGTTCATCATAAGGCAGTGCGTCGTCGAGTTGTATCGACTGCCTCAGCCTTGTAAACGCAAGATCAAACTCGCGCCTTCGATAGGACAGCTCACCGTCTAGCATAGCAGCGGCGATATCGAGGATATCAGTGCAAGTATTATTGAACAGCGTCCTTGATTTCGGTACATGGATAGCTGCTTGGAGAAAGAAGTCCCTTTCAGCCTCAGCTTGAGGAATTTGGTTAGTTGCAGCGTAGGCTACTCCCTTTCCATAGTGTGTCATTGCTATTGTATTGCAGTATAAACCTTTGTCTTCGGGTATGGTGAGTGATATGAGGTCGGACCAGAGTCCAAAGCGAATAAGTACATGAATCCTCACACTCAGAAATCCCTCCAGCCAATCTGCCATCGGTGGGCTTTTGATTTTTAGTAACTGCTCTGGAAGAGAAGCTTCCAGTTGAGCAACAGTGTCCAGAGCTATCTTGGATTGCCCCGAGAACATAGCAGCATAAATCCGAAAATGGAAATCATGACATCGATATAACGTATAGAAATTTAACGGTCCTGCCCGAGCATGGAACTTTTGGTCTGCGATGATAGCGTCCGAATTACTTGCTAATGCGCGTCTATAATCGCCACAGAGAATATCGAGATGTGAGGGCATGTGATTCAGATGGCCGGAATCTGGGACTAAGCCCCTTAGATTATCAGCTAATGTGAGAGCAGACTCAGGGGAGGGCGACATCTCCATGAGGTGGATATATAGATGTAGCAAACCCGGGTGTTGAACTCCGCCAGGGGAGGAAAGAGCTCGGTCAAGAACGGATTTTGCTTCCAGGGTGCGAGCGTCTGATGAAGGCTGGCCGGTGGTGAGATCCCAGAGGGCCCAAGGCGTGAGGTTCATAAGGGCGTCTGCATAGAGAGTTGAAACATCTAGGTCATCTGAGAAACCTCTGTAGGTGTTCTGCATGGCTTCCATGTATTTTCTATTCCAAATCGAGAAATCTTTCGCTGGTTTCTCTTCCGGATACCGGAACTGCAGTGCATCTATCAACGCTTTTTCAACCGGTGATGCGGTTACAGCATGTTCTTTCGCTTGCGCTGCAGCGCGATGAGTGCGTGTTATGCTCGTGGCGAGATCCTCTGAATCGAAGACTTCCCATGGCTTGTTATAGTTTGGTCCAAGGGTGTAAGCTAAGCCCCAGTATGCCATAGCACAGGAGGGGTCATGAGAGATCGCATGCTCGAAGCATGTTGCTGCTTCCTCGTGGTTGAAGGCATAGGTCCAGATGAGGCCGCGATCGAACCATGTTTGTGCTTCCGAGTTGGTGGTGGTTATGGGACGGTGGTATGCGCCGAGGTTGTAGTACTCATCATTTGAAGAGACTAGAGATGGAGGACTATGAGGAACGCTCATGTTTATATTTCAAGAACTAATTGAAAGGTGTAGATGAAAGGTTGGCTGTTGATGAAGAAGATGGGATGAGTTTAAGTTTGAGGTGCACGGACCAAATGCCAAGGACCATACGAGGTAAACACGACTTTGGCGACTTTACCAACACTTTTATCGCATGAGATACATACTTTAATGAATTGGTCGGTTCTTAGACGTGAAGAAATTGCCTAGTGTGCTTGGATAGAAGCAATCAATGCTAAGACTTTAAATGTGCAAGAAAGGTTTGAAAGGCTGAAAGAAAACTCTAGCCAGACTTCTGCTAAAGTTAGACAGATTGAGGTTTTATTATGGTAGCTAGATATACAATAACTCCCCTTCCCTCTTAGTCTTATACATTGTGTTGGTGAAATACCCCACAACGCCATGGTAGTATAAGAGACTTTCTCTAAGCACACATCTAAGCCCAGCGAACCACGAAGACCATAACAGCAAAACACCAGACATTACTCCCACGCTCCTTCACGCCACGTCGTAAGACACCCTGGTTTACTCTCACTCCCATCTACAATCCCTCAATAGCCTTCATCAATACCTCCAATCCTCTCTCACCAACCCCTCCCTCATCCTCCCCAGCAACCTCCTTTAACACCCAAGAAACATCGCTCTGCATGCCCAACGGCACATAACACCCACTCCTAGCCTTCTCCAAACTCTCTCGCAATCTACTAGTGTGCTCCCATTCCCTCGCCGCAACCTCTGCTCTATCAATAACTTTTGATGGGATCCCACACATAGCAGCACAATGCATACCGAAACTACCCTCCGCCACACCCTCTTCGAGTTTATACAAGAAGGTAACACGACGATTATCTTCATCGACATGGATCTGCATCCTCCGTGGTGCAATTTCGGGATGTCCTTGGAATTCTGTTGCTAAGGAGTGGTAATGAGTAGCGAAGAATCCTACACAGCCGATGTGAGATGCAACATGATGAAGGACAGCTTGAGCTACTGCTACACCATCATAGGAAGATGTTCCACGGCCCAGTTCGTCAAGGATGACAAGAGAACGAGGTGTGGCTTCTGAGAGTATTTTCTTTGTTTCTGAGAGCTCGACGAAGAAAGTGGATTGGGCGGCGAAGATGTTATCGTTCGCGCCGAGACGGGACATAATACGATCGACTGGGGTTAAAGTTGCTGAGACACAGGGAACATAGCAGCCGATTTGGGCCATGATTACTGCCACGCAGGTCTAGGGGTTATTAGTCGGATAATTGGAAATGATGGTAAAGGAGAACTTACCATTCGAAGAATTGTAGATTTACCAGCTGCATTGGCACCAGTGAGTAAATTGATATTTGCTGAATCACCACCAAGCTTGACATCGTTCGGAATGAAGTCTGTGACGTTTGGAAGCATACATGGATGGCGAAGTTCTTCAAACTCCACAACAGTCCGTTCTGACTCGACAAATTGAGGTCTGCAACTTGGAGAACCAAGTGAAGCAGAAGCTGCAGCCAGACTGATAAGACAGTCGAGCTGAGCAACAACCTTCACGGCTTGTAACCAAGTTGCATAGTCTGCATCAAATCGAGCAAAAAACCTGCTGGAAACAGCTTTGACAATCTGACCATGTGTTTCCTGGGCTTCTTGAAGTTGTCTAATAAGTTTTTTGAGATCTGGATTGTAATAACGATTGTAGCCAGATGCAGTAGACATCTTCTGCCAGTCCTTGGGAACCTTGATTGAGGCCGGTACCTCAATTTGGTATACCTCTTTTCCGATGTTCTTGAATGTGATCTTATTACTGTTGCCACCCAGCTCCTTCCGGGACTTTTTGAGGAAGTTCTGGAGAGAAGCTTCGATCTCCTCGATATGATCTTGGCTATTGTCAAAATCTTCTTCGATACCACGTTCAGGTACGAGAAGCTTGAAATCTCTTGCTTTCGCGCGGTCAAAGGCAGTCTTCCACCATTCTAGGGGCTTCGCAAGATCCGGCATAGATGACATGAGACGGTCAACAATGCCACCGCCTCCACTATATGCACCAAGGAGACCCATAGTGTACTCAATCTGTTCAAAGCCATCAAGAACCCTGACAAAGTCCTCAGGTTTGCATATCCCCGCGTGTATCCGGGATATGAGGCGCTCAAGATCTGGCATCCGTGTCATTGACGAGACAAATTGGTCGCTCAAGCTCCGGTCTGCGTTGAGCATATCAACAGCATCCAGGCGTTCATTAATTCTAACAGCGTCTGCCAACGGGTGACATACCCACTGTCTGAACATACGTTTCCCGAACGGTGTTATACAACGGTTGAGTAACGTAAAGAGTGTACCGTCCGACCCTCCGTCAAATGTATTGGAGAATATCTCGAGGTTAATCAGTGTCTGACCATCTAAAACCAGGGTTGTTCCTTTCTGGATTGGATTGTACCACGTGAAGTTACGTTGTGACAAGAGATTTCGTTCCAACTTCAGTGTTCTGAGATACTGTGTTAAGGCACCCATAGCGGACATAAGAAGTTCCTTGTTTCTGGCTTCCTCGAGGACCTCAGGCCACACTTCGCCGCTCCCTTCTCCATCAGAAACGAAATAACCACTACAGTCAAGCTCTCTTCTAGTAGTATCAGCCGTCCAGAACTCTTTCATAGGCTTGAAGTGGTTCCAAATCGTGGTCGGATTTGTGTTGTTCTTGAGGATCCGCATTGCTTTTGTAGATATGCATGCCTTCTCAAGTAGCAGCTCTTGTGGTCGAGTTTGAGCAACAAAAGTCTCAAACTTAGTCAGGTCCACATCGTCGACAAACTCGGACAGGAAGAATTGCCCAGTCGCAGTATCCACAAATGCAACACCGAAAGCTGGTAGATCATCCAAGGTAGACTCTTTAATTGCAACACAGAAGGTTGCCATGTCGTCCTGTAACATGCTCGCCTCCACCAGGGTACCACCAGTCAAGACGCAGGCGAGTTCTCGCCGAATGATTTTGTCTGCTTTCCCTGCCTTGCCTCCTTTTTGCGTTTTTTCATCAGTCTCTCGCATTTCTTTCCCAAGAGCAGATTCGCACTGATCAACCCTTGCAATTTTATAACCTTTCGCCACGAACTGATTTGCCCAGTGATCTAATGACATTTCAGGAACTCCAACCATTCTCATGTTGACTCTATCTGTGAGTTTGAGGTCGAATAGCTGATGTCCAATTGTGGCGTCATTTTCGTACAGTTCATAGAACTTCCCTTTCTTGAAAAAGACAATTGTATCGAAGAATTTCTGCTTGATCTCCCAATACTGTTTCTCAAATGCCGTGAAGTTGGCGAAGGCAAGTGGTGGAATATACACAGATCTTGGATCGTAGTCTGGGCTTCCAATGGGATTCCGGTCCAGATCCTCAAGATTGGCTAACCAAGAATATCTCTTCTCCGGTTCACTCTTATGTGCCTTTTCCTTGCCCTTCTTGGTTGACGCCGGGGTTTGGGGTGCTTTCACCGTCGATTTAGGAAGCAGTAACTCCGTATTTTCGGGGTCGTACTTCCACCGCTGTGCTGTTGAAACTTCAGGTATTTCCATATCCACATCTTCATCTTCTTCTTCCCTGTACGGTGTCGGTGGAGCAATATTCGAACGTTTCCGGGCTGGTGCAGAGGAAGTAGGGCGTTTCCGTTTCTTTAGTGGTTTCGAAGGAGCATCTGAATCGTCATCGACAACAAAATCGTCCATATCATCTATTGATACGGTTAGCATTCCACGGAAGTATCCCACTATAGCCGAAAGTAGCATACCATCATCATCCACAGCTGCATCGAGATCAGCTACAAAAGCATCTTCTTCTTCTGATTCTTCTAAGGCCTTGGGTTTACGAGCTTTTCGCTTTCTATTAAGGCCGGCAGGGTCAAAAGCATCTTCATCGTCGTCCGATTCAGCGTAGCTGACGACTTTCTTTACCTAGAAGAGATACGTTAGAACCGTTTTACAAGAGGGAAAAGATCGAATTGAATACCTTTCTAGAAGGGCTGCTTCCCAATGCCAGAGTATCACCATTAACAACCTGCCCAACAGCCTTCTTAGTACGTGTCCTCAGAAGAAGCAAATCATAATCTACCTCTGCTGGAATCCCTCCATTCTCGTTCTCTTGCGAGCTCGATGGACCCATTGCATCGCTACTTGGAACGGGTGTCGGGTTCTTAATAGCTGTTTTCTTGAAGGCAGGTTTCTTTACAGAACCATTCGTCTTTGCCATGGCGTTGCCGGCATTGCTTGTGCCATTGGCTTTCAAGCCTCCACTCGATGAATTCGGTGTACTATTCGCGGGTGCTTTCGAAAAAAAACTTGCTATCGATCGCTGTTTTGACTGTGAGCCACCTGCGCTGGAATTCTGTTTCTTCAAAGAGGGAGAAGGTTTGGCGGGGGTGGCGGCAATGTTCTCTTTGCCTGGTGCCATAGTGACAGATGGCAGGGTGGTTCAATAATTCTACGGTGGGTCGGCAGTATGTGAGGAGTGAATGTTGAGGAAGAATGCAGACTTGGGGATTGTTGCTAAGAGATAAGTCACATTTGGGTTGTGCTGGGGGAGACGCGTTTAGCGTGTTTTGGCGCGTAGATTGATCCCAGCCCGCTCTCAGACCTCAAAACATATCTGTCACCTCCACACTTTCTCTTCTTCATCTCCTTCACGTGTACCCCTTTATTTACGCGCAACCCAGGAAAGTTCTCGTGTTGTGCATTATAAATTCATAGTGAATTGTCCATTCCCTGGCATGAAAATCGCGCAATTCTAGTACTAGTATCTTTGCTGCTGTCAGCATACTACATCAAGAATCAGTTCGAAGATTGGCGTATCTAGGTTCCAAAATTACTTTATTCCCCATAGTTTATCTACTTCATAATCTTCCCCTCTCAGCTCATCATCTCTCTCCACCAAAGGTCCGCTCTCCTGGTACATCCACTCTCTCCACAAATAATGGTGCTATTGCAGCACCGAGACTCCCACCAAACGAAGTACTAGCAAAGAGACTTTCTCCTTTCAAGGGTTGGCTTCGTGTCGTTGCGAGCTATCTACTCTTCCACCAGTTAGCTTTGGTGGTAATAGGATAAACGAATCAATCAAGTCCTCTCGTTGGGCCTCACTGTGCTATGAGAGTGTTTTAGGCCAAGAAAGTTGGTTGAGCAAGGGAGCCCAGATTTGTAGCTGAGATTCTACTGCTTTTGAGTGGGTTGAGGGAGGAAATAGTGCTCAAGTTATTCGATTCATTGGCTTTATTGTCCCCTTCTTTATTCCGCTAGATTTCTGTCCCATTCTCTCGATCTTCCACATCACTTCTAGCACCTAAACACACAGTTAGTGAAATAGATCTACCAAGAAACGGAAAGTTTCGATGCCTGCCTTTGCTGCGCCCGCCTCTCATCTCTACTACTGGATTTCGATACCTTCTCCGCTTTCGAGCCTTTGGTGCTGGCTCAACCTTCTTGCCAAGGCCGACCCTTGCTGCTAGTCTAGACCACACTCCCTTTCCAGAGTCTTTCGGTGTGATTCTCACCATTGTGCGAAAATAGCTGTCAGGCTCAATGTGGTACGGTCGATTATACACGCAACTGTTGTGTTTGTCTAGAAGTGGTTGTTTGGATGAAGGGGAATGTGTATGTTTAGGGGTTTGTTTGGTGGTCGTGCTCTCAGGTGTTGAAAATCCTTTTCCCTTCGCAATAGAAGAATTTAGTGAAGTGTATCTACTCTCGCGCCTATGAATGGCGGAGGATTTGCTTCTTAGGTAAGAATACGATGTCCCTGTGATGCTCTCTTTTGGTCTCACAGCCCAGACCTGGGCATCCAATGATGGTGGTTCCTTCAAAATACCTCCAATGAAGGAAGAGAGAGATTCCACGTCAGATCTGTCGTTTTCTACAGCGGAGTCGCAATCCTCAAGCCAGTCCAAGACAAGACGGATTGACTTGCTCTTTCGCGCATCTGAAGGATCAATAGGGTTGTAGGAAATTGATGTCAATCCGAAAGAACTACTAGCAAAATTTGAGCGTGAGGGCCGTGGTACGTTCTGCATCGTCGTAGCTAGACTTCTTTTCCCTTCCATCTTCGATGGCATTTCTAGTTGTGCCATTTTACTCGCCTCCACACCCCTTCGGTTTCTAATCGGCTTAGAGCACCTCTGCCACTGTGCACTGATGCCTTTTGATGCGTCTCCTGCCTTCTCTAATCTTTGAGAAGCATGCCTCATCCCTTGTCTGGTAGCCTTCCTCGCCTTCTCTCCCACATGACCTGCTTTCCTCTTTGTCTGGTCATTATACTGCTTCTCTTCCTTCCTCCTCCGCGTCTTCTCTATCTCCTTCTCCCTCGCCCTCCTAACTGCCCCTTCCATCATCCCCACCTTCTCACTCGTCCTCCCACTCACATACCTCCCACCCATCAAATAATTACTCACACTATCCTCACACTTCACCTCCTCTCTCCACCCCTTCCAATTCTCGTCTTTCCTACCTATCACCTCTCCCTCTTCTCTTAATTCCTCAAATTTATTAGCAGCGTTTTGCATTTCATCCTGCACCACCAGAATAAGCTCTTCTAACTCGTGGATAGGATCTTGGTTGTATAGTACATCGAGAAGCCGTAAAAGTGCTTTGGATTTGATATGGCGCCAGAGCCAAAGGTGAGCTGTTTGGGGGAATGGATTGCGGTGCAGCTGGGACAGGAGAACGTAACATCGCTTCAGCTGGCGGGTGGGTAGGCCGTCGAGGCGATGGAGGGAGGTACAGAGGTGACACATTTGTATGTGCTGTGGGTGAAAATGAAGGCAACCAGCTAATCCCTTTCTTTCTAGTTACCCCTCTTAGCTGTAAGCAGCACTGGTGATTGCCAAATTACTTACCTTCCTGCGTACGGTGTGCGAGATTCCCGTTAGTGCCCGAAGTGCCTTGTCTTAGGAACTCTAGTTTTTAAGTGAAAATCCGTGGTATTAGTTGAAAGTGATGCGAGGTGTCTTCCTAAATTTTTTAGCGTAAATAATGATAGAGAATGTTATGTTATAGGTATATTTTCCTCGTAACTGATTTTTCTAGATGTTACGTCGTGATTGTCCCAGCATGAAATTTGCAGATGTTCCCTTGAACTATGATTTTTAAAGTCCAAATTTTGTTATTTTTCCCTTTGTTTTTACTATCGTTAGCTTCTTTCCGAGCTACCAGGCGATGAGCATGTGGATTATTAGGATAATAGTAGACCGAAGAGGATATGGATAGAAATAAATGATGGGCTTCATCGGGTTTCCCATATTGGAGGGGGAAATCTAGAAATCCTCACCTTGACGTGTAGCACAAAAATGAGAAGAATAAATTACTTGTGGGTGACACCCCACCCTTTCTAGAGTTTAAGGTGCAAACACTTCATGTGAAATTGTTGTCCCAGTCTCGAATTATCGTTCAACTCGGAGTTGAGATCTTTCTGCTCAGAAGAGAAGTTCATGCAGGTCTTGTGAAATCGTGGTAGAGCTTCCAGTAGCTCAAGTTTTGTGCTGTTTTAGAACATAATCACTAAATCCTCAGAGTTTTGAGTTAAATAGTAAGCTCGCATAGTGATTACATTATTAGAATTGTTGTTATTGTTCATTTCATTGCAGAGCTTAGTAGTTATGAATAAGTGAGTAGTTGAGAGTGAATCAATGGAGTTATGGCTTATGTAGTTTCCATTTGAGCGCGTGGTCAGTTAGATCTAGCACATGTGTATTGGATTTGACTCAAAGCATCATTTCTATCTTGATATTAAGTCAACATAGTTCCGGTTTTGACGATACTACCAATCACATACTCTACATATTCTAATCTATGCATTTCGTTACCACTCTGTACTATGATTTATTTCAAGCAACCATACATGATATATATATATATCTATATATACCTGAAAAAGGGTCAGCCAAGCAAGTAGACCAAGAGCTGGTACCAGCGAAGAGGCAGGCGACGATTTCAAAAATTTCCACTTTCCATAGGCGAGTTTGAAAACTAGTGTAGAGTATTAACAAACAACATTTTTCATGTTTACAATTTTAGACATTATAAGTATCTTCGTAATGCACATTACAGACAACTAGGATAAATGTTCCGTATTTATTATGCCTTAGGTAAAGGAGGAAGGACCTAGACTACCTCTTCCACCTCCCCCAAACCCTCTTTGGCTTCTCAACCTCCTTCACACCCACCTCCAATCCATACTTGCCCATTTCCCAATTCTCTCTCACCCTTTCTCTCTGTCTCTCCCTCTCCAATGCCAAACCAGGAGCATAGAACTTTGCATTCCTTCTATGGATTCTAGCTCTCAATCCTCGGTTTTCTATCTCCTTGGATTTCGCGTTGGCGATTCTCCTTGCTCGGAATCGCCAAATTTGTCGTTGGCAGCAGCAATAACAAATCGCCAAGGATGTGATTGTAACGAGAACGACAAGAACGACAATGAGAACGATGGTTTTGGCGGCAAGTTTTCCACCTTCGACGTAGGTTGATGGCGGGAGAGGTGGGACCATTCGGGTGTTCAAACGAGATCCTTGGAGGATAGAGGAAAGCGCTGGAGGCATTTTTGTTCTTTCTTTCTTTTTTCTTGGGCTGTAGCGGAGAGAGATTTTGCAATAAGTGAAAACGAAAGGAGACTGCTGTGTAAGTCCCTGATTCCCACGGAAAACGTAAGAATTAAACCTCGGGTGCTTTGTAGAATATCAGCAACCATACATAATTCCTAGGTAAGGACTTAAGCTTAATTAAGTAAACGAGAACATCGAAAAGCCTGATCATCTGCATACGGCATATCGGGAGGCTGTTGATCATGAAATTCGTGGTCCAGTACGAGGTCACCTATCATTGTTGCCTTTGATCGGTGTCTCGGTGGTGAGAATTACGTGGAAGCCTGGTGAGGCGAAGGCGATGTCGTGGAAAAAGGGGGCTGAGTAGCCAATCAGCGTTGGTAAAAGTGGCGAATGTATCTAAACGGCCGAACGAATTGATCGAGATAATTGAAGACAACAATCTAGAGAAAATAGAACATGGGATCGCATTCGCATTTTCGTTTACTTGAGGCTGAAGCCCTAAAGTGTTGCATTTCTAGAACTCTCTTGGAAGGCCTTGGCACCTATTGTACGACAATCCTCCTCAGACTTCTATTCGGTACCTCACATGTAAATCGACTCTTTTCCATATCTCAAACCATGTGTTATTAGACTTACAATTCGAAATTAATTTCGTTTATTGAAGTATTGTTATCTTGTCGGTTCCGTGAACATCTCGGCACCGAAGTTTGAGATAGCGCGCGGGGCAGATCATTAATTGCGTCACGTATCTTCGCCTTTTCCTACCATTTATACACTTCACATTTAATGAAGATATAATTATCTCAGTGATCGTGTTCAATATTAGAAACAGCTGAGAGTTTTCAAAATAGTAGATAGAGCTGGCTCATAATTGGTGAACAGTTGTTCGAGAAACCGTAGCACCAGGGGAAATCTCAACCCACGGAACCGAACTTTGTACCTGCCCCTAGAGAGATCTACAGCTTCTCCAGATATGGAAGTTTCAACCAGGAAAACGAATAAATAGGTCCCCATTTCTGCAGGGCTGATCTGATCTGAAGCGATTGCAGAAGTGGGGTGGGGCATAAGTGGGCAATTTCCGCTTCTTATATGAGAAAATCAATATCGCTCATAAAATCTGCTAGAGCATCTGAATCCCAATCTTCAATACTTCCAACTGCCATGTCAGAAAAAATCCACGACGTGATAGTGATTGGTGCTGGCCTCAGTGGGTTGCAGGCAGCATACGATCTCCAGACAGCAGGGCTCTCCTGCCTGGTCCTCGAGGCGCGTGATCGAGTTGGAGGGAAGACATGGAGTGTCCCTTTAGCCAATGGGAAAGGGTGTGTTGATATTGGTGCGGCATGGACTAATGATACGAATCAATCGAGAATCTATGCTCTTACCCAACGATTCGGGATTGAGCTTGTTTTGCAGAACACTGAGGGGAATTGTATTTTTCAAGATGTTGATGGTTCAACACATTTATTTCCTTACGGGACATCGCCAAAGGTAATTCTCTTATATTGCACTCTTCAAGGTGATGGATTGCTGACTTGTTATGTAGTTCACAGAACGAGAAGTCCAAGATCTTGAGAGAATTCGGGACATAATCCACGACTTGTCAATCGCTAATGGCTCAAAAGCGAGCAAGGTTGAAAATTATGACCAGATGAGCTTAGATCAATTTGTGATTAGCAAAGGTGGATGCAAGAAGACGCTTGACATGGTGCGGATTTGGAGTCGCGTCATGCTTGGGATTGAGGCGAAAGATCTCAGCGCCCAATTCTTCATAGAATATGCCGCAAAAGGAGGTGGTTTGAAACAGATGCGCTCTGACCAGAAGCATGGAGGTCAGTATCTGAGGTTTAGAAAAGGTAAATGCAAACGTCTGTAACAAAACAAATAGATAACTAACCTGTGATCAAGGAACTCAATCAATTTCGCATGGTCTTGCAGGCTTATTGAAACCGGGCAGTATAATATTGTCAGCACCCATCGTCAAAGTCCAGGACACAGCGAGTGGAGTAATTGCTACAACGCGAAACGGCGATAAATATAGATCCAAAAGGGTCATTCTTAGTGTACCAACTCCACTTTATAAGGACATTACCTTTGAGCCTCCACTGTCTGGCACAAAACTCACCTTCAGTTCCGGAACTCAGCTTGGGTATTACTCCAAAGTGATCTTGTGCTATTCCAAACCATGGTGGAGTGACTTTGACTCCTGTGGCCTTTCCATCTCCTACCTTGAGCCATGTGGGGTAGTCCGAGATTCAAGTGTCTCGGTTGATGATCAATACTCCTTGACATGCTTCATAGGAGGCGAGCCTGGGCGAAAGTGGTCCAAATTACCTCAACATGAGAGAAGAGCCCAAGTCTTGCAGCAGGTCTCAAGATTATATGGTAACACTGAGGAAGCTTTCTTTCCGATCGAGATCTTTGAGCAAGAGTGGACAAAGGAGGAGTGGAGTAAGGGTGCACCATGCCCGGTCACTTCCCCTGGGCTTCTCACAAAGGCGAGAAAGGGTCTTGTGGAACCTGTTGGCAACCTGCATTTCGTTGGGACAGAAACTTCTGACGTATGGAGTGGATATATGGAAGGTGCTGTGAGATCTGGATCTCGGGGTGCGGAAGAGGTTATAAGTTCGTTGAATTCAGTACCCCTAAGTGCTAAATTATAGGGGCAAGCTCTAAGGTGTTACTAGGCTGTAAATGTTTAATTATAAGATGTGTTTCCATGATAGTGAGATTTATGAAATCATAGGAGTGATTCGTGTGGGAAGAAACCTAGCTCGTCCTAGCCTGATCCTTGGCGAAACGGAACCTGCACCAGTGATAAATGCATTATCATTGTCCACCACCTCACCCGCCATCTTTCGGCAAGAACCCAATGTCCTAAATACAGCTGTCCCAACTTAACCCGGTTACGTAACATGAGGCATACCGCCGGTGCGAATATAAATTGTAACGAGGGCGCTACAAGCCATTTCATTCGATGCCTAAATCTCCTCATCGACCAGCCATAACTCAAACTCAAGGAAGAGAACCTCCCCCCCAAACCTCGAGCATTGACTCAAACCTAATACATATTGATGGAGCACAGAAGAGACTCCACGTATACAGCAAGAAATATTTAGGTCGCGTAATGTCATGCTTTCGGCCTTTTGCCATATAAATGTCAAATACTTGACTTGGTGCCACGGGAGCTTTCTTCGAATACTAGAACTCGCTAACAACAAGTGAACAAGCCCTGACCTATATAAGGGTCAGTTAGAGGCCGGGTATAGAACATCTAAGTGTATATGCTATCAGACCAGGAGTTGGGAAATTGGCACGTTGGGCTTTCCTTGTGGTGAGAGAATTCCTCGCATCTCTTATCTCCTAGCTCATACTGACTTGATTATGCTCCTTGAGGATCCTCTGCATGATTTCTCATTGAAGAATAGTCTGATACCTGTGGGCGAGATCTCAATCATGAAAAATATTCATTTCATTCTCTCAGGGCAAAGAAATTTGGGACTAAGTTTCAACAGAACTCCAGGCTCATTTTCTCCGTCAATCCTTCACTCCTCTGCAACATAGCCTTGAATATTGCATTCATCCGTGGTCAAATTTAGACCTCCACGTCCTTTTCAATATTATTCTCATACTCATCGTGGTATTTCCAGTCCACCGGACTAGCATCATCACCCTTGTCCTGTCGACCCAATGGGGTCATATCTAGAAGGGTATAGGTGCCAAGTAGGCGGTCCAACCCTCTCGCATATGACGAGTAGCTATGATATATCGGCTCCTCGCTTTTCCCGTCTCCTTCACGATAGAACACACTCAAACCTGGCATATCGCCCTTCCTTGTCTCTTTCACATCCACAAAATTATACTGAACGGGAAAGCGAACATCTTTATCGAGAGTGGTGCCAAAATCATAATTGAAATCAGACTCATATGAGGAGTACCAAGGGAAGTCCCAGCCCATACGCTCCTTGAAGGCAAGGATCTGGGGGAGTGGAGCTCGAGAGACCACTATTAAGCATTAGTTTCAACTTCTAGGAGCAAATAGAAAAAGGAGGGATGAAAAGTGGACTTACATGCGAGAGTTGTATTTCGGGAATTGAGGTGAGACAATGTGGAAGGAAGATTATCAACCAAAAAGCTACAACCCCTACATGCCGTCTCAGGAGAAGGGGGAAGCATGAAGTGGTAAATGATGAGCTGTTTGTGGTTGCCAAAGAGTTGGGCAAGGGTCGTTGGACCAGCAGGTCCATTGAGGGTGTAGGTCTTCGTAACTTCGGTCACTAATATTCAACGCGATGGTTAGGCCTGTTTGATGATGTGATGATACCTACAAGGGAGAGGCGGATCTATTGCTGAACTAGATGTGGTGAGAGGGTTTAATTCTTACTTGGGAATGAGCGTAGCTCCGCATGGAGGGCTGCGACTGCACGCGTCGATTCCTTCTCTTTGACGAGAAGCTCTTTACGGGCTGCGAGCCATTCTTCCTTTGATACGATCTGTGGATAAAAAGGTAGTATATATATCGACAGGATCAAGACAAGCTCGTACCTTCCCTGGCATGATGAGGAACTGGTGATTCTGTTCTCAAACGAATTGAGCGTGGAGTATTGAGTGCGGATTAGCTTGGGGGTAGTATTAGTTGCCAATGGAGAAGCAATCTCCAAAGGAGGAAGATCCAGGTATTTAACTTCATCTCTCCTTTCAAACCTCATCCCATCTGATGCGGGGTTCTCCCAACCAATTTTCAGTATCACAAGTTTTCGTGTCGCACTTTGTCGCGTGTTCACGTGTGGTCGGATTTGATTACTATTCAAATTCATGCACGAGGTTGTCGATCCATGTGGGTAATTGGACAATTAAAAGCCATGGCACATTTGCCTGAGTTTCTGCCTGTTGTGCCTTGTTGTGAATGGAGGAAAGCATTGATATTCTTGAAGCCTTTGAGTCATAGCACCAGAAAGAGAAGTTGTGTACGGCCGTTGAATGCAGATCCTGGTTACTTGATTGCAAAGATGATTGATGATTTGTGGACATAGAGGGGTAGAGCTTGAGGTGTGGTCAAGCCCTTGAATGGAGAAGATCCTTGACGTTCTATGATTGCGATCATGAGATAGGAACCAGGAAAAGTAAAACTAAGTGTGATAGAGGTGAGGGCTCTTCTACAGTTCATAGTAAGACTAGGAATTGACAATTAAATAGAGTTTGTAGCACCTTTGTTAAGTATTTTGAGTCCTAGTTGCCAACAATAGTATTCAAGCTGGAAAACTAAATTGAAATCGTCCATGGAATTAGGGAAGGGAATGTTAATACAAATCCTTACAGCCTGAATACTCAAGACGATCTGACATGGAATATTATTGTGAAAATACTAGCCAAGATTTTATTTTGTTTGAAATTGACAATACCTAAAGTTACCTACCTTTGTATTGAAATAATAGAATGGCTAGCTAACCGTCGTCTTCAAACGTTGAAAACAAACATTTCTCACGGCGACCTAATTTTTTAATGATCTTATTATTCAGCTGCTGTTTATCCCCATAGACTTCAAAGAGGCTTCTACGAGTAGCCCATGAAGAAGGTTGTTCGGAAAACCCGTCCGACGCTCGTAACTGGGCTAACCATACAGGAGTTATAGCATATAAGAGGGAGCTGACAACAAGAGAAGTCTTTTGTGGAGACAAGTCATAGGTTAGCCTTGTGCATGGAAGGCTTGAGCCCTCTCATCTAAATACTCAGAACACAAGCATTTTGGCACCTAACTAAACCCGTATGTTAGTGAGAAATTCTATGGTGGATATGCATCCAGGCGTCTAGCCCCACATTAACGGCGTTTCCGAATAATAAGAGGTGTAGATTGGTGCGATGAAAATATAAGTCCCACCTAAATTTCAATGTTCGTGCTATTCTAGGCCCCTTTTATCCTAATGCAGACGAGGTCCGTTCCGCTAACCACAATATCGAGACCTCAGATGATGTTCATAATGTGCCGTCTACAGGGAATAGTGCAAAATGCCAAATAAGGTTGCCACTCCTTACTGTGAAAGTTATTAACGGCTGGCTTTCCCTACAACGGTCTCGATGAGGCTCTTACGACTCCTTCAGCACATTAATAGCAAGCCACTGGAAGTTCGGAGAATTCTCACCAATGATTTAGTGTTGAAATCTTCTCGACCCCCAGATTTATGTATTTTTCAGGATGAGGTGACGAACACTTCAAGACTATTGCTTCAGCCGCTCTCATACTCGCAGGCCAAGGACATATTATTCCACACTCGGGGTTGAATTTGATGCACATTTCTTCATTTTCAACAACAATCGATATAAATAAGATAGTAATGGAGCCTACTCGGAACTCAGCAACTAAACCTTCTGTTGCCTTCCTCATTGTCAACTAAGACCTAACATCTTATAAGTCACAACTATGGTTCAGCATTTCATAATTTACTTAGTTTGCTCGTTTTCTAGTCTGGCCATAGTCGCTGCATCTCCCTTTCAATTTCTTGATATTCGAAAAGGTGCTGCACTTGGCAGCACTACGAAATTGGCATCAAGTACTTATAGTACCGTCATTTGCACCACTCGCAAAACCTCAGCCAGCGCCAAAGGTGCTATTGCAACCAAAACTACCCAAAAGGTTCTACCGCCAATTACTGTCGTCGCATTTTGAGAAGTCAACCCCAGTTAAGACAATCACTCCATCAATCTCTACGAGCACGGTATTGGTTACTGTAACAGCAACAAGCACTTCGACAGCTCTTGCTATCGCAGATGTCTTCTCAACTACTTCGACTGCCTATGAGACGCTACAAACCACGGTTAGTATTACCTCACAAGTTATTGTTGGCGAAACGACCACAATAACTGTGCCAGCAACTACAAATGTTGCCACTCCTTTGGGCTTTGTGCCGATTCAAGCCACAAGCACTGTTGTGAAGGCTAAACGAGTTCCTGAAAATCATTCATCCAACAATGCCAAGCAGCAAAGCACAACACCCAAAAAGGCGTCCGCAAATTGTTTTAAAAGTCAGCCATATGCTGCAGCGGTTACATGTATGTTCAAGATTTTCCTCTTATCCCTGTAATATAGGCGCTAAGGCCATTTCCTCAAGGCGCTGCCATCCAACAGATTCGATATACACAAGTGGTCATTGAGATCGAGCCAACATCAACCACTACACTTCTACCAATAACTACAACTGTCTCGAGCACGACAACATCAACATCAACCTTGACGGTTCTAGCCGCCAAAATCTCTACTACACTGAGCTTTTCGACCACGGTTTCTGTAACCTTGACTATTCAAACTACCATTGCAGTGACTACCTCATCGGACACTTATGTGACAGCCACATCCACAACCACCAGCTACGATGCCTGTGCAACATCGAATATTCTCGGGCCTACGGTTATCGGGGGCTATCATTTGTATGATAATTACTTTACAGATACTAGCGCGTCAGTATTGTCTCCTACAGCCAATTCGGCATATGCATGCTGCGTTGCATGTGTCACAACCACAAATTGCCAATATTCGGCTTATGCAACATCATATGGTATTTGCAACATTATTGTTGGTACGACTTGTCCGGCAGGACAACCACTTGATGGATATTTTTATAAAACAGTTGGAGCGAACGAATTTGAAGCTACATACTCGAATGGCCTTTGTGGATCGGTTGCGGATGGGGGTGCAGATTAATAGTTGAGGAAGCTGTAAACTGCTGAGGAGAGCGAAATACACTGATGTTAATCGGGTGTCGCAGGGGTGGTTGGGGATAGGCCTCAATATCAATGATCTAAAGCTGTCTTAAAGGCTTACTTCACTTTTGTGTTCACTCTACAAGCCAGGAGCTAAGATGTAAAGCTTCGCAAGATGACCCTTTGATTTCCTTCACGAATCATCATCATGTGTCCAACTTTAGAGCTCTATTTGCCTTCGCACAGCATAGCAGGTCCCGCCAACAACTTTCTGATTGAATTCTAAACTTCCATTTTCCAATGCCAAGAGCCAGCTCTGGTTACCTTCAAACTCCATAAAAAAGCGCCAGAATTCAAATACCAAAACTTGCAGGTCATGTCTTCGTAATAAGCCAGGGCGCTGCATTCCCGCTGGTTCCTTCAAACAGCATATACCATCTCCCCCATTGGCGTTGGTCTCAGCCTGTCAAATCTCCCTCTTCTCGTACTCGTCACCCCCGCTGGGGATGTTTTTGAGATCGGGTCACCTCCTGCACCACCTGAGCTCAGGATCGGAAGCGAAGTAGTGAGTGATGATATATGAGTTTCAATGATGAAGGTAGCAGTTGCCGTGACACTGTCGGGGACTTCGGTGCAGGTTGGGAAGGCCCAAGTATTGTTACTGTAGTTTTCTGGGCCATGGCCGTAGGGGATACATTTTGCTGATACAAGGGTGAGCAGGAGAGCGAAAGAAAAAGCTTCAGCAAATTGCATTTTGAAGTTAGTGTGCAAGCTGTGAAGTTTTATTTGCCGTTGCTGCCTCTAAATCTTGGGGTTGAACAGTACAATCAAGGCGTCGATTTGAAAATGAGTGGAAGGTGCGTCAACGCAATGAATGATAGTAAGATGAGAATGCGAGACACCAGCTCAGTGAACAAACGAGTGTGGTAGGAAAGACAGACAGTGAAGTGCAGGAAACAAAATCGAAGGGAGGGTAAGGATAAGTAGAGGAATAAACCAAGTGGTCAGACCGACGAGAACGCGACGACTTCCTCCTTACCAACTTCAGGATTGGTTTCAACTCTTCCATCGAGGAAGGAATCCTCCACTATCTCCCTCATCACAATATACCAAAAACATCCTCCCAACTCCTCAGGCTTCCTCTCTTACTGCAGCCACCACATTCCCTAATTCTCATTGGACAGCGCAAGAAACGAAATTGCAACCCAAAAACAATGTTTGCAGTGGGTAAGAAGCTGTTTGGGGATGTTTCATTTTGATGCTCATCTAAAGGCTATCGATCCCACGGAGGATTCGGGAAGTCGTTTAGGGAGGGGACATGGACTCGCTTGTTTGGTGTTTTATTACAGGGGAAGAAATGTGGGGTGAGTTAAGCTTTGAGCGGTGGCGATCTTTGAGGATCAGATGAAGATTAGGATGCTTGAGTTTGCGGAACGTGGGATGATGCCCGTTCGGGGATAGATATGGGATGAAAATGGTATTTTTGACAAAGTGTCACGTGACAATTGTCATCTCAATGAATGCTTCACTTGCAGACAAGAAAATGAGTGCAAAGACTAGCTGAAATGATCTCAGAAAGAACAGTATATCTGTCATCGATTGCAGGATATCCCTTTCGTTGTAATGCCATCATTATTATTTATTCACCGGTGCCTGGAAGTTCGTAATTTCTTCCCGACATAAACCGCGATATGGTGTTTTCAACTGGTAATGTTCCAAATTTCTGATATCGCGGAATTCGATAGTGCAGCACTGCCACTTGATGAGGCTGAAATGTTAGGTTGACGAGAAATGTTCAGGCAGCTGAGTCCTGGTCTCACTTAAGGCGGTGCCTGATTTACGTATCACCATGAGTTTCGTTATTTAACTCCTACATTTTTTCTTCACAATACTTAGTATCGCATGCCCGAAAAATCAAATTTCTTGGTTCCAGATTTATATGAAAAGGGGTGCACAGAAGCAATCACGGTCAGACGGGAATTCAAACTCAGCGGAGGGAATTGTTCTACGGCAGCATAGCCCTGAAAATAACTCTTGGCATATATCACAACCTCCTCAAAACACTTGTCATTTAACAGGAAAAGCTACTAGGAAATAATGGGAGAAATGAAGCTCATTCAAAATATGTGGCGTCGGAAGCGCTCTACCAAAAAGTCCGTCACTGACAACATACACCCTGAAGCTTCAACACCAGCGCAAGCACCAACTTTCACATCAACCGAATTATTTATTCAGCCAGTCGATTCATTATTACCTGCTCTCACGGAAAACAGTAGCGATAAACACCAAGACTCAAGAACCACATCTTCAAATACTGCAAAAAAAAATCCATTTCTTGCTCACGAGGTTGAAAGTGTACGAGCTCCACTACATGTCACCAATCCATTTCTCCTTAGAAAAGAATGCAATCGAGGTGAAGAAATAAAAAGTGAGAATGAAGATGAGAGGAAAGAAATTTCTGGGGAAGGCACCTCCATTTCTGAAGCACCTGCCTTCTACATGCACGGGGATTCTGCCAGCAATACGGCCATATATCAGTTCAAAACTGGAAGCCAAGGAGATGAAAATGGGAGGAGGGACGTAGATCCTAACGTCAAATCCAACCAAGAACTACCCCAGAACCACCAGCCGAAGCCAATAACACCTCCCACCGCCATGCAAAAACCTTCACTAAACCCCCGGTCCAAATATCAATTTGATTCAGATAGCGAGGATGAGGATGACGAGATAGAGGTCGAGATTACAGGAAAACTGTTTGAAGAAATTGAGGCAAGACGAAAAAGAGTTTACGGGAATATAAGGCAGCTTAAGATAACTGAAGAGGCACGTAGAAATGAAATCGCGTCTCGTGTTGATTGTCCTTGCACCAATAATAGTAATATTAATGAGCGGATACTTTTGAATCGGGCGAGGTTGAATAGGATTAGATAATATTAGGTCACATACGGGAAGTAGGAATATAATCAGTATCAATGATTGAGTGTTGGGTTTCTGTGTGATCACCTGTGGAGGCTTGACGCAAAATTCAGGATGACGGCCGTAGAATCTTGCACATCAACCTTGACTTGCCCACTCTCCACCTTCGCAGTCTCCCCAACAGTCACGTTTTGCAACTTAACCGGCTTTCCGTTATTCAACTCCCAATTATAGCTGGTTCCATCCCAGGTAATGCCCGAAATGGCATCACTTCCATTGGCATACAACCTCTGAATTGACACTGTCTCGCCACAGCCTTCTGGCACCGTGAGAGAATATTCCTTGCTCGGTCGCTTGACAGGATTGAGCACAGAGCTGGTGCCATTTACTGTATAGTTGTATTGTCGCATATTGATGATTGCTACGCGAGCGAGTTTGTTGTTGACATACGCGGCATAAGCAGCCTCCCTTTCGTTCTCTAATGGGATATTGGCAATTCTTGTCTCCTTGCCTTTGGTGACATCACCAATCATAGCTGCAACCACAATGTGCCCGTAATATGGTGGCTTTGTCCCCTTAGTCGTGATATTTGTTTGAACTGGTTGCCAACTTTGGTATCGGTAATTTGTGCCCATGTGCATGTGTACGCGACGGATGCCAACAGATGCACAGTACAAGTTGAAATCGATCCCCCAGAGAGCGGCACCGAATGCGTTTGAGAGACCGGGAGCGCCTTGGTTATATAGACTGTTAGTCTCACCAAGAATGAATGGAATGCCCGTGTATGAGAGATTTTGTGCCAGTTTTGCTTGTGTGTTGACTGAAGAGACCGTTTTGGTGTGATTCATGAGCGTCCCCTGCAATGTAATACCAGGTTGGGTTGCCCCTCCAATATAACTACGACATAATTAGCAGTTGCTCTTCGGAACGAGGGTAAACAGAAAATACTTGTGAGAAGATATGATTTTGATGTTTTGATCTACATCTAATCCGGACTGCCACGTCTTGATGGGTTTCAAATGATTGTTTGTTCCCGCGAAAGAAGGGGCAAGATACCCATATGTTGCATTTGAATTCAACTCGGGACAGGCTTTCTCGAGTTGAGCTTTGATAGCACGAGTTCCATTAAGCCACTGCGCAACATATGTTGCTTCGTCCCACGAAGGTGGTCTCACTGGCCCTTGGGCTGAAGTGGAAAACAGATCGGGCTCATTTCCATATTCCCACCACAGCAATCTCCCACCTCCCAAAGCTTTGCATGCTAAAGGCACAGTCTCGAGTAAGGTCTCCCAGCCTGCAGATTTATTTCCACCAAGGCCCATATTGAAGCCATGTACAAATTTGGTGTCTGGCCAAGTGCTGTAGGACTCGAAATATGATGGTCCTATGGAAATCGTTGTTGGATAGTCAGGTGATCTCTTAATATTGACAGTGCCAATGAGGGCATATTGGAGACTTGAATCGTACAATGCATAGTCCTGTGTGTTGCCACCAACTCGAATGTATGGCTTTGTTCCTGTGAAGCTACCTAAGTTGTTTAACAAATTATTCGAGAACACGTTAGGCATTGATTTGTTTCCTGATGGGAGAGAGTCAATACTGCAAGTCCCAAGAAGATTGGTTTAAAAGCGAAAATACCTGCAAACTCCGGAAACGACGAGAATTCGATGGAGTAACTAACAAATGCTTCTGGAATTGATTCGCTGGCGCTGCTAGGTGGAGTGCTAGATAGCTGTATCATGTTACACTGGGAAAGTACAACGATGTTGGCAATAGCCAACATTTTCAGTCCTGTTATCATATTGAATATCCAATTATCCAGTAGACTTGTTTCGTGACAATCGGAAATTTACGCAAAGTGCAACTAGACTTTCTCCACTGGGAATCATGGATTTATATACGAACTCAGTTACTGTTGTGCAGGTCATGGTTATGAATTATTCCGAAGTTAAACACTGTACGGACAAATGTAAGACCTAACTTGTAGTACATATTGCCGAAGAAGGATAATTTGCATGTCAATCTGCTGCGGTACTTATCGCGGGGTATGGAACGTGTGATCCGGGGAGAGCGGGGATGGTTGTCGGCTTCTGAGGGCTATAGAAGCCATTGGAGCACTTCAAAACATCTACAGATACACTTACCAGCAGATATATGGGTTAGATGATGTTTTATCTCTTCATTAGCCATTACCTCCCATTCCGGGAATTATGAGGCTGTTGATAATCTGCTGTTATTGAGGATGTTTGCTTCATGGATGAAAATTTCGGACGGGAGGCGTGGAAGGCTAGTCTGTGTTAGGCAGCTCTACCCTTGAATCGGTATATGAGCCTCAGGCATCTACAGCTCTCAGGTCATGATGTTAGAAGCTAACACCCCACCTTCACTGGTCCAAAACTCCAGCTTTTGGAAAACTTCTCTTAAACTCTTGATTCTATGTTGTTTTATTTCCGAACCAATTGGACCGTCGCCTTTCTTCCAGACTCGATGTCATTGCCTCGGTGATTCTTCTAAACATCTAAGGGAGTTCTGGCTAGGACCACATTTCTCACTATGTCTTCTACAAGAGTAACAGCTTCTGTTTCACGAACAATCTTACGATCACGATTTCAGCCATTCTCGATACCATCTATTTGTATTCGTGCAGCTTCTACAGTGTCTCATAATGTCCCAAAGCTCAATGATCCTTCTCTCCTAAAGCTGGGTGTTGCATATGTCAATGGAGAATGGGTGAAGGCAAACTCTGGGAAAACATTTGAAGTCTTTGGTATACGTTAACATTTCCATAAATTTAATCGACTGTCTTGCTAATAGTCATCCTAGATCCGTCTTCTGGAAAGCTAATAGGTTCTGCTCCCGAATTCGACTCTGCGGATACCCAGAAAGCAATCGATGCTGCTGCTGATGCCTTTCCCTTATTCCGAGCAAAGACCGGTCGTGAACGTTCGAAACTTCTGCGAAAATGGTATGACTTGATGGTATGGCACAGATACAAACATATTTGGGATAATAAAGTGCTGACTGGGACATAATAGGTTGAAAATTCCGAGGATATTGCTAAGTTGATTACATGGGAGAATGGAAAGCCGTTCGCCGACGCAAAGGGAGAGGCTATCTATGCTGCCAATTTTTTTGAGTGGTTTAGTGAAGAGGCACCCCGAATTTACGGTGACACAATTCCAGCATCAGTTCCGAGCAATCGAGTTTTTACAGTGAAGGAACCCGTTGGTGTTTGTGGTTTAATCACACCGTATGTCTACTAAACTCACACTGGATATATATGGCTGATGAAAGATAGATGGAACTTCCCAGCAGCAATGGTTACAAGAAAGATTGGCCCTGCGCTTGCAGCTGGCTGTACAGTGGTAGCCAAGTCTCCTGGCGAGACACCTTTCACCTCCCTTGCGCTTGCAGAGCTTGCCCACCGCGCGGGCATTCCTAAGGGAGTTGTCAACGTCGTCAGTGCGCTCCAAAATACTGCTGAAGTTGGTGAGCTTCTTACAACATCACCGGTTGTCAAGAAGGTATCCTTTACGGGATCCACAGGTGTTGGCAAACTTCTCATGAAGCAATCCTCCTCTACACTTAAGAAGTTGTCTTTTGAGCTCGGAGGCAATGCCCCTTTCATCGTTTTCGACGATGCCGATCTTGATACCGCCGTCGAAGGAGCGGTCGCAAGCAAGTTCCGTTCTTCAGGGCAGACTTGTGTTTGTGCTAATCGTCTCTTCATCCAATCTGGAATTTACGACGAATTTGCACAGCGATTCGCTGCGAAGGTTAAGGAGTTCAAGGTAGGCGGCGGATATACTGAGGGTGTTACTCATGGTCCTCTCATCCACGAAAGAGCTATTAGCAAAGTCGACGCGCATGTTCGGGACGCAGAGAAAAAGGGTGCAAAGGTCATCCAAGGTGGCCAGAAGATGCCTGAGCTAGGAAGTAATTTCTTCCAGCCTACTATCATGACCGGTATGACTACTGAGATGGCTCTTGCAAGCGAGGAGACTTTCGGTCCTGTCGCTGGACTATTCAAATTCGAAACCGAAGAAGAAGTTGTTAGAATTGCAAACTCAGCTGACGTCGGTCTCGCTGGATATTTCTTCTCAAAGGACCTTCAGAGAGTCTACCGCATTGCAGAAGCACTTGAAGTTGGCATGGTTGGTGTGAATACAGGTTTGATCAGTGACCCTGCAGCACCCTTTGGTGGTATCAAGGAGAGTGGCTTCGGGCGCGAGGGAAGTAAGTATGGTATTGCTGAGTATCAAACGCTTAAAATGATTACATTTGGCGGCATGGGTGCACCTGTGCAAAAATAATTGGGTGAAGCCTCTTTTTTTTTTTTTTGTGGAAAACAAAGAATTCAGAAGGCAAACAACATATTACAGAATTAGTTATATTGGAACATATAGCGTTTCTCAATAGATGATTCTACAATAGTTGAAATTTTTGAAAAGAGCTGCATTGCTGCCTAAACACTTCGGCATCAAAACCAAGTTTCAGCTCGTCCTACTGTACTATGCAATCACCTGAAATCTCAACAACATTACTACCAGAGTCTATCATCCTCAAATCATTACCCTATTTTACAAGAAACATAAATCGTTGAAACATCATCAAGATTGCTGGGGAAAGTTTTAACATATCCAATACTTCTTTTGGAGTATCCTTAGCCTTTGTTAGGTTATTACGTATCTCGACTATTAACACGGTCCTGGCCTATCCCCAGGTTGACATATGTTCAACCGAAATGGCGCAATCTTATGAGGAAAACATCGGCGTGGAGGCTATCCTTCGAGCAATAACAGGTAGCGTCGGTGGCCACTTCCACCGAGGCGGCTTCTCACCAGAGGCAGAAGATCCTCGAGGAGAGGAAAGGCAATCAATACAGCCCGATCAAGTGGATGACAAATATGATCAACCAAGCGGTAAATACTACAGTAAGGAGACTTAGAGCAGAGTAGTTGATAAAACTCGACAGATTATATCAGTACAAAGGCTGGGCTGAAGCAGCTCCAGATAAACAAATCCTCCGAGCTACCATTCCCTAGAGGGGTTGACGGTATCTTCGACTGGGAGCTGGTGGAGAAATGTGAGCCATCCAATGAACTTGACTTACAGTGGACTCCACCAACTGAGCCTCAGATACAATTGGATGAAGATGGTCTTCCAGCCGACCACTCTTGCAACTACTGCCAGCACGTTGTCGTACGATCTGTAGATCTTAAAGACACACAAAAGATAATAATTGCAAAAAGTCGTAAAGAGCTTACACGTGCAGGAAGAGACGGATGCCCATTGTACCAGTTTCTAGAGTGGTATCTTTATAAGGCAGAGGAGAATTCGCCTTCTCAATTCTCAGAAATAACTCTTATTTTCAGCTCTGCTAACGACGATCCGAATTCCCTTGGCTCGATGAGAGGAGAATTTTCTGACTTGAGACCAAATTCTCGTGGTCGTAAGGGGAAGGGGTCGTTCGGCAACTTCAGCTGTGTGGCTGCCGAGTGTGAGTTCGTCTGGCAAATCATGAAATCTTTCACTAAATATTTTGCAGTTAATCCAGCATCCTGGAGTATTCCATCTCGGCCCGTGGATCTAGATGTCACTTCTCATAACGCCTATATAGACGGACTTACCTGGTTACATTCGTGCCATGAAGATGACGAACATCCGAATTGTATACCGAAGGAGGAATTATTCTACCCTTCAAGGCTTCTCGATGTCACAAAATCTTCCGTGAAACTTATCGAAATTGATGAAATACTTGAAAAATACGCAAAACTAAAGTACGACGCCGTCGAGTACGTTGCACTTAGTTATTGCTGGGGAGGAGATCAGCTATGCAGAACAACCAGCGGGATTGTAGCAAGGCGTAAGGATACCGGTATAGACGCTTCAGAGTTGCCACAGACCTTGAGGGATGCTATAAAATTGACAAAAGATATCGGATTAGATTATCTATGGATCGACTCCTTATGCATAGTCCAAGATGACCCAGCCGACGTTAGTGGTGAGCTGTCAAAAATGGCCGATATCTATAGTGGAGCATATGTTACTATTTCTGCTGCTAGCGCCAGGTCCTGCCACGAAGGGTTCTTGCAGAGACGAAGTCCATCCGAATTAAGAAAACTCATCATTGGCCTTCCCTTTTTGCGTCCGGATGGAAGGCTGGGGAGATTTTACTTCTATCGACCAGATTATCATAATCCTCAGGAGGAGCCAATTAATGAACGTGCTTGGACTCTACAAGAATATCTTCTCTCGCCACGTATTTTGATTTACGGATCCTGGCAGTTACGCTGGGTGTGCAGAACCGAGCAAGGGTCAAATGGTGGTCCTTCAGGAGTCTATCATCAGTCTCTCGAGAAACTCGCAGCAAAGCTCTACTCCGACAAAACTATACCACTTTTGCATGAACGAGGACAAAAAGCGCTAGCTGAGCACAGGGTTGAGGAGGCATATAAATACCTGCTGCAAATTGACGACATCAAAGAGTTATGGTCTACAATTGTGGGAGAGTTCACAAGACGGAAACTCTCAGTACCTTCCGATCGAGCGCCAGCAATATCTGGAATTGCAAAACAATATGCTAGACTATCTGGAGATGTCTACGTGGCCGGATTGTGGGCAAGGAACATTGCCTGTGGACTCCTCTGGAGTCGACCGACATCTTACATACCGACTACCCAGCACTCACCACGCCGATCGCCATCATGGTCTTGGCTATCCGTCAATGGTCAAGTGAAGTGGCTTGGGAGCGCCATTACAGCCACTTCTCCACTAGAAGTGGTAAGCTGCAAGACCTCCAATTACGGATATCTAGGGAAGCCTGGAAACTTCCCCCTAGTCGTGCAAGGGCGAATTCGCAGCGCTTTTTACCTGAAAACCAAGCCCAGCACCTTATTTTTCTTTTTTGATATTGATCCCTCTCGCGGCTTTCTGAATACAGAGAAAATTGTCAACCCAATTGCTAACGAACAGCAAAAAGACCTTGCATTGACAGCACGTGCCATATTTGATTATCCCATCAATCATGCCGAGACTGAAGGGGTTGGCGTAGTCTTTTGTCTAGAGATTCTGGCTTTCAAGGAGGACACGAGAGAAGGTTCCTCTGCTATTGATTACCCGGCCGGTATTCTGCTTGAGGAATGTGAGGAAGGATTGAGGAGAGTTGGGTATTTTGATTTTGAGTGGGACAATGGGGTGTGGCTGACTTTATTCAACGGGGGTGACAAGGATCATGACACAAGGAGAAGAGGGATGAAGAGGGAGGCTTTTGAGAAGTGTCCGGTGGAGACGGTGACGATCATCTGATGTGCCGAGTCCTTCCAGGTCCCAAAAGTGATATTGAGATCTTGAAGGATAAAATTATCAAGTCAACCTCTTTGATCAATTCTAGGCATACATGAATAAGATTGTTGATGATATTCGTTTTCAGTCCCTCTGACACAACAATAATTTAATGTGCACAATATAGTGTTCTGCAGGCGTACCCATTCATAACCAATGTCCCCAGTCAGATGTTCTACATTTACTCATTTGCACTCTCATCAACACTCCGTTCTGTCCCTTGGTGGAAAATACCGTCAGTGTCTGCCTTGAATGTAACAAGTGCATTCCATGGCTGACTAACAACCTTTCACCCTTCCATTTTTCTATCTATGTAAGGCAGTCAGTCAGGATTTCGCCTTTGAAGATGGCTATCTTGGTATGACGCGTATTTGAGGACCAAAATATCTGAGCGCCTGCGAATGGAGTTGGGCTGAACAAATATTCTCCACTTTTTCGCGTACGAGTAATAGATTTAGGATATACGGGGGTTTTTAAATGTGGTTTGGGCGGTGGAAAACCTGAAGTGTGCCTCTGTCACTTCGTCACAGGCTTGGTGAATTGGTCCAACCTCCACTTCTTTGTTCCTCCAACACCAGCTTTCCAGCACGCAATTTTCTGTTGACTCATTATCCATGGAACTTTCTTCACATCTTCGCGAGACACTGTCAGCTATTCATCGATTCTTACTTCGTCCCTTGAATATTCTTGAGGAAATTATTGTTGTATAACTCTTCGTTTTTCTGGGCTACCTGAGACTGTTGTAGGCTCTGAATTAATTATATTCAACTCAACTCATTAGAATTATTTGTTTTAAAACTAGTTTTCAAGGTAACTGTATTGTCTTTTTAAGCATAGTATATCCCATATGAAGTTTGACAATCTTCAAAAGGTCATTTAAACTTATTGCCCCTCAATTTGGATATGATGAACAGCATCTCGGATCAACAGAAGCAATCTTTAATCAATATCCATCATGGTTGTTTACTTATTTCGAGCTAAGATAGATCGTTTTTTCCTCCCAGCCTTCCGTCTAGGAGACCTCTAGGTTTCTCCCTTACTACAGACTAATTTTTACATTGGTTTTGAATGGAGCCCTTGAGGCAGTCCTATATTCCTTCTTTCTCGTATTCTTGGGTATTCCGTCTTCAATTCAGTGCGATTATCTATAGGCCATGGAAATTTATAGTACTTACAGGCCGCCATGACCGGACGAGGTATGATCCTATATCCTCGTGTTTTAAAGGATTTAAATATTGCAAGTCCTTCCATCGAGGTAAATAGCCCGAAGCTCAGGTTCCGTCACCGATTGATAGTGCCAAGGCATTGAAGCCAAAAGAATTTAGTTCCTTTTATTGAGGTCCTTCTGTCATATAATATAATATTTTATAAAAGGTGTAGGCGTGGTTGAGAGAGCATGCAGTTAAATATAAGAGCCACATGTAGCGGTCGTCAGTGTAAACTAGCCGTTTATTCGCCCAAAAATGAGAGCCAATATAGCTCTTTTCAGCTATATTTATTGCCATCAAATATGACCCTGACTTATTCAAAATTTCTTACAATGAAAACCCTGGAATTTCTAGTTTTGTTGATAAGACTAAATCTGCAGTTTTTGTACTAATTTTTTAGTAGTACGAAATGCTAAGCTAGGAGAACTGAGGATATGTAGTGATACGTTTTAACCTATTCGCAAGAAGCAAACACAGATATGATGGCAGTGTTAATAGTATTGTAGCGGCGAGTTAGTTTTAGTGACGCTAGCAATAGTATTCACCTCATTTAATCTAATCTTCATCCCACTAAAAGTAGCAACCAATTAAAAGACCAGCACATTAGTAGAAAGTTGGCTAAAACAATCCAGCCACAACCTCTAATTTCCGTCCTCAACTGCGTTCAGTTCAACTCCAACTGTCAGGCCCTCGCTTTAGCTTATTTAAGTAACTTTTTAATATTTATTTTCAAAAGAGTTAATCCAGTCACAAAATCCCCACTTAGATTGGCTGAGGCAGAAATTTTACATTTTACATTACCGTCCTTTAATATTCCCATCCCCCTCCTTCCCGGCATGATAAGTGCGCCCTGAGAGAGCGCATGCACGCAACGGATTGCCGACCTTATAGTAGTAGTACGATTAGGGTTATAAAGGGTGAAAATAATAAACTGAACGAAGGTCAGCTTGTGCATGAAAAGGGGATTTAAGCGAGATAATATAATAAGGGTCTACCGAGATCTAACGCATAGATCAGTTGCTCTGTGGCCTCGTTCAAATTTTCTGGACAGATTTTTCTTACCTTGAACCCTATACAAGGTGAGAATGGGTTCCACAAATGTAATACTTTACTCATTAGGAAGATTATCAGCCTCTTAGTGTGCTGCCCGGTATGAGACTTCACAAATTGGATCAACTGCAGTATTTAAGAAGTCCTCTATTAGGCCCCGCATACAACATGCAGAACAACTTTTATACCAAGAAGTCAGTTAAACCAATGCTCGAATTCCACTAAAAACATTATCCACACAAAGTGTTCTCGTACATCCAGGACTCTTTGCTAGTAGCGACAAATACAGCTACGATTGCGAGTCGATAGTTGTCACATGCAACTATTTTTCGGCGCTAAGATACTATGTTGAAGAGCCAAGTCATGCGCATTGTGGATTAATTCAATGCGCATTAGCCTGTCATCAAACTCTAAGAAGAATCGTCAATGGAGGCTTATGGACTTTGTGTATACTACCGTAAGAAGGTTATTGATCTGATTGAGAAATGGTAGCAAGAAAACCGAAGGATATGCATTAGATGTGCTGGGTTCATAAATTTGGTACGTTTCAACTTAAAGTAAACCAGCGCGGCAATCACTAGCTTCTATTCAGAGTAGTTTTACCTCTGATATTCAGTAAAGTTTACTTCTTCGGATTTGATTCCAGTGCCTTCTTGATTATTTTCTAATAACCTAACCTACACTGGAAGGCTGGGCTTGGTAGCTAAAAGTTTCTTTGAAAACTTCCCCCTTCCCATGGTTTCAAGCGGTAGAGACACTACAGGCAGTGGTTCTTAGATCTTCACTACTATTCACTTACGAATCTTCTTATGCCCCAAGTCGCACTTTGAATCTTTACGCCTCGCACGAAAATGGAAACTAGAACCCTCTATACGCAGTTCTGTTTTGGGCACAAGAGAAATTACTAAACTCTACACTTGGAACACGGCAACCACCTTTCTAGGTGGGAGATCAATCATGTTTCGGATAATTTTGGAGTTGAATGTGGTGTGAAAGCAAATGTAAACTATTAGCTTTAGAATGATTTTTAAGACGGCTTATACACGATCATGTTATGACTCAAGAGACCAGAGCTGCAGACTTTTAGCAATTCTTCAACGATTAAAAATCATTCTTGAGGAATGAGGTTATGAGGTATCAACATCCAAGATTTATCAAGTGTTCTCGTTCAGGATTCTTAACAGCATGAGTAGTCTGCATATTTTGACTTACATTCCTCCAGCATTCAGTAATTCGGACTGGTCGTCCCGGGCACTAGATTTGTGCAAGGACCCTTGGAAGGTCTAAAATAATACTTTAGCACATACCTCACAACGGTATGGCAGTACTTCGAGAAGCATTTGACCTGAACGGCGCTTAAGGTTAAATTGTTCTTGAGGGCATACTCCTTTCGAGCTGCAGCATGTAGGACCTAGCTACCAAAAGATGACACCTGGCGAGAGCAAATCTTCTGTCACTAAGACTATGCACACTGCCATAGATCCTTGAGTAGGCGAGTAGGTAAAGCTTTTCGATAAAAACGGAGAATATTCACAAGAGACAGCGAACAACAACCTTGATACCGGAACTGTTGAACAAGCATTTCGATTGTGAAGAATTTTTCGATGCCATAAGATTTGATTTGAGCCACGTAGAAACTGTTGGGGGATAACTTGTGATCGTGCAGAGCAGCATGAGATCGCTCCCGAATTTGAATAACTAGACTCTGGTGTACCGCTATCATCGTGATCCAGCAAACGCTAGGAGGCAAAATTCCAGACATAGTTGAGGCATTATGTGATGAAGGGGTCAGAATGGCACCCGTTAGTGTCCTAAATAGATGCATTGGGTTAGCTGTTCTAGAATTTCAACCTAGGAGGGGAATGTCTTACTATCACATAGTGCCTCTCAGCTGGCCATCACTTAGGAATATCAAGAGGAGCATTGTTCAGTCGGAAAACTCGAAACTGTGGGTATTCTCGCCTACCTCTGGCCGCTCATAGCAGCAGATGGATATGACAGCGTTTAGTATTTCACGTAAGTATAGCGTGTGTGCAAGTGTATTTCATACAGTTATGCATTGCCTTCAAACTGAATTAGGCCGTTCACAATGGGACAGGTGCTCATGGGCCTCTTGCTGGAGAACTGGTAAGCGCACAGGACTACAACACTGAATCATGGCTACATACACTCTAATATCGTACGATAATAATGGTCTATGAAAGGTGTTATTCATGGCTATTTTTGAAGTCGAACGAGAATCAGGAGAGTAAGTCTAGTTGCAATTGGCTCCACCAAGCAGGAGAATCTTAGGGATGAAGGGAGCGAGATGCTATGACCGGGTCTAAAATTAGCCAGGGTGGAATAGCATTTGAAGAGAGTAGAAATTCAGGAGAAAAAACGTGCATTGGCCGCCGCAACCGGCAGTGAGCTGTCCTGCAGATAGTTTGAGACCTTGATATGCACACCTGCCGATCGATGTCTTTTGTGGCTTGCAAATGGCGATCAAAGAGTCTGGGGTGCGCCGAAATCGATAAGCGAAGACTCTACCCAGCAAGAGCAGCGGCTTGATTGCCTTACTAATATAGCTTAAATTTACATACCACTTAGTGATCGCCTTCAAATGAGCTACTATGTCTGAGTCCTTAAAGATCACCCCCTCTTTCTCTTTCCTACCTTTGGACTGGTGGCTGAGACGGTACCTGAAAGGAAAGACTTGCTCTCCCTAATCTTATTGTCTAGCACCAAGAGAATTACAATGGCAATCATACTTCATATTAAGTAGTTTACTGAGCGAGATGATGTATAAAAGACTTGGCCAAGATTTGTCTACAAGACAAATCTTCCCAAGAGGAAATAATATGATGAAAGTCCTGGATTGAAGAGCAATAACGGCCAAATCTCTGAGACTATGATTTCGGTCGGTCTGTCTTGATTGTTGAAGTGCCTGTGCTAAACGGTTTTAGATGATGCCAAATCCACCGCATGTAGACAGCTGATGCCCGGGGACACTAATATCTTGTCCCTGGAATAAGAAAAATGACAAGCAACAGTTCGAAAAACATGTGATGAAGCAATTGAATACTGGAAAGAGTATTTCCCAATTTTCTATATATGTATAGAAAGTATCCTCAAGTTCCCCTCGTCCTCATCATCCAACAACCACTCTCTCTTCAAGCAAAACAGAGTTTCGAAGCTTTCTTGCATTCATTCGTTTAAATCCGAAATCAAACGCCAGGATGCGTCTGAAGAATCTTTCTCTTCTGGCGCTTTTCTCAAGCGCGGCTATTTCGGCTCCTGTTCAGAACGGAGAGGATGGTCACAGCCTCTGCTATGGAAACAACTGTGGTTCTCAACACCATGGGGAGGACCCTGATGGCAACTGCTATGGAGGGAGCTGTGCTCCTCCCCCTCAGCAATATGCCCCCCCACCTCCCGCGCCTCAGCCTTACGCCCCTAAGCCAACAGTGAAAGAAAGTCACCCGCCTTGCTACGGGGATGCTTGTGCCCCGCCACCTAAACAGAGTGGAAAATGCTATGGAGAAAAATGCCCTCCAACCTACCCAGCACACTCGACCACCATCTCAGTATCATATTCAACCTCGCGTCATCATCATTATTACACCAAGATGACGAAAACATCGACCACTTCCAGCTCTTCCAAAACATCTTCAACTTCAAAGCCAACATACCCAGTAAAGTGTACAGGTGTAGGACAGATTCGTGATCCGGCCTCTCATGGTTGCAAGTGTGGTCCAGGATTCATGAGCAGTGGTATGAAGAAGAGAGACTTGACCTGCGTTCCCCAGGTATCCTGTTCAGCAGCTAGTCAAGTTCTCGATCCTGTGCTCAATGCCTGTGTATGCGCTCCCGGATTTGAGGATGTTGGCATTATAGGAGGCGTTCTTGCTTGTGCTATTGTGGATGTGATCTGTTCAGGCCCGAACCAAGTATTGGATGCGCGAACAAACAGATGCACATGTAAAACTGGATTTGCCAATATTGGATCTGGAGGAGCCTTATACTGCGTCTCTACCAAAACCTGTACAGATTTCGGACAAATGCTGGATGTATCATCGAACGCTTGTGTATGCAGGCCTGGGTTTAGGCCTAGCGGTCGAATGGACATGCCATTGTTTTGTATCTCCACGACGACATGTTCAGCTCCTAACCAAGTTTTGAACATCCCTTCAAATACTTGTAGGTGTGATACTGGGTTCGTCAATATCGGTGCTGTTGGAGCGGCCTTAAATTGCGTTTCCAGTGTTGGTTGCAATGGTCTTGGTCAAGTACTGAATACTCAAACCAACACCTGTGTCTGCACTCCAGGATTCAACTCTGTTATTGTAAATGGTGTTCTCAGTTGCAATTCCAACATCCAATGCACGGGATTCGGCCAGGAACTGAACATTCCATCAAATACTTGCGTTTGCGCGGCTGGTTTTGTTAATATTGGGGGGATCGGAGCACCTGTATCATGTGTCTCTACTACGAATTGCAACCTTCCAAACCAAGTATTGAATCCAATCAGCAATACTTGTGTATGCCAAACTGGATCTACCGCATCTACTGTGGGTGGTATCTTGACATGTACGATGAACACCGTGACCTGTACACTTCCTAACCAAGTATTGAACTCAGCTACCAATACTTGTGTGTGTGCACCAGGGGCTATTGGAACAATTGTGGCGGGAGCTCTCACTTGCACAATAGACCCATGTCCATTGATCAATCAAGTCCTGGATCCTACTACCAATGCTTGTGTTTGTGCAACTGGATCTACTGGAACGACTGTTGCCGGTGTCCTCACTTGTACAACGACCCCGTGTACACTTGCCAATCAAGTCTTAGATCCTACTACAAACACATGTGTGTGTGCAACTGGATTCACTGGGCAAACTGTGGCTGGCGTTCTGACCTGCTCACCGACTACTTCCTGCCCACTCCCTAATCAAGTGCTGGATCCAACTACCAATGCTTGTGTTTGTGCAGCTGGATCTACTGGAACGACTGTTGCCGGTGTCCTCACTTGTACAACGACCACATGTACACTTGCCAATCAAGTCCTGGATCCTACAACAAACATATGTGTGTGTGCGACTGGATTCACGGGACTAACTGTGGCTGGCGTTTTGACCTGCTCACCGACTACTTCCTGCCCACTCCCTAATCAAGTGCTGGATCCAACTACCAATACTTGTGTTTGTACAGCTACCGCTACTGGAACTACGGTGGCAGGTGTCTTGACTTGCACATTGATCCCTGTGGTCTGCACACTTCCTAATCAGGTCGTGGACGTAACGACTAATACCTGCGTATGTGCTACTGGATCCACCGGATCGACTTTGGCAGGCGTCTTGACATGTACTTTGAACACTGTGTGTACGCTTGCCAATCAAGTCTTGGATCCTACCACCAACGCTTGTGTTTGTGCTACTGGAGCTACTGGCACGACTGTGGCTGGTGTTTTGACTTGCACGCTGAACAATATCGTGTGCTCGCTTGCTAACCAGGTCTTGGACCCAACTACCAACACTTGTGTTTGTGCAGCTGGAGCTACTGGAAGCACTATTGCTGGTGTTTTGACCTGTACATTGAACACTGTCTGTACACTTGCCAATCAAGTCTTGGACCCAACTACCAACGCTTGTGTTTGTGCTACTGGAGCTACTGGCACGACTGTGGCTGGTGTCTTGACTTGCACGTTGAACAATATTGTCTGCTCGCTTGCTAACCAAGTATTGGATCCTACCACCAATGCCTGTGTTTGTGCAGCTGGAGCTACTGGAACGACTGTGGCTGGTGTGTTGACTTGCACATTGAACACTGTCTGCACACTTGCCAATCAAGTCTTAGATCCCACCACCAATGCTTGTGTTTGTGCTACTGGAGCTACTGGCACGACTGTGGCTGGTGTTTTGACTTGCACGTTGAACAATATCGTGTGCTCGCTTGCTAACCAGGTCTTGGACCCAACTACCAACACTTGTGTATGCGCAGCTGGAGCTACTGGAAGCACTATTGCTGGTGTTTTGACATGTACATTGAACACTGTCTGTACGCTTGCCAATCAAGTCTTGGATCCTACCACCAACGCTTGTGTTTGTGCTGCTGGAGCTACCGGTACAACTGTGGCTGGTGTCCTGACATGTACATTGAATGCTGTTGTCTGTACGCTTGCTAATCAAGTCTTGGATCCTACCACCAATGCCTGTGTTTGTGCAGCTGGAGCTACTGGAACGACTGTGGCTGGTGTGTTGACTTGCACATTGAACACTGTCTGTACGCTTGCTAACCAAGTCTTGGATCCGACCACCAACGCTTGTGTTTGTGCTGCTGGAGCTACTGGCACGACTGTGGCTGGTGTTTTGACTTGCACGTTGAACAATATCGTGTGCTCGCTTGCTAACCAGGTCTTGGACCCAACTACCAACACTTGTGTATGCGCAGCTGGAGCTACTGGAAGCACTATTGCTGGTGTTTTGACATGTACATTGAACACTGTCTGTACGCTTGCTAACCAAGTCTTGGATCCGACCACCAACGCTTGTGTTTGTGCTGCTGGAGCTACCGGTACAACTGTGGCTGGTGTCCTGACATGTACATTGAATGCCGTTGTCTGTACGCTTGCTAACCAAGTTTTGGATCCTACCACCAATGCCTGTGTTTGTGCTACTGGAGCCACTGGAACGACTGTGGCCGGTGTTTTAACTTGCACATTAAATGCCATTCTTTGCACTCTGCCCAACCAGGTGTTAGACCCAACAACAAACGCCTGTGTATGCGCAGCTGGAGCCACTGGAACGACAATTGCTGGTGTTTTGACCTGCTCATTGAATGCCATTCTTTGCACTCTTCCCAACCAAGTCTTAGATCCTACCACCAACGCTTGTGTTTGTGCTGCTGGATCTACTGGAACGACAATTGCTGGTGTTCTGACCTGCTCATTGAATGCTATTCTTTGCACTCTACCTAACCAAGTCTTGGATCCGACGACCAATGCTTGTGTTTGTGCTGCTGGATCTACTGGAACGACAATTGCTGGTGTTTTGACCTGCTCATTGAATGCTATTCTTTGCACTCTTCCTAACCAAGTCTTGGATCCGACGACCAATGCTTGTGTCTGTGCAGCTGGATCTACTGGAACTACAGTAGCTGGTGTCTTGACCTGCTCATTGAACGCTATTCTTTGCACTCTACCTAACCAAGTCTTGGATCCGACCACCAACGCTTGTGTTTGTGCAGCTGGATCTACTGGAACGACTGTGGCAGGTGTTTTGACCTGTGCACTGAATGCCGTCCTTTGCACTCTTCCCAACCAAGTCTTGGACCCAACAACAAACGCCTGTGTATGCGCAGCTGGATCTACTGGAACGACTGTGGCAGGTGTTTTGACCTGTGCACTGAATGCCGTCCTTTGCACTCTACCTAACCAAGTCTTGGATCCAACAACTAATACTTGTGTTTGTGCGTCAGGATCTACTGGAACAACTGTGGCAGGTGTTCTGACCTGTGCATTGAATGCCGTCCTTTGCACTCTACCTAACCAAGTCTTAGATCCAACCACTAATACTTGTGTTTGTGCAGCTGGATCTACTGGAACAACTGTGGGAGGTGTTCTGACCTGTGCACTGAATGCCGTCCTTTGCACTCTTCCCAACCAAGTCTTGGATCCAACCACTAACACTTGTGTTTGTGCGTCAGGATTCACAGGAACCACTGTCCTGGGAGTTTTGACTTGTGCGGTAAATGCCATCCTTTGTACACTTCCCAACCAAGTCCGTGACCCAGCTACCAACACTTGTATTTGTGCGTCCGGGTTCACAGGTACTAGCGTTGCTGGTGTGTTAGTTTGTGCGCCATTAATCTCATGTCTACTCCCCAACCAAGTCGCAAACCCAGTCACCAATACTTGCGTTTGCGCACCGGGATTCACTGCAACCACTGTTTTGGGTGTTTTAACCTGTAACTGATGGAATTTCGTTAGCGTTGGACAAATAACACAAGATATATTATCTGGCCACGCGCATGGCTCATGCTTTTCATTTGTTTAAGGGGCATTGTTGGGATATGGGAGGAGTAATCACAGAAAAGCTTCTTTCAGATGTACATGGTTTATACTTCTACGGACTTGGTCCGTTCCTCTTTTGTAATAGCTTAGAGCCATTTACTCTCGAGTATTTAAAGGCAATGAAATTTTAGCCCATCACGTTTCTGCTCCAGTCTGATACTTCCAAATTTCCCAGTCGTCATTGTTTATATTTAATCGTTGATTTCCTCTCCGCATCTTGATTCCACTCTACTTCCTAAATAATTTTCCTCTTTAAGTATCTTTCCTTCAAACCCATGCCCCCTCCCTATGCCGTTCAACATTCCCAACCCTCAACAAGCATGCCTTAGAGTCGATAGAATATATACACCTGTCACTCCCCCTCATCTTGCCTTGCGGTATTTATGAGCACACAAGCTAACTACCTGCCATTAAACTTACTTCATGGAATAAAATGTACAATACTAACATGTGAATCAAAACTAATCTAATTTCATTGCATAATATTTTTGTTTGATCCTCTTACCTACTTACCTATGTTTACTTAACCCTGGGTTCTTGCCAACCACTTCAAGATCTAGAGTTCAAAAATTGAAATGCACAGGGATCTGAAACGCTGGTTCAAAATACAGTTCAATATCTTCTCACATTTTTCCTCTCGGCTTTCAATATGAGGGCAATTCCATGGGCTTCCCAGCGGTGTTATGACTACTAGGTGGAGTCCTCTTGTTAAAATATATTATCATCAACTAGCTTCTCCCTATAGAGCATCTTATACTAAAACAACACCGGGGCTGAACTGCACGGAGTTAGCATAGAGTCTTGTCGTTGGTGTGTAAAGGCAGCAGCAGATTCTTGATGTTCTACTTTATAGATCCGTCGTATTGTGACTGGATGTTGAATGATGACACATATACTTCTAAGATCTGTCCTCACCGCTCTCCCTATATGTTGTAATCTGGTCGAATCTCATTTCTGTTTATGCAAGAGTACCCTCTCAAGTTTTTAATGCATCACCAGTGTTGAACCAGGGAATATATGGGGGTGGATTGCTTGGTAATTTCACAGGTGAGTAAGATTTGAAAATATATTGATTGATTCTACAGAAACTCTGTGTGCGTTTTGCTTTTTACATAGATGGGATAGTGGCTGTGGTGCTAGACTCACCAAGGCAGCGCTAGGAGTCATTACTTATTCAACAGCCACGCTCCAACCGTCTTCCTAGACAACTAATCCTTAACCTCCCTCACCCTTCCCCAAAGTTCTCTGGTGTCCTAGCTTCCTTTACCTCTCCTTTCCCCACATAAGAGTCCTCCTAAGATCCACAATAGCCCTTAATCGATGCACAATAACAATAAACGTGCAACTTTTAAATTCCACGCTGATGTTCTGTTGGACGAGGTGATTTGTAGCCACATTAACGGCGGATATTACCTCGTCAAAGACAACGATCTTTGGACAGGTAACAATGGCGCGGGTGAGATATAGGGGTTGGCTTTGGCCCTGGGGGGAGGCTTCTGCCGCTTTTGAGTGTTAAGAAGAAGAGGAATGCCAGGGATAGTGGTTTGAATTCCTCTGTGTTGGCGAAATGTACACATACAAGCGCATCCCAGAGTTCGGCATCATGGTGCTCGTTGGCATCGCCAGGGTTGGAACCGATAGTGCCAGAGAAGAGAGAAGAGAACTAGATTCCGGTGGACAATTTATAGTTGTGATTAGAGTAGTGTAATTTAGTTTTTAGAAATGTCGAGACTGTCGATAGAGATGCTCCCTTTTCGGACTCCGAGGAAGCGGAAGGATGATAAGGTAAGCAATAATCCCCCCTATACCAGTGCGATTGATAATACCAATTGGCTCATTTTCCGGATAAGAAAAGAGAGACCTCGGAGTATTGAGGGGGAGATCAAGGGCATGACCAATAGTCGGGTTGGAGGACTCGAATTTTCCTTCCGGTGGGGCCAAGTTCTGGGGTTATGCTTCGCATGAGGAAGACAAAAATGGTGGCTAGTATTGAGAACAGACTGCCGGCCATGGACATGCCGAAAGTCAATCGTCGAGTAAAAGCATATCCAGGCCACTACACTGCAAAATATTTGCCGGATTTATCATGTATCCTTGCAAAATAATCCTCCGTTTCATCAAATGTTCGGGTTGTACCCACACGGTTAATGGTGCGCGCAAAGTGGTCGAATATCGGGGATTGAGCAGTGGGTTCGATCCCCTTGGTTTCCCGAGTGCCTAGGAGGTACATCCAGCAATGTAGACCAATACGATAAAGAGCATCAAAGAAGTTGGGATGACCTATCAGGAGACAATAACTCTACATTATAATTAGACAAACGAATTTCAAGAACGCAAGAATTGGAGCCATCAACCCCGCAATCGTAACACCAATAAGCTGAAAAAACTGGTTGGTGCCGGAGGTGAAATAACATGCAAGGCTAGAGTCTATCACCAGGAAATCGCTGGCGAGGTAGTTTGTAGTGTGGCATATGAAAATAGTGTTAGTCTGTCTTAATGGGGTTTGGAGGGCCGTTGAGGTCATCTCATCAAAGAGCTTGCGGGGAGAGCCTTAGTGTCCCGCAGAACCGATACCAGATCTCATAATGCTAGAAGACGCATAGATGGTAGTTTAAAAGATGAACTCATTCGGAATAGCAGTTGCATGGGATGATTCGGTGGAAGGAGGCATGAGACGAGTCTCCTGTAGCGAATACTATAGGGGATGATTTACTTCAGGTGTTGGATATTAACCCCCCTGTCCAGATATGAAGCCATTCGTATTGTTCTATATATTGTCAGCAAATATGAAAACAACGTTAAATATCAAAACAGCAAGCAAGTTGATTGAAAGTATCAGGCGAATTCGAAACGTTCACTTACAAATTACGAGTCCTTGTAAAACGGTGAGTAGGAAAACGAGCAATAGCTAGAAAGGCGCATCAGAACTAGAGCTATACGCTTGTAGACGTTGGTCTCAGTTTTCCTTGCTCCCCGGCTTCAACTTGAATCAACTTCTTCACTGATGCCTTTTACCACTTATCCTAATTGGAGACTCGATATCTTCGGAATGAGAGCTGGCGTGGTTGACTGCTGTGAAGTCCTCATCCTGTCAATTTCCTTGGTCTCTCCATGGCTGATGGTCCATTGTATGCCCCTGCTGATTTCTAATTCTCGAACCAGACCGCATTTAGCAGCGGCTCAGTTGCAAAGCCTATCGATATGCTTTTAATCGATACAGAGATATGCGAGTGATGAGAATCCAGGTCCGGCCACTGCCCAGTTCGTCATTGAGAGCATTGCCAAATATAGATCCATTAACATGTGCATCTACAGCACTGAAGGTATTACTGAATATTAAACTGGCTGCTCCGGAGTAGAGGGCATCAGCAAAGGTGATACACCATCTCTGACTACCATGCGACCCAATATTGTTCACCTCAATTTCAGTATTTCCTCCATCATCAGGCATATTGAAACTCCTCCGCAAGGTGCAAGGCTCGACAACGTTTCGATGCTGCTCTTTGTCACATGGCAGACAACAAGATATTGTCCTTGATAGTGCCATTCTCGATATATTGTATCCGAACCGTGAATGCTATGACTGATGGATTGAGTCGTTCTTCATCGTTAAGCGATCGTAGCAAGTGTTAATTGGCATTGGTTGAGGAGTTGAAATGTTTCCAGTCAGCACGTCCACCGCTTCTAGCATAGCAGCAGGCTGCAAGCAACAAGCTCTGACTAGTACCATCTTGCCACCGCTAATACTAAGCCCATTCTTAGGGAAAGAAAGTTTAATGTCCCGTGAGATGTATCGACGATAAATATCCTCATTCCCTCTGCCCGAAGGCCAAGCGATCGGTGCATTCTTAGTACGATTGTTGGGTCATAGCGGTTTTTCGACCTCTCAGGGAATTGTAGATGCCTTGCAATCCAATTGAAGGAAGTCTGTGTCTCGAGGAGCTTGACCCATTACTCTAGTACACCAAAAAATGTTTGGCCCAGATTTGTTAAAAATTCCAATCGCAAGAAGCCAACCTCTACCCGGAGAGCACCATGTGCCTGCATATACTGCGAGTGATCTTATCGATAGAGCATTTGGACCTGAGGTCCAGCAGCTGTTTCCGTCAGTGAGGTTTGAGAATGAAGAAATTTTAAAAGTAAAACTCACAATTTTTGCAACACTATCAATCTGAAAAAAATACTAGTTTAGGTTATCATAATGGTGAGTGATGGTGATCTAACTCAGGAAGATCCTTGGGGTTGAGTCGCTCTGTCCGATAGACTCCAACAAACATCTATCTCCGTGACACAGCCAGAAACATAGCGATTAAGAGCTAGGCTGGTGATCATGCCGTGAACTAGGGATCCATCAAAGAATGCATTTGTGTGTCTAGGAGTACAGATGCCCATAAGACCGTCCCGAGTGCAAGAAAGAGTTGTGGAACTCTCAAGATGGCATCAATTGAGGGAGTGAGGTTCCCTCTTCGATTCTGAAAGGTTGGAACAGCCAGCGGGTTCATAGGAGAGATGGTGTCCTATATCTCTATGATATAGGCATAGTAGAGCTCACTCTATATAGAGAGGTGGCCAGTTATAATGAACACGTGACCATTCATAATTGTACAATGTCGTAAATTCCAGCTTGAGAGTCTATAAGAATCACCCGCTACAGGCTATCCGGCAAAGATGAGATAAGATTGTCCTACACAAGCGGTCACCAACATCATGAGAGTTTGAGACCAGCGTAATTGACATCAAACCGCCGCTTCATTGTGCCGCAAGACGCACCCGGAATCAATGTCTCGCCATTGTAAGGTTATAGGTAGACGGACAAAGCTACCGTAACCTTGAAATCAGTACCATGGGACAGTAGCGGCTTCCTACGATTCGTGAAGAGAACCACAGATAGATGTGATGAACTCGCATTCTTGCAATTGAAAGAATCGTTTGATCATCAAGGCACAATGCTTGGGTGCGGCTTGCTTCCTCCACTTCCGGCGCAGAAACGCGACTTGCCGTGGGTGATTGGCTGATACGAGAGGCATTGAACGAGCACTTCCTCTTGCTGCACTCCCTCAGCGTGTGCATCTGCATCAGCATTGGAAATCAACCACACAATTCCTCTGCCTGCCCGCCGTACTCCTGCGTGATTCATATACTTGACTGAAGTAAATGAGTGAGTTTTGAACCCAAACCCACCAATTTCTCCGCGAAACAATCCAGCCCCGAGAGCTCCAAACGACTGCACACCCACGCATCCACAATCTAAACTTAATCCCTGACCACCACAGCATCCTCCCAGTCACTCAAGCTCTCAACCCTCTTCGTGAACAACCACTCAGCCTCTGCGAAAAAAAGTATACAAGTTTCACCTCTTTTCTCCGCCTCACTTTCAAGCTGTCAGATAAAAAGATAAATCCCCCCGCTTCTGCGGCTCGAAGGAATCCCAGAGGTAGCTCCTTCGCTGCTGCACCGAGACCACCATGAAAGCCGCACCCATTATCGTCAACTGGCATGCTGAGAATGCTCCGATATACTCAGCAGACTTCCAGCCTCATGGGAAAGGTCGATTGGCAACGGGTGGTGGAGATAATAATGTTCGAGTAGGTAACCGCTCGACAACGCCATAATAATTGCTAATGAGGCACAGCTATGGAGGATAGATTCAGAGGGCGAGGATCGGAAGGTGGAATACCTGTGTACAATGGTCCGGCATACACAAGCTGTTAATGTGGTCAGATGGAGTCCAAGGGGTAATTGCTCTTGAGATTGTTCAATTCACGTCTAATACAAGGCAGGAGATATACTAGCTACCGCTGGCGACGATGGAAATGTAATTACCTGGGTTCTCGATTCAAATCATGCGAAAACTACATTCGGTGAAGATGGAATAGAGGACAAGGAATCATGGAGAACGAAGAATATGTGTCGATCGAATGGGGCGGAAATCTACGACCTGGCTTGGTCCCCAGATGGGGTCTACTTTATCACGGGGAGCATGGACAATGTTGCACGAATTTACAATTCGCAGACTGGTATGGAGCTTGGCCGAAAACAATAACAAATACTAATTGGAGTAGGTGCGTTGGTACGGCAGATCGCAGAACATCAACATTATGTTCAAGGAGTTGCTTGGGATCCTCTCAACGAATATATCGCAACACAATCGTCCGATCGATCGGTACATATTTATTCACTCAGAACGAAAGATGGAAGCTATGTCCTGGATAATCGAGACGATCTCCCAAGGAAGATTGGAAATAATATTAAGATGGATCTCCCTGGGCGGCGGATTTCTTCCAACAGCCCCGCCCCTCCAAATATGGGCTTCAGATCGCAGGCTCCTACTTCAGAATCTTTTAACGGCGAAACGGAGTCTCCAGTACCCTCATGTCCTGGTACTCCCACCTCTCTAGCGCTCCCGATGAACCCCCCCAGCACGATAAGTCACAGTAGACGGTCTTCGTTTGGAGCAGCTTCCCCAGCGATGTCTATGCGAAGATCGGTATCACCAGCACCCTCTCTACCATTGCCTGCTGTGATGCCAATGGAGGCATCGCCAAAGCCATATACTGGGCTCGGCGTCAGGAACGCTAATATCTATGCGAATGATACTCTGAAGTCGTTTTTCCGTCGATTGACATTTACGCCAGATGGAAGTCTTTTGTTCACACCTGCAGGACAATATTCAACACAGCAGAAGAGCTTAGATGATGCCGTGAAGGCTCTATACGAAGTGACTAATACGGTCTACATATATACACGCGGCGGGATCAATAAACCCCCGATAGCACATCTTCCAGGACACAAGAAACCATCAGTGGTTGTCAAATGCTCTCCGATATTCTACACAACCCGGACATCCCCACCCCCCACAAAACACATTACAATCGACACATCATCGGCAGATGATACAATGGCGGCTTTGCCAGAACCAGCAGTGATTTCAAAATCGCCAGCCCATTCATTTATGGAACCGCCTCCACCCATTTCGCAAACAAGCGATATGTCTGGTGTGACATCCTCCCCAAAGCCCAAGCAACCACTGGAGGTTGAGACAAATGCAGCATCGCAGGGACCAACAATGGCTTTCTCCCTTCCATATAGAATGGTATATGCTGTGGCAACTGAAGACTCCGTCCTGATGTACGATACACAGCAGCAGACCCCTCTCTGCGTAGTCAGTAATTTACATTGTGCAACATTTACTGACTTGACTTGGTAAGTACCAATGTATCCCCGGTACTTCTTCTACTAACACGGTGAAGGTCTAACGATGGCCATACACTACTTATGACATCCTCTGATGGTTTCTGCTCAACCCTAACCTTCTCACCCGGCGAGCTTGGTCAGGTATACACAGGTGAAGTGCCAACTGCGAAACACCCAGTGCTCAACGCTACCACTGCTGTATCATCGTCGCAAAATACCCCTATGGCGACACCTACGTCGATCGCTCCTCCTTCTCCATTTCCTACAGGAGGTCACCATCACAGAACTTCGTCGAATCTATCCGTGGCCCCTTCACCGCCACCAGCGCCTACTGGCCAGACGATGCGGCCCTCATCCCCTACCCGATCAAATTCCACATCTTCGATAGCAACGCAATCCTCATATGCAACACCCGCAGCTGGAACAATCATGAACAATCCTCCTCTCGTCGGCGGAAGTCTTCCTGGAATTGCAGCTGGTAACTCTTTCATGACCGGACTACCAATGACAACCCCACCGCAAACGCCCCGAAGCACAACCAGTTCTGTCAGTGGCGTAAAACGCGATGCCGCTGAGAGTGGGACAGAGGATGGCGGTGGGGAAAAGAAGAAGAGACGGGTTGCGCCGACTTTAGTGCCAGAATCCAATCCTACCACTGGATCCAATGGATCTTGACATAACCAATCGATCATGTTTCATTCATTACATAAGTATTGGAATAAATGGTGTTTCGGCGGACAAAATTGGCAATCTGCTTTTGGGATTGGTTGCATTTAGCGGGTGTTCTCGGGTTGATGGATTGTGTACTACTTCACTTATTGTGCGAGAGGCGAGAGGTGGGTGCAGGTTTTGCTGCTAAGAATAAAGACATATAGCTTTGCTTGGGTATAAGGCAGATGTAATCTATGCGATGTATACATCAGAAATCTTTGCATCTCATTTCACCATTCCTCGAGGTGATCTGTTAGCTCACCACCTTATCTTACGAATAGGCTTGGAGTTTCCTTTGCACGTGGGGAGTGTAGCAAATTTCCACAACCAACAACATTTTGATATGAACACTGTCTATTCTCTACTGTGCGCTTTCAACCTCCCTTTACGTATTGTGTTTCACGAGTGTATCAAATTCTCCACCTGCCGATTGATCTCCTTCCACATCCAAGACACTAGGATACGGCGTGTTCTTTACAAAATCATCCCTTTTTCGGCGGCACTCAAATTCTCTAATTATATACTCTTCGCTCTCTCACCAAATATTCGCCCTGATTAACCCTTATTTGGGGGTAGGATACTTTAATAACAACCAACCGCCATAACGTCACGAGAATAAGTACATCTTAAAATTTCATATATTTTGCGTCTGTTCAAGAACACATCTGGACCCAATGTATCTTACAATGTCCGCCGTCTTTCCTACCAATTTACTTCCCCTCCTATTGTGCTAATTGATAGAGCATTTATACGCCTCCTTCCCTTACCACCCCCCCCCCCCCCCCCCAAAAAAACCAGCAAGTTATTCCCGTCCGTGTATTACAAACTCTTCATATTCTCATCAAGCCACCCTTCCCCTCTTCAATTCACGGTTGTGTAGAAGATATATACAGTCTTTCTCTCCCCTATTGAGTAATCCAGCCAGGTGGTCTCAACGGGCAGGAGGTTAATAGGTGTGTATATGGGGTCCTAGGAATATTCTCTACACCGATGTCAAGATTGTTAAAGGGATTGCTTCATATCATAATCAAGCATGATAGATGATAACGGCCGGGTCTTAAGCTAGTTCTTTCCTACTAGCTTCACGACATGTAAGTCATAGTTGTGCGTGCTTCCAAATTGGTAGCAGGGAATGGTGGAAGAGTAAATGGTGATCAATGGGGAACTGATAGGGAGGGGGTCATCACAGCCAGTGGGTTGTGCGATTGCGGATGTGTTGGGTATCAGTAGACTGGTAGAGGTATTCATCAACATATTGGTGGGGCTAGAAGAAGGATTCATGTCGATTGTGAAGAAGTTGTTCGTTTTTTTAAATCTAGTGCACAGCCTTGCTGTGCACCGAAAAGAATGGAGCTAGTTATATTTCGCCCTTCCTAAGGCCCGCTGAGGCCTGGTAGAGAAGGTTTTAAGAGGTACATAGGGGGTACGACCTTGTAGAATTCCGCTGGTATCATCTAACCCGTTTAGTAGCAACGATTACTCTGTATCTAGAGATTCTAAACCCGTGGTTTGCTATTTGGCATTGGTTTCAACCTCACATGCTCTCAACTGAGATATCCGTTCATAGTCTAGCTTTCAAAATCCACGATCTCGAATATAAACATCAAAATCACCAAGGAGAGAAATTCTAAGACGACGGGAGATGGTAATATCGTAATTTAGGGCGTCAGGGGAAAATGGCGTCTCCGAAAAAAGCCGTAGTCACCTTTCGTACGATGATAATACCGCCATACTTATGCTTTCTTAATGGCTCATTGGTAAGCATGCCTACCGACCACGAGTTAGCTTTACACCTGGTGCTCTACATCCGGCGTAACGATACTGCGAACCTGCCACCAAAAGTCTGCTTGAGAGAAATCTGGAATTTTAAATGATGAGTTAGTAAAAGCTAACCGGTAAAAAGTAACTTTGCCATTAATAAATCACGAACACAGAGCCTTACATCCTAACCACCCCTAGTGATTTTATATCTTTGAAGTGTCACGATAAATGTAGGTGCTGAAAGCCAAATACTCGGGCCGCGGTGTAAACATTAAACGCAAGAAAACTATAGGTAGCGGGGCTACATACTTGCCGTATAAAGCAAGTGAGATTGTTACACCTGATATATATGTTTGTATTTAGTAGCAGCCCTGCTGTACTTTAATTTTTTTATTTTTTTTGGCTTTATATATATATATTGATCGACAGACTTATTGTGACCCCTTCAACGATAAAACTGAAGAAGGTATAATGAAACTTGGGTCGAGGGACTTGGGTGGTTAAAAGTAGTCTTTGGTGTTGTGTTTCTCGCTAGGAACAAAACACTTAAAATATGGTAGGTTTGAAAACTTCACCTGTAGTATCAGATTTCGAGATTGCTTTGTTTCTAGCTTCGAGAAACTCATTCAAAAAGTGGAGATTACCCTATAGTACTTACACTCGCCTAGCGTTACCTTCTATTCCCTTTTTAAACATTAAACATTATTTTATTACAACTCATATGACTATATACTTGATTCTTGAGGAGGGTTTTCTTTTGCATGTTCCTTCCTTCTTTCCCCTCCAACACTACATCGTGAATCAGATACCTCTTGGTCATCTTCATTAGACTTTTCTTCACTCGGCAGCTCCATCTCGCTACTGTTATTCGAAGTTTTGACCTTTTCCAAAGGAACTTTCAACTTCAACGTATCAACACTTGTCGTGCTCCCACCTTTCTCCTCATCACTCACTACATCACCCCCCTTTTCACTCCCAGCGCTCTTCTCCTGTCTCCCAAATAAAACGAAAATCCCCAAATCATAAACAACCATCAATGACCCAGCAAGCACAAAAGCCACCCACAATATATCCTTCGCCGCCAAACTTCCGGTAACAAGTGGACTTAGACATGCCGCTGCAGTTCGAGAGATGTTCAGAATGCCCAGTGCAGCAGTACGATCAGAGGGTGTGACGATAGAAGCCAGGAAGGCGGAGCGGGGTGGCGTATCCATGGACTGCATGCAAGATCTCAAAACCAGGATCGTAATTGCCACCACAACTGAACTTGGCACTGGGAGCAATGCGAGGAGGATAGCTGAGGGAGCGTGCGTAAGGATCATTGTTTTAATGTTCCCAAGCCTCCTTGCGATTGGTGGAGCGCCGAGCATTGAAAAGGCGGCGATGAGGGTTGTGATGAAAAAGATTGTGCCAAGCTTACTCGGTTGAAGAGTGAACTTTTGTTGGAAGAAGAATGTTATCCATGATCTGAAGGTTGTTAGTGCTGGAAGGGAATAGGGGCTTTGGGAAGAGGGTATGCTTACAAGGGGGCGAGGGTGCAAGCAAAGGAATCAAGGGCGAACAGGAGGGCAAGTTTTATAAGTGTTGTTCGAGTCTTGGGCATGAATTTTGGAAAATTGGCAAGTAAACCTTTCTTCTCCTTAGGCTTGGTGTTTGAGTTCTCGGTATCCGAATCTGTCGACACAGACCCTTCACTCTCATTCCCTGACAGTTCCCTATTAGGTTCGCACTGTTTACTCAAACCAAGAGAAATAGCAAGCATAACTCCCCCCATTGCAAAGTACGCCCAGAACACCGTCCTGTAAGCCCTCAAGACATCCCACCCCATATTTTTGAGCAGAAACTCAAGTATCCACCCACAAACCCCCATGCCGAACGCCGCTCCCGTGGCACCGAGAAGGGAGTACCAAGCATATATATCTCCTCGGAACTTCTCGGGGGTGAGATGTGCTACTATTGATTCTTCGATTGCTCGAAAGGGGCCGATTTCGGTACCACTGATTTGGAATTGGTAAACGAGCTTTGGAGATGGAGGAAAGAAAGTTGAAGTGGAGGTGTGATCTCACCTAGGACTAATCACCCCCAAGACCGCAGCAATAAGCAAAGCCCAATAATTCCCGCTCAAAGCAAACACCACACCCGCAACACCCATCAACACACTTCCCATCACCAAAATCATCCTTCTTCCCAGGGAATCCGCGAATAGTGTAAGGACAAAGCTGATAAGCATATCCCCAACTAATGTAAGTGTCATGAAGAGACCTATTTGAGATTTGGATATTTCTAGGGCAGAGAGGTAGGAGACTAAGATGAGGGTTGATGAGCCATAGGCGAAGAGCCGGATGAAGCGGAGGAGGCAAAGCAGTTTAATGTCGAGGGTTGATAACCATAATGCATAGAGGCCTATTTCCTGCACAAATTTAAAGGCGATTCGAGGAAAAGACATTTGGTAAAGACTGTGTAACTTTTGGACACCGAAATAAAAATAAAGAGGAAAGAATGACTTCAACTTTTAAAACCAAACAGCAAACGGACTGTTCAAAAAACCATTTCAAATAAATTGCTTCTTCATAACATGACAGATGGAAAGTATAAGACTCTCATAACAATAGTACCTAGTGCACTAAGGTCAAGCACGAGCGAGGGACACATCACGTTCAGCTGCTCTCCAGTATTGGATTTGGGGATGTGGAACGAATGGCATCGGGAACCGCGATGCTTTGAGCTAAATACCCCCCATTAGTACGTTCTTTACTTCTTCAAAGCTTCTCAAAGTCTGAACTCTAGGCTTGTTCGAGAATTTCGCATGGACATTTTGGATTCCGCTTGTTTGCGGGTGCCATTTTGCGATCGTACTTTGTAAATAGTATTGAGACATATATTTTAAGCTGAATTTTGTCGCGTGGCCATTTACCGAATGCGGATCGTGGCTGTTCGGAAGTATCATGAACTTTTGCGGCTGGTTCCTCACATGTTCCTATTGGCTCGGGAGGGGGAAGAGGCTGAAAGGGGGCGGAATTGCCGTTGTGGAGAGCACGGCTCGTTGTGAGATGTATCACTAATTACCCACGCGGAAAGTTCTTTGAGTAAGGAGACAGAAGAAGTAAGCGTTCAGTTTAACACTTTCTAACTATTCCATTTTGCATAAAAGGCTGCTTTCACTTTCGCTGTGCCTTTTATAACAGGATTAAAGGTAGACATATTGAAGTATTTCGCTCAGGCTATGCAAAGTTCTCTATTGAGAGTGAGTTTCGCATTGACTCAACTCGCCAAGAGGAAATCGAAGAGACAATTGATAATCCGATTAGATCCAGCCAAGAGTGTCTCAGGGGAGGAAGACGTGGCACGTTACTCCTGAACTTGACAGGGCACAGGGTGGTAAACGCCTCACCCAAAGGGGCGGTATTCGCTACACAAGAAGAGCTTTTCGGGGCTGAGGACCCGCCCCCTGACGTCGTTTTCAAACATTGCAAAACAAGTAGGTCAATGATGTGATTTCCTGTTTGTTTTTGTTGGGGATATGGCAGAAACGTTCCGGCGATGTGATTTCGGAATTTGAGAAAGACATGTTTGTTTTCTAGAATCATTCGTACATCTTACCGATCGCATTCCAATCTATAGTTGTATCAGACAACTCATTAATCCTTACATTACTTCTCATGATCTCTTCCACGTCCCCATCCTCAATCTCATCAATGCACCTTGAACCCTCAATTTCCCGCAGACTCCCCCCCGTCCTCACTCCCAAACACTCGTCAGTTTTGTCCGCCAACACCCTTAAGAATCGTTCACTCCCCATGCCATGCTTGCCCTGACTTGCTGTAGTCAAAACCCTCACTAATTCCATCAGGTAATCTCTCGGCCCAATCTCCATTCCCCTATCAGCCATTAAGTTTGGATGTAGATTCAATACATCAGCGAGACTACAACCGATGTCAAAGACCTTCTCAAGAATACCAATTCCGTTAGCTTCCAGTGCTTTTAACGAGAGAAGGCGAGAAACAAGTACGACTTCACGAGCTATGGTAACGGGATAGTGGAAGGACATGCTTTCTGTTGACGCATTCGACGAGAGCAGTCTTTTACTAAGTGAAAGCTGCCAGACCATCGTTTTGAGCCATTGCCTGCTAATAAGTAGATCCGCTTGCTGAATTTCTGTCCTTTCGGCAACGTTTGGAATAGAGAATTTCAGGATGTCTTGCAGCTGAACAAGTGACTGTAAGGAGGTTGCTTTCTCACTGGGAGCTGTGGAAAGATTCCAGAGAGAGATGAAGTCATCATCAAAGTTCTGGAAGAGCGAGACGAGATCAATAAAGCCAGAGAGAATCATTTCTTCTGGGCCTGGAGCTATCGAAGGGAGGGATATGGTGCGTTGAAGTGTTAAAGGACGATGTCGTTGTAACGCGTAAGCACGCTCAGTGATAAAGAGGAGCCAGAAAGTCCGTCGGTTGAAAGTTGCGCAGAGTGGATCTTGGATGGAGTCGTACGTGCTTTCTTCGTGAAGTCGAAGGAGTTGGAGAACCGTCATTGCCTCTCGGATATAAAACCAGGCAGAGTTATCTTTTCCTAGACAAAAAAAAGCCGCAAATAGGAAGAATGAGGTCTGAACAGTTGCTAGCGTTGGGGAGTCGATGTAAGGGAAGAATTGTCTCGCCCTCACAGTTTCCTGAATGAAGACCTCTGGTGTTGGCCTTTGGGGGAAATTTATGGGATGGTTGCAAGTTGGTTCGGGATCGAGAATCTCCGGCTGAAGGGTAATGACCGCACAAATCGAAGTGATAAGAGCGTATTGCTCAGGGGGCTCTCTGAGGAGTGGTAGCAAAGCGTATGTTTGTTCCTGGTCAAGAATGGGCATGATTGGAAACTTGTGTGCAAAAAAGGCATCTATACACTCTTTAACAAACTCATCCGAGATGAATCTTGAGGGCTGAAATCTCAGCTCTTCTATATCGATAACAGCAGGTGGAGGGACTTCCGGCGGGGGTACGTTTAACGGGTTTTCTCGTCGTTGTCCACTACTGGAAGAGATCTCATGCACGATTTTCGACCGCTTGGCTGGCCTTCCAGCATCCACATTCTGAGGACGTTCAACTCTTCTACCCTTTGGCCCCTTCTTCTTCGGAATAGCAAGGTACGTGCACGTCAACTCTGTTGAGAGACAGTTTGCACAGGGGTTCACGCCATCGCAACGGATTTTCCGAGCATGACAACAGTCACAAGCCTGCCGTATCTTCTGTATCTTCTGCCTCTGCTGTACTTGATTGACGTGAGATATTGGCTCTCGTGGAAATGAACTATAGTATTCCATCAGTGATCTTAGGGGTTGTGACAGTGTTGTTGGGAAGTGAGGTGTTCCACGGTAATACGAATGTTCCTACATGCGCCGAGGAACTAATATTTTTAGTGCTTCACCCCGCATTTGACACTGTGGTGGCAAGATTATCTGCGTTGTCAACATCACCCTGACAATGCTGCAATTCCAGCTGACTAGGTTTTGCGACATGAACCTCATATGAAGCTGTCTAGATAGAGTTCATAATGTTTAGAAGTCAGAGACAGACGTCTTAGTAGGCGACATTTGACGACAATAAAAAGGGGTACTTGATCACGTGACCTTTTGCATATCAGATGGGCATATTTGAATTTTGGTCATAAAGTAAAATTAAATCTGAAGAGGAGATTTCAACATATTAGATAATGTATGGTAATTGATATCAGTACGTATTCAAAAATAGTTGAAATAATAGCAGGTTCTATTTTATATCAAAACGCAGTATAAATATATCCTCTCAACACGGTGTATGTAAAATCTCCAAACTTCCTGTCAAATATATACAAACTCATTCTCTTCCGTACAGCGAAATCTTATGCTTTCTTCATGACAACTCCATCGTCAACAATATATTGTCTGAACTTTCTAGGGGAAACCTTAGCTGCGTAGAGAGCATCGATATCGCCATAAGTTCTATTCTTAGTTTCAGGTTGGAAGAAGTAAAGTCCAGCTAAGATGAAAATTTCGGCACCGACGAAGAGGAACATGATCTTGCCACCCCAGTTCAACTGATCTGGGTTGATGAAATATGGGAAAACGGATGAGAGGAGAAGAGCTACAGAAGCTGTTAGAACCATGATATATAAAGATAGTATATTTGAGGGATGTTTACCAGTTAATTGTTGGCAGACAACGGTGAAAGAAATGGTCTTTGTTCGAGTGGACTGAGAAGCAGTCTCTTGTGCAACGGCCCACCCAAAACATCCAACGGTACCAGTGTATAACATGGACCAGGTAATCATGAAGGCGAGAAGGGCAGTGTTTGCAGCAGTGTTGGTTTTACTAGCCATCGATGTTCCTGCGATAATAATAGACCAGAAGCAGAGAAGTGCTCCCCCACCGACAAGTGCCTTTCGGCGAGGAAGAACATCCGAGATACAGACTGAAACACAGTTGGAGAAGAACTGGAGAGTAGATGAAATGGCAGTCAGCCCGAATGGGTCTTTTTGTCCGATAAGCTCAAAATAATATGTTTGGTAAGTATTTGCAAAATAACCACCTGAAAAGTTCTGGGATTGAAGCCCGAGGACAGCGACAAGTGTACGGCTACGGTGCTCTTTGCTGAAGATTGCCCGCCAGCTGGTCTGACTTGAGTTATGAGCATCGCCCATTTCCATTTCCAATTCCCTCTTGATGATGGCCAATCTCTCCTCAACATCGTGGTTAGCACCAAAGAGCCTAATGATGGCTTTGCGAGCATCCTCTTCACGACCCTTCTTCATGTACCAGACAGGAGACTCAGGTAGGAAAGGAAGACCAATGAGGAAGAGGCCAGGAACGAGAAAAGTCATGACGAATGCAAGACGATAACTCCACTGTCCTGAAATCTTAGACGCGCCGAAACCAGTGAGAGATGATAAGAAGAATCCCAAAACGATGATAACGTTAGTTAGGGAGGACAAAGTGCTTCGTAGTTTGGCAGGGGCGTTCTCGGTGACGTAGAGCGGAGGAGTAGCGGTCGAGAAGCCAACACAGAATCCCAGCAACAGCTTCGAGACGAATAGAACTGGAAGGTTTGGAGCAAAGACCAAGGCAAATGAAGCCGCAAGGGAAAGAGCGACTGCGAGGTAGAAGATTGGGCGACGCCCGGTATAATCGGCGAATTGTCCAACAAGGAAAGCACCAAAGACTTGACCGATAGTTGAAGCAGCATTCCAAAGTGATTGCCAGAGTGCAGGGATAACGAACTGATCCCCCTCAGCATAGTAGTTGCCATAAACCTCTCGAAAATCTGGGAAGGCAATTGCAACGCCAGACAGGCCAGCATCATAACCCCATCCGAAGACAAGAGCCATAACGTAGAGAGACCAGAGGACAAAACGCCTCTCCATCTTTAAGTTTGTCCATAATTGTTTGTATTGTTCCTTTGGCGTGAGGTCGGCAGATACGGGGATTTTGCTGGCGGATCTTATTTCAACATCAGCATTCTCGCTGTGCATGACCTCCGATCTCTTCTCTTCATTACTAACAGCGTTGGTTGCTTGGGTGACGACAGACTCCATGGGATTTTTCAACTCCATTATCATTTGCTCAAGGAGGCTAAAAGAGCAGGTGATGAGCCAGAAAGGGTATTAGCAAGAATCGAGAAGTATTTAATGTGTTTTTTATCAAACATTCTGAGGTGAGGATGAGGATTATATACTTTCTTTGGATTTTCTAGGAGCCCGGCTGGATTCCTATCATTGGGGCATCTGGGGTAAAATTTGGGCTACGGACCTTGGAGTTTGGAGATGATCTAAGACCCGCAGTAGTTAGTCTATTCGTTGCTTAGACCAACCATATGTCCCATTTCCGAGTGTAACTAGAAGCCTTTCAGAAGACCCGGAATGACCAATAGGGTGAATTTCTAACGGGGATCAACAGAGCCTTTCCTAGCAGCGTTTAGCAACTTGCTATCGGAAAATTGTTCTAGCGTTTTAACTAGCATTACTGCAGGTCAATAATTCTCGCTGAAAATAATTGGCCACCTGACAGTGCAAGTTGCGGGACGAGAAGCGGGACGAGATGCAACCCCCACCTCGTGTCTCTCCAAAAGTCGGAAAGTAACGAAGCCCTAGGACTCCACGCTTCTATGCTATCGAATCATTAATAGAGAACCGGTAGTGACAATGATACTGCCGAAATACCACACTATCTACTACCGCGGTGTTTATTGGGTGAATTGCCATTGGATGGACATTCTATTCATCCTAAACTCGTTCAGATTCTCGCTGATAGGTAAGGTACGTTGCTTCATCAGGCATGTACCTTCGGTGATATTCTCCCTCAGATTGGTTTTTCTCCCAAATTCTTCAGATTTGTCTTCATGGCCTTTCTTTTTCCTTTCTCATTATATTTCCAAAGGCCTCTCTTTTAGCATCCCACAACTTCGGAATTTCTTAAAGATTAACTTTCTTCAAATTCGACATCTTTCATATTACAGTATATTTTTTTTTTAAATATCATCTCGTCGTATCATTATTCATATTTCAGAGCCTTGCAAGCCACATCAATCCTACTGCAAGCCATGTCCTTCACTCGCTTCCGACCAACATCTCACTTCATAGCTCCCCACTCCTGGTCGAATGATCCATGCGGTGCAGTATACGTACCTGAAACACAAGAGTATCTGTTCTGCTACCAATGGAACCCTGGAACCCACGAAGGCGGCAACAGTGCCTGGGGTATGGCAAAGAGTAAAGATCTCGTCACCTGGGAAGACTGTACTCCACCAATAAAGAACGGTATCACCACTTCCTATGATTCATTTGGAGTATTCTCCGGTTCAATCGTCTCGAGACTCATTGATGAGAAGAGAGTGCTATTCTTGTTCTACACAAGTGTTGCAGCTCTACCCATCCATTGGTCAAAGGAGTACCTGGAAGGATGTGAATCTCAATCCGTTGCTTTCTCTACAGACTTTGGCCGATCGTGGCATCGTTATGAAAGCAACCCCCTCCTTTCAAACCCCCCAAAGAAAGATTTGACTACTGGTTGGAGAGACCCGTTTGTTTCCAGATGGCCGAATTTATCCAGGTTCCTTAATGCCGATGAGAACACCGACTACATGATGATTGCGTCTGGTGAGAAGCATCGCGGCTCTCACCTTCATCTATACTCTTCAAACAACCTACTTGATTGGGACTTCTCTTCTACAATCCTAGATGTGCAAGATGGCGCCTCAGTGTCTCCGTTGAGCGCTTTCAAATGGGGAAAGAACTTTGAATGCGCAAGCTTCTTTAGCATCGGCGAAAGAAACTATATTACCATTGGAGTTGAGGAGAATATCGATAGTAAACGCCACAACGGCCACTGCACCTTATGGCTTTGTGGGGATTTTGTGCTCGAGAATGGGAAGCCAAAATTCAAGGTCACTAGTCATGGCACGATTGATGCAGGAATATTATACGCAATTCATCTCTTCAGAGATGCCGAAGACCGACTGCTGCAACTTGGTTGGGCTGATGAATCTGCAAATCCACGAGTTGTAAAGGATCAGGGGTGGGCAGGATGCCTAGGCCATCCAAGAGAATTCTTCGAAATATCAAGACCAATTTCTATTACAGCCCATGAGGACATCTGGAATGTTGATCATGAAACTGGGACGATGACGACTCTCGGCATACGACCAGCACGACAGGTCTCAGGACTTAGAAGTGACAAGAAGATTACGTCGTTAAGAGAATTCAGCCGACTACGTTCAGACAACTTTGAAGTGAAAGCCACATTTAAGAACCTGAACGGATCTGAGAAACTCATTTTCAACGTTCGACAATCGCCATCATACGAGGAAGTCACTAAAATCATTTTCGACATCTGGGAAGGTCGCATTACAGTGGATAGAAGGAACTCATCACTGCAGAACCTGGGCACAGAGTCTGCAGATGTTGGCGACTTTAGACTTCTATCAGGCGAAGATCTCAAGATTCACTTCTTTGTTGATAACTCTGTCATCGAGGTGTTTGCGAATGATAGATTTGCTTTGACTTCAAGAATATACCCAAGTCTTTCAACTTCGGTAGGTGCATCGTACTACTTTGGGGGGTTCGACTCGGAAAACGTTGAGTTTCACTGTTGGGAAGGGCACAAAAATGCTTGGCCATTACGAAAAGAGCAGCCAGAAATTGCGGAGATCGTGGCAAATGGTATCGTGGCTCTAGGAGAGCAGAATAATAGAGTGATTGTTCATGAAGAGCTTATTTCTCGTGCTGCTGTTTATGCTTGATTGGTTTTCTAGAGTATACCTACATAGAGCGCTGATTTGGAGGTCTTGGGAACTATCTTGGGGAACGTAAACAATAAGCTTGAACCTTAAATACAATTAGAAAAATTTGAAAATTTGAGTGGCCTTCACTAACACACTATGTCCTTTGCGCAGCTGCTGTACATAGAATCTCCTAAATCTCAGGCAGGTACACACACGCCATCTAAATAAAAGCAAGCATACGCCGCCGCTTTCTAGCATCCATAAATGTACGGGAAGGGCGCGAACTCCAACGCCACCACTAGTTCATTTTCCCACTCACACTACGAAAACAGACTTTCTCCCGCATACCAAAATCTAACTGTTTCTCAGTTAATTCTGTCCAATTATATTTCATACATCAGAAATGTCCAATCAAAAACTACCCTAGAAAATTCAACCGTTAAATTCAACCGAGCCTGCCCCTATTATGCAGTGTCGATCACTTCTCCACAGGCTGCCAAGCAAATGATACCCTCGCGAGACTTTCCCTTCTCCAATCCCCATAACTTAGACCTCCAGGAAATTCAAGAGCGGAGTAGCTTCAATCCTGGGTCCGTGGACTGGGCTTAAAGTGGGATGCTATCAAAATATTGAATCGGGTTCAGAAATTCACCCGAAAAATTCACCCGAAAAGGAACAGATCACCTATAGCCTCGATCCCAACGTTCGCAGCACGACGTATCAAGAACTCCTAACTATAGCAACGATTTCGTATAATATTCCAAGGTACATAAGATAAAGGTATATGTATTCGTAAGTTTACTCAAAGACTCAAAGTGAAGTGTGCTTTCATCCTCTTCCTCACAATCTCAAATTACGTCACATTGACATTGACAATGGAAAGCATCAAACAAGTAAGTATCCCATTAAGAAATACTCTTTCTTTCTCCCACAAACTCATATTCTATAAAATTAGCAGCCCACAATGCCTTGCGGCCCAGAAAAATCCTGGTGGAAAGAAGCTGTAATCTACCAAATATACCCCGCCTCCTTCCTCGACTCCAACTCTGATGGCCTTGGTGATCTCGCCGGCATTATTTCCAAGCTCGACTACATCAAATCGCTCAATATTGACGCAATATGGCTTTCCCCAATCTTCAAATCGCCCCAAAACGACATGGGCTACGATATCTCCGACTATCGTACAATTCATGAACCATATGGGAATGTTGAACATGTAGAGCGGCTAATTGAGGGCTTACATAGGAGGGGAATTAGGATATTGTTGGACTTGGTGGTGAACCATACGAGTGACCAACATGAATGGTTCAAAGAATCAAGATCTAGCCGCAACTCCCCAAAACGAGATTGGTATTTCTGGAGGGATCCTAGGTTCGACCCAGATGGACAGCGAAATCCACCGAATAACTGGGCGTCGATATTTGGTGGTTCTGCTTGGACATGGGATGAGCAAACCCAACAATACTATCTCTCTCTCTTCCTTCCCTCGCAACCCGACCTAAACTGGGCTAACGAAGATATGAGACGCGCCACATACGACGATATGGTTTTTTGGCTCGACAAGGGTATTAACGGTTACCGAATCGACTCGATGAATTTGATGTCCAAACACCCTGATCTTCCTGATGGACCGATCACAAACCCTGAGTCAGAATTTCAATCAGGGGCATTATACTTCGCTTCTGGGCCACGAATGCATGAATATATTAAAGAGATGAGAATGGAAGTGTTTGATAAATACGACTGTATGACCGTTGGGGAGCTAGGCTTCACGAAAGACGAAAAGAGCGTATCTGAATACGTCGCGAAAGACCGTCACGAACTGAATATGCTCTTCACAGGCGATATCGTAGACATGGATTTCGGTTCCTCATCCAAATATGGGCCCGGCGAATTCCGGCTGCAAAGCTTGCGTGATATTACGAAAATGTGGCAGACTATGATGCCCAAGATCGACGGGTGGAATTCTGTGTATATGGATAACCACGATAGTGGGCGATCGCTTTCACGATACGCTTCCGATAAAGAAGAGTTTAGGGCAATTGCAGCGAAGATGCTAGCTACGTATATGGGGACTCTGAGTGGGACATTGTTTTTATTGCAGGGGCAGGAGATAGGGATGGCGAATGTGCCAGAGAGCTGGGGGATTGAAGATTACGTTGATGTGGAGGGACGAAATGCTTACAATTCGATTTTAAAGCAAAGAGGTGAGGATGCGGATATGGGTGATTTTATGAAAGAGTTAAGGAAGAAGGCAAGAGATAATGGGAGGTTGCCTATGCAGTGGGATGCGTCCACCAATTCTGGTTTCAGCAAAGGAAAGCCATGGATGAGGGTTAATGACGATTATCAGAAATGGAACGTTGCCAGTCAAATTGACGACAAAGACAGCGTTCTATCGTATTGGAAAAAAATGTTAGCTCTGCGAAAGAAAGAACAGGATGTGTTTGTTTACGGCACATTTGAAATGTTAGATTTGACGAAGAGTGGGGAGGATATGTTTGCGTACACAATGACAGATTACACTGGACGGAAGAAAGCTTTAGTGTTGTTGAATTTCTCAGAGCATAATAACACCTTTGTAGAGGAGGAGTATTTTGGGTGGAGAAAGCTGATTGGGGGCGATAAGTCACAAGGCTTCAGTGAGGAGGGTGCTGTTTTGGGAGCCTATGAAGGGATCGTGTTCTGTAACTGGTAAATTGTTGGATTGATTGTAAACTATATATATCCTGGTCTGATTGTAGATTGTAGATAGTGTTCAAGAACTCTGTCATATCTCTAGCGTTGAACCCCGCCCTCAATGGACGCTTTAACTCAACGTCGACCCCTTGTCCCTGTGTGGCTAAACTCATGTTTTTTTTTGGCTGACTATGCAATTTCCCCCTTATAAATTACCTCCCCTTCCTTCTTCATCCAGCTCGTCCCAAACAATCTAAAGGGATTGTTTTCAGTGTGGTCACGTGATATGATCTTCATTCTTCTCGTCTGCACACTCAAGACGTGCGAAACCTACTCTGCGAATCTTCCTTTCTTGAAACGGTATACTTCCTATCAAATTTCCAAGTCTTCTGAGTCATGTGTCTCACACTCAGGTTGTGAGCTTATTGTTGTGTGGGCGAATGAATGAGCAAACTAGAGCTGTTTTGAGCAATTTACTAATATATAGGTCCCACACAGCACCCTGATGGTCATATCGCCTCTCAAAGCTCATTTAATTTCACATCTTCTTTTATTCATTGATCATAAGTATTCTAGTTGAAACTACATTCAAATAAAATCGTAGTTTACATTAAAGAATTATTTCGGGAGGGTGTATGTAAAGGTCAACACTTATCCCTTTCAAGATATATATTTCGGACTTCAAATTCAACAGAAGACCTAACTGAATCGCGGTCTTAAAATATGCCTTCTAAAACAACAGACACATCTTATCCATCTATCCCTAAATCAATGCTCCTCGACCTCTTCCACACCCACCACGGTCTTTCCGCCCATTTCCAAAAATCACTAGGTAGATATTGCCTTGACTCTCTCTTTCAAAAGGAAAATCAGTTAACACCCCTCACCAGGAGCGCTAAACCTCATCCCCCTCGAAATCCGGCAAGAAATCTACACTCACGTGCTAAATTTCAACCGTGAAACTATCCAAAACCACTCCATCTACCGCACCCCTCTCCCTCCGCCCACTAAAAGTATTACCAAGCCCCAAACCCGCACATCCTTGCTCCAAACGAGCAAGGCTATCTACATTGAAGCTATGATCGTGATGTTTGAAGAAAACGAGTGGGTTCTGGACATCGACTACGATACTTCCAGTTACCCTCGGAATCAATGCAAAGAGCTCCAGCAAACGGGCTGGAGGGTCGCTCTACGACATGCGAATATCGACCGTGCGGAGCCTGAGTCTTACTTTCTCCCCGCACTTCCACCTTCTTACCTCCTTGCGAGGATGAAGAGAGTCCACGTTGCGGTAGGCATCTCTAACGGTATAGGGCAAGACATGCTAGAAGATGCGATCAACCATCGGAATTTTCCCGCGGCCCCTAATCAAAGGGCATATAAACTAGGGCATGAGAGTGAGTGCCTTGCTTGTGAGGAGATGGGATGGAAGAGTCTATTCACAGCTATTGGAGAAGCGGTGGATATTATCAATCAGTGTGATAGCTTGCAAGAGTTCAAGCTGAGTATTAGGGGGACGCACGAGCAGGTTTGGGAAAAGGATATTGAGTGTGTCCTTGGGCCGTTTCTGAAGATGCGCTTAGGGAAAGAAAATCCCGCACTCAAGAACGTGGAGGTCGAGGTTTTTGCACACCAAGGGAATGGGGTGTTGAAGTGGCTTACTCCATAACTACAGCGTATAAACTCTGGCTGGGAGAGATGATAAGAGAGGGGAGGTGGGATGATGCATGGATCTGGTTTGGGAAAACGGATGAATATTATGAGTTGGTGGAGGAAAGGAAAAAGTGGGATTTTGTGAAGGTGGATAGAGGGCGAGCATATTTGGGTGGTGGTATGAGGGTTTGGTGGAAAGGGGAGTGTGGAGAGAGGGAGTGGGAAGGCACTGATGGGAACGTATGTTGTTGAATATCTCAGAGAGAGAGAGAGAGGGAGAAAGAGAGGACGGGATTCATTACGATGGAGATTATGAAGGGCCGTAAATTTAAGAGAGTTCCTTGAGTAAATTTTCGTTGCCGTGGGACTTTGAAGGCCGACGAACAATTCTGGCGTTGAAAGGGGTTGGGCATCAAGACAACGACAAGACACTGACATCCTTTCTGACAGAAATCAAATCGGGTATTGCCTGAAGCCATGGAAGATCCGATATGTCTTTGCTTTTTGTGAAGTGAATCAGTCACTTGACTTGATACGAGAAACTTAAAAGAAGAATAATCAAGACATTACAAGAAGAAATTGCAACACTCTAAACGCCACTAGAGATTGGTAGTGAGCCGGCAAACATCTACATAGTCCATCTACATCACTTACTGTTGTTCGGGATGAAGAACGAACAAGTCACAAGATGGAACGAGCTTACGGTGTCCAGTAATACGCGACTAACATCGCAGTTGTATTCCAGAGCAATAATTATTAGCCACAACTGTCGGTACGACTCAGGTCTCTGCAATCTAGAATCGCTCAGATCACCTGCTAGTTGTGGTGGCGGGTTGTCCCACTTACAGTAGAAACGATTGCGACGTTGCCCGTACTGTAATGTATAACAACCGCCGAAACATAGTTCCGAATTCCCCAAAATCTTCAATTACACAGCAAAAATTGGGTAGCATCAGCTTTCCGAAAACCAGCATTCCAACATGTCAGAGCGAAAAGGGAAGCAAATCTGTAATATTTCGAAATCTAAGTGCAGTAAGAATCGAGGCCGGGTGTGATATTCAACTCCACTTTCTTGGAGTATGTTGGCAGTACATTGCAAGATTTAGGAGGCTAGAAAGGACCTACAAGATGTGTTATTGGTGAGAACTGATAAGACCTGAATTTTGAAATACCTTTGGGAATGCGTCGACCTGACAGCAGAGATCCGTCCCGACTGTACAGACTGGATCCTTCTTGCCTGGGTTTCAGTTAGTCTAGAGTGTTTCAAGACACCTGACTGATCACTCACAGAAAATACCATTCACGCTATTTGGGTTAAGCTTGTAGCCAAGAACCGGAGCCAACTCCATGACAATTGGCATATCACCATCGAAAGTACTCTGGCAGCACCAGCGTGCACCCCCATTAATAGCCTGGCATTCAGGATCTGGATTGGTTGTGATCATGTGCGCTGGGGGATAATTGAGAATAGGTAGATTGTTGAGAATAGGAACGAGGTCGAAAAGTCCAGGGTCAGCATTAGGGTGAGGTGTAGCTATTGCAACATTGAGTTGGGCGACGAGAAGAACAAAGAGAAATAATTCTGAGATTCGGAGTGCCATTTCGATGACTGCGTAGCTGGATGTCAAGAAAAGATAGCCTGATGTTGATAATATCAGTATGGAGGTAGAATTGAGATGTCAGATCTAGAAACACTCGAAAAGTATGGAGGCTGAAGAAATGAAGCACAAGAACATGAGAACTGGGTATATTTATCTCTTTAAACTCGTGTGTACGGCAATCAGAAAAAGAAAGTGCAAAGGTTGCAAGAGAAAGTTGAAGCGGGAGAAAGTATCACCCAGCGAGTACTTGCCCAACATCCTCCATTGCGACTGCCAACCAGTCAGCTTATGTCGCTATATGTGTAGAGGGATATTCTAGGCGATCTCAAAAGATAATATAGTCCGAAGGTAAGAATACCCGCTGTAGCATGGAAAAACGCCCCATCAGCTAAGTTGTTGAGAGGTGTTGTCATATTAAGGTGTTGCCAAAGCTATGATCAGGGGGTTTACGGAGGCTGCCGCACCAATAGACACGACATAATCTCTACGCAGATCTTGCCCCACTCCATTGATTCAACATCAACCTCACCCGCTTTCATACGCTCATCCTGGCCATCACCACCTGCCGTGTCGTCTATTCGGACCTTTACTTTCTTTCAAAAACGTCCTTCACCAATACCACTCAGCTACTTCTATCCTCTCACAGTCATAAGACTGTCTCGGATGTTGTGCAATCAATGGCGAGGAATTTGTACAACTCACAGTATTTATCCAGTTCCACGGTGACGGAAGGAATTGATGGAAGCCATCCATAGTATTCCGATTTCCCTTTGAATATTAGAAACAGAGCCCTTCGATCATCGTAAATTGTCAAATTAACCATCAAGCCATGTTGTAAGGTTACTGTTCTGATGGGGTCAAGATGGCTTCCCACGAGCCCCTTTTCGTGGAGTTGTGCTTCTGCCTTCTCTGCCATCCACTGCCACCAAAGTGGCTGCTGAAGGTGTTTAGAAGGGGAATGCATCCGATTGAGCGTTGACAGCATACAACACGCATTAGGGCAATTGCAAATGCGTCTTCTATGCGTCTATGATGATCATAGAAATGATCAGCACCTTTCATTTCCGAACCGTCTCCTTATCTTGCTTTTTCTCAACGTCAACTCTACACCTTGTCAATAACTACGCCGCAACTCGTTCACGCAAAATTTCTAAGCAGAAGCAACAAATCGATCCGTATGACAGTATTTCCTTTAGGGATGCGCTAAATCCTGCCCTCCGCCTAGAATGGACGTTTGCATTTGCTCAATGAGTTCGTACACCATGTCTTGGCAGGGTGAACCCCAGAAAAACAGATATAAGCCTAGCATAGATTGATAAAGTAATGGGTTTTAGTGGACTACAAATTCCATGACTTGGAAATGTCACACAGCGGTTGCAGGATCCTTAAATCGGAATCATTAAGCTGAGAAAGTGTCATGCATCGGACGAAGGCTGTTGAAACTCGAATCATTATCACGAGTACACCCACTGTTCCTTCCCCAATTGTCCTTCGACGCTCAAATTCGCCCCATTGCCACGATCATTGAGTAATCCAAAGTTCTGGCCGACAATAGCCAGATCCTTCTGCCCTACTTCACTCGAAGAGGCATCTCTTACCGTCGCTTCACATGTAGTAGACTTCTACTCCAACACAAAACGGGCAGAGTCTCTTGGGACTGTTTACAATACTTCAAAACAGAAGCCCACTCGGGAGGGAGCAATCTTCAAATTCTTCTCTAATCCGATTTCTAGGGAGAGAGTAGAGCATTTAAGTCATCGCCATCAGCAACCTTCGAAGCGAGACTGATAAAGTTACGCGGCCTTTAGGATGTTGCCATTCGTTACCCCCCGTAATACGGTTGATATTGAGAATATATATTCTTTCACTCACAACCAAAACAACTTTCTGCATCTCTCTTCATTCGCATCCTCTCCGCCCTCATCTCACTGTGGTGCAACTAAGATGTTGCTCTACTACTTAGCATGGCGACAGGTACTTCAAGTAGCGTTGTCTATTCTTGTTGCCTACTGGTTCTATCAGCGATTTTGCTCTGCACGCGGCATTCCTCAATCGATTCCTTGGGCTGGTGTTGACGACAAAGGAGTTCGAGCTCGAATCCTGGCAACTGCTAGAAGTCTGTTTGGCACTCGTGGGCTTCTTGAAGAAGCGTATCGGAAAGTTTGTTGCCTCCAAGATGCAATAGGAACTTTGCTGATTTATTTTTAGTACGGTAAAGAGGGAATCCCCTTCGTCCTTCCCAATGTTATTTCTGGGCCAGAGGTTGTTGTACCGCAATCTATGATGGATTGGCTCCTTCATCACCCAGATAATGTTCTCGACCAGGCTGAAGTCAATCGCGATTTTTTGCAAGCTGACTATACCATGCTTCATCCAAAAGTTATCCACGATGCTGTTCATAGTGACTATATTCGGAAGGAGCTTACCAAGAACCTTGGTGAGTATACTGGAGATGTCCTGGAAGAAATTGACTACGCTTTCAGAAAATGCTGGGGCACTGACTCTGAGAACTGGACTTGTGTTGTCGCTTATGACTCCATGTCTGAAATCATTGCAAGAATTTCCAACAGAGTCTTGGTTGGCCTTCCGCTCTGTAAGTCAGACTTCCTAACTTTAAGCCTTTGCTAATCATCGTAGGCCGTGATGAGAACTACCTCTATAGTTCTTCACGATTTGCCCGCTGGGTCATTCTTGAAGCCTCTGTACTGCACATGCTACCTAATCACCTGAGGCCGTAAATCCCCACCTTCAACACAGGTTTTTATAGTGCTAACGAAAGTGAAGAATCTTCGCCCCTTTTGTCACAATTTCTGATTATCGACACTATATCAAGATGGCAAAGTTCATCATTCCAGTCTGGGCGCAGCGAGTTGCCGCACCTATTGTTGACTACAAGAAGAAGGTGATAACTCTACTTCAATTCTCAAAGACTTGGCTAACATCCTCAGCGCGACTACATTCAATTCTGTCTTGACAATGCTAATGATGCTCGTGATCCCGACGAGCGAGGCTCCGGCATGATCAGCAAGCGTCTATCAGCAATAAGTTTCGCCGCAATTCAATCTTCCGTCATCACCTCCTGTAACCTTATCCTCGACCTGGCCGCTTCACCACTCACACCTGTGGTTCTTTCTACGATCAAGCAAGAAGTTCTCACTGAGCTGAAGGAAGAAGGTGGATCATGGACAAAGGGCTTCCTGTCCCGAATTGTCACTTGCGATAGCGTTCTCAGAGAGAGCATGCGTCTCTGGGGATTCGTCAGCCGAGGTGTTCTTAAGACCGTTGTAGCCAAGGAAGGAGTCGACCTTCCCGGCTACGGACGCATTCCATGCGGTACCAAGATCGGGGTGCATGCATACCCGGTTCACCACGATGACAAGATCTATCCACAAGCCAATACCTTCCAGCCTTTCCGATTCTGTAAGCTTGGTGACACGGTCACAACAGATGATGGTACCATGGTTCAACAAAAGCATGTCAGTACCCCTCTCGTCACAACAAGCAACAACTGGATGGCATTCTCGCATGGCAAACACGCTTGGTAAGCCTATTGAATCCCCTACTTCAACTATTTCCCCCCGTGCAATCCCTTTTATATATTTTCCACTCACGCAATACAGTCCCGGCCGTTACTTCGCTGCCCAACAACTCAAGCTTGTTCTCGCTTATATCGCTCTCAACTACGAAATTCATCCCATCCCTGAGCGTCCCGCAAACCGCTGGCTCGTCGGCTCCTCCGGACCTCCTTTAAAACATGTCATCCATATCCGCCGCCTGAAAGGCACTACTTAATTTTCATCCACACTTGAGTTGGTTACTTGTACCCTGCATTGTTCTGGCGTTTTTATTGGTAAATATGGAAAGTTGGGATAGCATTGGGTGGTGTTATCATTGAACTTTTCACTTGCTTCCGTATTGAATGTCATTTTGATTCGTCAACTCAGCAGTCCTTTATACACGATATCGTATGGTAGATATGTATACTATGACGACTTAATAATTAAATTGATATGTTTGCCAACATTAACTACTGCTTCTAATAAATACGAAATTTTAGGCCGTCAAATGAGCTCAATGGTGGCTATGTTTAGTATTTCGTTTAAGCCTTTCTTCAACTCTGGTTATAGAGAAACTCCCAACACAATCCACCTACAAGGCAAAATATGTCCTGAACCACAAGGCTGCGGTGCTAGATCGATACCTAACTTGAACCTGGACTATTCCAATTCTTCAAAAGAGACGATTCTCGCCAGTGGTAATGCTTAAGTCCCTACTTCATAGGTGCAGGTATTTCTCAACACAGAATCCTCCCTTTTCCACCACACTTAAAAAGAAAGAAATCGTTCCGCACATCTTCTGCGTAAGTCAGAGCTTCTTACGCAAGCACGATTTCGAACCTAGAATAACTCAATGCTAGTGGGAGGGTGAGGTACAAGATAGGCTCACCCTTACTTGGCTCAATATCTGTATATTAGCGAAGCACAAAATAGCGTTGATGAAATTTTCCTCTGCTTATGCGTGTGTGAAGGATGAAAGGAGAAAGGGCTGTCAAACAGGAGGGGCAAGATCGCGAGGGACGGTTCGAGATATAACATCTGGGTTGAGAGAAAGAATAATTCCGATAAAGCCTTGATTTCATTTGATCTTGGCCAAAGTGCGTCGTGTGAAAGTGGCCGCCTCCCCAGGTAGGACATATAGGCGTACATCTTTCAAGGTTTGTGAATTAAACATTACAAAATTATTGAGCATATCGGTTTTGAGACTCTCCTTATATTCCTCGTGCTAAAATTCTAGTTTCTCTTAAAAATAGGTAGAAAGCTGCCTCAATACCGGTCAATAACCCACTTCCACTTTTCGTGAACCTTCATCGGCTCCAACAATTTTAACTCTCCTCTTTTGACGTTGACATACCTCTCCAGGACACCTTTGCCCAAGCCCTGCAAAATTTCATCTTCTTCCAATTCCAATAGCGCTGAAGGAAGATCTTTAGGAAGCATGTTCTCCACACCAAGATCCGCTCTTTCGCTCTCATCCAAGGTTGCAGGATCAACAGCACAGTCATTGATGGCTAATTGATATTTGGAAGCGACACCATGCGTACCTGCAGTAATAATCGCCGCGATAGAGAAGTACATGTTCGTCAGTCCGTCAATGACTTTGATTTCCCAGTGCGAATCTTTTATCTTGCGCAACGCAGTTTCGCGGTTTTGAGTTCCCCACGCAACCCAACGGCCTCCGGCCCAGCATCCGTCGAGCATACGCGAATAGGAGACGGGATTGCAGTATGTGAATGCTAGGATCGCACATAAACTATCCAAAACGCCAGAGTAAAAAGATTCATAGCATTTCTTCTCATCCCCGCCGCTTGAAGAGATACTCATATGGGCGTGCGAAGCTGTGCCTGGCTGAAAGGCGAAGGGTTTCGGGTGGAGTGTTGCGCGGAGATCATAACTTGCAGCAACGCTTGTGATAATTTCCCTTGCATAAACAAGCATATCGACAGCTTGTAATGGCGGGTGTGGTGGGAGGATGAATTCATACTGTCCGCTTGCACCCTCTGGGTGGAATTGCTCGAGCTCAATTCCCGCTTTAAAAAGTTTATCGTATATCTCTTCGAGCATTAAAAGGATAGAGGGGGAGTGCAGAGCGCGAGATGAATTCCATGCGTGTCCTGCGGAACCTGGGGGGAGGATGTAGGTGTCACCTTTATTTTCGGAGAGGGGTGGGCGCGAGAGGAACACTATTTCGATTTCGAAACCGAGGAGGAATTCCAATCCTTGAGTCGACTTGGCATTCTGTACTGCATTTCGTAGAATTGTTCTTGGACATAAAGAAACTTCTGATCCATCCAAGTTCCGAAATTCACACATCATACTCGCGTAACCTTTTGCTGGTCCAGGAGAAAGGGAGGAGAGGATCCCAACGAGCTTATACTCACCCGTTCCCGTCATACCTGGTGCAAGCGTATCATTTTGTAGGAGGCCCAGACTCGCAGTTGTGATGCCTACTGAGAGATGCTCGCCTTTTTTAAGGAGGTCTTGAGCCCGCTTTAGGGGAATGATACGGATGCGGAGAGTGGAGGTGTAGTCTATGTATTGGAGGCGGAGGAATCTAGTGTCAGAGTTTTTGGTGAGGAAGTTCGTAAGGACTTGGAGGTCGGATTGACGCTGTGCTGGGGAAGAGTTGAGAGGAAGGGCAGTAAGAAGGGGAACGAGTGGGAGGGAGAGGTTGTATAGAGTATTGGAGGTGGTGAAGAGAATGTCTTGTACCGCTCTCACCGCTTGAGGGATACTCATGACGCCTTTATTGACGTATTCGGGAAGCACCTGTTATATAGGTCAGCATGAACCACACATAGCTGGGATTTGTGGTTTACTATTTCCAGCGCTTCCCTCACTTGCAAAGTAGCGAGGAGAAACGTCTCAGGAAACCAATGCCCATCTGTGCTCCAAAGGATCTTCTCGGTCGGGCACAGCTCCAAAATCTCACGCACAACATTCTCCTGCCCTTCCTGGCTGAGGAAAGGAAATACTTCTCCGATATCTGTATACACATTCTCGTAAACAGAAGCGAGATAACCAGCCTCTTTAGTCCATGGATAACTTGCGTGAAGGAGAACAATCGGGACGGTGGGGTATTTCCTGATAAATGATTGAAGATGAGCAGGTGAGGAACGAGTGAGGGTAATATCATTATCACCCAGCCCGGTATGGAATTGAAAAGGTTTCTTCCAGCCCGGAGAGTCCTGAATTATATCGGCTGTTAAGTTAACCAAGAAGCAATTAATAATCGATCGATCGATCCTCTTGAACGTTGTCGCCCCACGTGCCTTCAGCATAGAAAACAGCTCCTTAAATTCCCGCACGAATTCCTCCGGGGAAACATCAGACACATCCAGTCCGGCGCGGTAGCAAATAACAGACTTAAACCCCACAACTTCCGGATCTCGTATTGCCTTTTTCATAGAAGCCGTGAATCTCTGCACAAATTTTGGAACAGCACCTTGCAGAGTCATTCCCTCCTCCGTAAGCAACTCCTCAATGAACTCCTCTGCTACCTTCTCAATCCTAACAATCCTCTTACATTTCCCCCTCACCAAGCGGTCGTGCCACTCATACCCATACACCTCCTCCTTCCCATCCAGCCCATCATCAACAAGCAAGGTCTCAATACCCTGAAAACATCTCTTCATCCACGCATCGGGCTTTAATTTTTCTTGCTCAATAGCCTTGACGACTGATTCCCAGTTGTTGGGGCATGATAGGATGGAGGAGAGCTGGTTGACAGCGCGAATATGTGACAGTGAAGATTTGGTGGTGTTCATAGCATCGCCATGCGCTTCGGTTGTGATGGCGAGAAGTGGGTATTTGCCTTGAAAGGCTGCGGTGAGAAGAGGGTGGGCATGGTTATCGATGATGGGGGTTGTGTGGATGGCTTTGATAAGTTCGTCCATGGTTTTGTCTTGGTAAAAGGATTTAAGAATGGAATTTCTTTATTGTTCGTGGATTTTAGGGTTGGTGAGGATGTCTTACGCCGGTTACCACAGCGGAAGAAAGTGCAACAAAATAATGATGAAATCAATGGAGTTTATGCGGGCACAAAGCTTTACCTCGAGAGAGGATATTTTTGAGAAAGTACAAAGGTTCCCATTTTGCGTAGGAGCTTATGTGATTATTAAGTCTTACATGAACCTTGATGTTTGGACGTCGTTGGGAATGTAAAGTGAGCACGATGCACGTGATTGGACGGCTTTTCATTTTATTTTTGGTATGGAAGCATGTCCGCTAGATATTTCTTCATGACACTTGAAAGATGTAGAAAATGACTGCAGAGACCATTGAGATTATCGAGTGTCAAGGGAAACCTCATAATTTGGACCCGTTGTGTTTTGAAGCATTCAACTGTCTGATCAAATCCCCATCATGCAAAGAGGTTCCACATTACGCTATCGGAAAGCGAACTGTGCATTCATTTAAGACAAACCCCTCGCAATTGCAGGGCTAAATAATCAAGGTGCCTAGCATACCAGAGGTTTCATTCACTGTTCTCGATTAATCCTGCAAAGTTTTCGGAAATATTTAAAGGGGTATCATTGTGTTGAGATTATCTGCAAAACCAACAGCCATGTATGTACATTATCATAACATAATTTTCGTGACCGTCATGTTCCATAGTTCCAAATAGGTATACCAATATCAACATGAAACGCGCACATATTCAACACCACTTAAATTATTCGAATTATGGCTTTTCTGCCGTCGAAATAGGTGGAGATGCATTTGTGGAGTTTTCTGACGCATTGACAGCCGTCAAGCCGGGTCTGATGAGTTCGCTCTTATCTTGACCTAGAATCACTATCACAAAAGATGATTAGCAAACGGTGGCTTTACTATTAAAGGTGCTACTCAATATCATGCATACATCTCTGGTACAGAACATAGCTCGTAACAATTGCAATTGGTAGAGCAACAATCGTCATTGTGACCTTCCTTGCGGCAGATTTGTAGTTTTGTGGTAACGGCTTGGCCCCTGCTTGGTTTGGTCTTGCACCAGCTCTTGTTGTTATATTTGATACTATTTCGGAATTCAGCGCGGCAATAGGTATCTTTGGTTTTGATGTAGGAATTGGTTTCGTATTCACAGGAGATGCTGGCTTAGAAGGTAATGTTGACTTGAGAGGAGGGGTAGCTTTTGCAGTTGCCGGGGCGGGCTTGGTTGCTGCCATTGGCTTAACCACCGGAGACATGGCTTTCGAAACTGTTTGCACTGTAGGGGAAGGATTTGTGGGAGACTTTGGTGGTACTTGGGCGGAATTTGGCGTAGAAGAACTAGCAGCTGGTTGTGCAGAGGCCGGTGGAAATTTGGGTGGGGTAGAAACTTTCGAGGTTGGGGTAATGCCCGTCGATGGCACTGCAGGTTTCACAGGGAGCTCGTTCACTTTCTTAATTAATTTTGAGGTTTCTAGTATCGTAGGTGACTTTGTTGCTAACTTGATAGGAGCTGGCGCTGTAGAGGGATTGCTGGCTAAGGGACTCGTAGGATTTAGTGGAGGGACTGTGCCCTTCGAAGATGAAGGCTCTGACTTGGAGGCATTCCTAGCCGTAGAAATTTCGCGAACTTGGGACAGAATCTTCGAGTTCCCTGGGGTTGTGGCAGGCTTAGTAGCTGGTTTCGAAGGGACTGGCTCTAAAGGAGCTGGCTTTGCTTCAGCAGTTTTTGGATGCAGTGATGGCGATTTTGCAGTCTTTTGAGTCGAGGTCTGAGAAGTAGGTGCTTTTGATATAGACGTAGAAGCCGAGGCTTTCGCAGATCCTGTAGATGTCGATTTCGCCTTGGTTGTCTTGGTAGAGGCTGTAGTAGCCACGGTCTTCGCGGATTTCGCTCGAGCAGTTGTCTTTTTCGTCAATTCGGGAATTTCTCCGTCAATTGTTTCCACTACCACCTTTTTCGGCCTCCCTCTCTTCTTAACGATTTCTGCGGACATAATAGATAGCGATTGACGTGATTAAAACTGTTGTTGATCGTATGACGTTGTAAGGGGGTAATCCTTAGAACTCCCAAAGAAATTCTCTAGGCGCGTTGGTCGGCAATTTCAGGACGCGTTCCCCGCGATTGATCTTTCTTCAACCCTTTCAACCCTTTTCAATACAAGACCAAAATCGCAAACTGTCGCATAAGTTCAGATAGAAGCTTTCAAAAATACATGGAAAACCGCAATATAAATATCATTAGCAGAACAGTGGACTAAAATCGCGAAATAGTTAAGTGGGCGGACTTTGCATGAATTCACGAAATTGACGCGACCAAACCCCAGATGAAAACTGTTCATCATGACTCCAACACGGCGGGCCTTCCAGGATCAACCAAGTCCCTTTCCCCTCCTCCCGTCGACGATCTTGAATGTTTTGAGTAGGTTTCCTTGTGCTGATGTAATTGTAGAAAGATGTTTGAGCACCAATTTCTAGAATATTTATTTATATTTCCTGCGACATCTATGAATCACACTTTTATTATATCAGAGACGGACCACACCCACCTATTCTTTCTATCAAGTTTGCTATACTGTTTCATCTCTTTTGCCCCACTCTCCTCTTACCTCAAGCTCTCTTCCCTTTTGCGTCCTTGAATAGGTCACCGGAACCAGTGGCTGTGACATCATTGAGACATAGTTCGATTGAGTCAAGCCAATCTCCTGTAATTTCCTTGGGCTGAAAGTGCTAGCATAGCGCTCTTTGAGTGGCTTTCTATATTGTTTAGCTCATTTCCTTAGTCTTCGGGCTCTTCAATAACTTGGTCCCTTGTCTAGCAGGCTATTACTGTCAATGTCAATCCTGACGGACCTTTTGATTCTGGCTATTGTGTTTCTCAGTCTGTATATTAGAACCCATGCTCTACGATTGATCTTTCTTTTGTAAGTGTCAAATATTGATTCAACCAGAAACTCGATATAGAGCAAGATTCCTATAAGGAGTGCGCTTTTGAATCACAATATTCTTTCATCAAGCTGGGTGGGACCAGTGATGTCAGGGAGTGTCGTAGCCTAGTGCTGGATTCTACGTGACAGCTCTGGCCAGACCTTTCACTTTTTCATTTCTACATCGTTCTAAGGCATTACTTACCTCGTATTACTTCGTCTTTTGGATTTGTCTTGTGCTATCTGTCCTCTCGTTCAATTGCCACCTCCAGCTGGTCACTTTAACGTAAGTCACGTGTGGGTGGCAATACACAGGTGCGCCTCAGCTGCAAGCTTGTAAGATCTATTTGAATCTAAGTGGTCTAGAAACTCATTACCCCTTATACGGGTTGACCCGGCAAAATAGTCATCCTGCAGTGTTTCAGGACAGAACACACATCATCACCTCGTATTCAAGACACCAAAACCCCTCACTCAGGTTAAGTCTAAAAATAGTCCAAGATATATATGAGAAACATCAACCAAGCCGCTGCATTGTTTTGATGATCGCAATTTGTCCACACATTCGTTTCAGTCGCTCGTTACTTGTTCTCTCATCGAAATGAATCGCGATAGTGAGGATATATTCGTCACGGGTCGGAGTAGAGCACCATCAATTATCGATGTCAGATCCGAGAATGATCATGTTTTCACGCAGCTGCCTGATATTATCCAAGAAGCTGCAGTCTCCACAGAATGTAATCTCTCTAGCTGGCCCCTCCACCATCATTGCTAACCTTTCTCCCAGTTGGCAGTCCCAAGCTACAAATAAGCCGAGTCCAGAATACGTTATTTATGGAGTCAAAATTTTTTCGGCAATCAACATGCATATTTACTATCATGACAAGAAGGGACTCAGGAATCGCCCTACCAGATCTTAATATAACAGATGAAAAATTCCTCGAGAAATACGGCCTCGACCTCAATGCAAACTTCGCTGATATCAAGGCCCATGGTTCCAAAGCATTCTTCCAAAAAGAAAATCCATCTACAGGATCGACTTACTCGCTTTGTGTTTGCGCAACAGGATACATCTGGGTCAGCGCAAGATTCCTGTATCGCCAGGACGAATTTGATGGGTTCTCTGATGTTGAGATACAAATTGGGACGTACGCTCTCAAAGCAAGGGCGATTACCACAACAGAAGTACCATGCCAGGCCAAAGCTAGTCGCAGGCACATGAAAGACCTTGGGGATATATCTCTACTTTGCTCCACAGTGCTAGCAAAATACCTACGACTACGTATGATAGGACAGCAATACGAATACGCAGCCGAAACGGCAACGGAAGCAACGCGCATCGAACTTTCGTATTTGAGAATTGTTGACCCAGGTCGATGGGGAAATCTGGATCATTTATTGAACGAAATATGTACAAATGCGCCAATGCCGCCGATCTCAGACGTCTCATTGATTTCCAGAAGTATGATTACGGGACGATGGCAATGTTGGCGAGAAAGATCGGTCCTGAGAAAGAGATACTTTTTCCCACATCGAATCGCCCGCTGCTTCCAGGCTTCGCCCCATGGACCGATCGACCTCCTTAGCGGCTGCTTCCAGGCAATTGCGAATGAGAGGAAAGCACCTGTATTGCAGAAATGAAAACCGGCCCACACTTTCGAAGGGTTTGTTTACGAATCTAAATCGATTTAGACACAATCTCGCACTGCGGCACTACCTTGCCCCCACAATAGTCACTCCCTTATGATACCGGTACCATAATCCTATCAATATTAGGCCCTATATTACACCAGTTAGCATCGCGTCTCTACGAATTTACGAATCCACTTCATCTCAAGAGATAAAACACTTACCCCAGCCACCATTATATGCCTCAAACTCAATAGTATTGACAGCACCCTTCTTAAGCGGAACAGTCAGTGCCGCTGTCCCTGGCGTATTATCATCGGGCGTCGGTATAAATGCAACATTATACTTCTCGCCATTAACGCTCACCACCGCATACCGTTGCGTCTTATCCGCATTCGTGTAGTGAATCCTGATAGTCGTTCTCGTATCCACCGTACTTGAAACATTCGGTATCGACAACTTTCCGTTAGGCGAGCCTCCTATATATCCGATTGATTTTGAACCGCTGCAGCCGGAGCAGGAGGCGGATTTTGCGCCATTAGAAATTGTGTTAGAGGAGGCTTCAGCCTCATAAGCGGTTTCGGTTGGAGGGTCGACTTGTTTGCCCCCGTTGGCAACATCAAGGATCCAGTTTACTTTATTGTTCTAAGACACATTATATCAGCAAATGAACATAGTTCCAAAGATTGCCGTTCTGTCCTGAATTCTAAATACACAGGCAAGCATACCAGCGTAGCAGTCGTACCCGACAAAGTCAGCGGCAGCCAGACATATGTTGAACGCATGAGATTTGATCCCACCCACCTATCCCCCATATACCTATTGGTTATCAGCTTCTCATATCTCTCTATCTACTATTAATATCAACTTGACAGCACTTACATGACTGTCTCGCCAATCTGCATGACTGCTCCGGTTTGAGTGCTGTACGTTTTTGTTCCTTTTGGTGCGAAATTTTGCCATGTCGCCCACGGGCCCTTGAGGGAGGTTGCTGTTGTGTAGATGTTATCGTTTGGATCTATGTCTCTTTGTTAGCACCTTCTTGAATTCCCCTTTCCTCTCAATATCATTGTCTTAATCCCCATTATATTCGTCCCACGTCACACACTTTCTTAACCATCACTTCCAATTTCATATTCCAAACCTAACTTCCCTCTGATACCAAAAGCAAGTGAAAGAGAAAGGGGGGGAAGGGGGGGGGGGGGGGGGAAGAAAAGTAGCGCGTACCCCAGCCACTCTGATCACTGGCAAACAAAAAATATGTATTCCCCTTCTTGATCATTGCTGCCGCTTCATATGTATACAGCTCAGGGAAGAGATACACCATTGTTTCTACTTTTGTGTAGTCAGAGGATAATTTGTCAATACGAAGACCGTTCTTGCGCTAATTTTTGGTTTTTGTTAGACTATTCTTTAGGTACGGATGGAAGTGGGAGGGTGGAAATGAAACGAGGGGGGAAGTACATCTTCGGTGAGGAGGTAGGCTGTTCCGTCGGTGTCTTTGAAGACATTGCAGTCCCGAGATTCGAAGCCAAGGGGTTTTGCCCCTCCACTTCAAAGCCGAGTTAGTATGTTTTCAGATGCGGATGGGGGATTGAAAATATGGAAACCTACAGATAGGTATATGTCCCACAGACAGAATCGCTGGTCGCTACACCGGCTTTGGCTTCGCCGTAATTAGAGGAATCGATGTGCATCCACTATTTGTCCCAAGGTCAGTTATCTCCTTATTTGTTGATGTCCCCAGCCTGTAGCACTATTTATATTCCCCCATTATCCTTTTGACACATTCATCTCTTTTCCTTAAAATCCAAATCACATAACTTACCATAACGAACTTTTTTGTCCCCTCATTCCACAGTACATGCGGCCTCTCTACCACCCTCCCCGTCGCAAGATCACTTGCTCCCTGCCCGACGCTTAAAGTCTTTCCCTCATATTTCCACTCAACCAAGTTTTGCGAGGAATAGCAGTTTATAGACTGAAAGGCCGAACCATCGAGTTTGTTTTCGCCGTGAAGATAGTAGGTATTGTTGACGAGAATTAGGCCGCCGCCGTGCGCTTGCATGTGTTGATAAGGTGCATTAATGGTGGTGAGGGAGGACCCCGGAACCTGCGGAGAACTATCAGTCAATGTTTCAATAGATTTATCAAAATCCCAAAGGGTATGGAAAGAATTGATGTGTTATATTGAAGTAAAATGAACGATCGATGTGCGAAGTGAGTCTAGAATAAAATATAAAAGGGTGAAGTGAGATATATAGAGGGATAGAGGGTGAATGAGTACACTCTTTGCAAATCTTGAAACAGATAGACATCCTCAGTTGCAACTATCTCGCAGTCGGATGAGAAGATGATAGACACATACGATTTGCAAGCTCGCCCTCACTCCAACGCTCCATAGCACTGTCGAGATACACCTTGAAAACAACATGGCTGCAATTGGCCAATCAAGTAAATCAACAAATGCTCGTACCAAAAAGTTAATGTTTCAGGAACGCAACCCATCTTTATCACTTCCCAATGGCCTTTACCCCACCATAGTAGGTACTATACAAGCGCACGAAAGAAATTCCCCACCGCGTCATGTTCCATATAAACCACTTGACCACTTCATCCACCATTCTCGGATCACAGCCCCGATTACCCCCTGCTCGGTCGCCTATATAAAGTTCGGATGGGGTTAAGCCTAAATACGAGCTTCGCCCTGCGGTACGCTGATCATGATCGCCTGCTCTATAGTGGCCGGAATATTTAAAAACGGGGATATGGGGATATGAGGATGATTGTTGTGCCGAGGAAGGATTATATATAAGAGAGTCTTGGCTCAGATTTTGGATGAACATGTGTTGGGCGTGAAATCTGGTGCCAAGGCATCAAGAAACCAAAGGCAGGAGGGAGTGAAGTATGTCAGGTTTTCATCCCTTTGAGAAATTTTGAAATGGAATCCAAGAATTGGCCATAGCTACTTATTGCAAATAAACCAAAAGGGCCTCAGTCGCCGCTAACGAAAAAGTAGCCGCGCCCCCACTCACAGCAAAGCTCTCAAAAGTCTCCGCCCCATTAATAACACAGGTCCCATCTGTAAAGCTCTGTCCCCCAAAAGTAGGAATAGAACCTTGATCTTGTCTACTCAACGCATTGGCCGCCGTCAACCTCTTCGCTTTCACACCCGCACTCGGCAATCCACTTAAAGTGAAGCTAGCATTCGCTCTTGTTCCCGTGCCGGAGTAATACGCAGAATTATACAATAGTGCTCTCAGTGGCTTCTTGGCGGAGTCGTAAATGACATATGCTGCGTAGCTGGTGTTTCCCGGGTCAAGGGCAACCATATAGGAACCGCCTGCCATGGCCGCTGTGGCCGCATAAGCACCATAGTAGGGGGCGCCCATGCTGTAGCGGCCCCACCAGCAGTAGTAGCAGAGACCCACGGTGCCGTGGTGATAATAAGTTCGCTTGATGTTTATGAGGGAAGCTTGGAGGACGTAGTCCATTGTCCAGAGGCCTACGCCGAAGGTTGGGGATACGCTTGCTGCGCCACCACCAGATACTGAGTTTGTCTCTCCCAGAACGTAGTCTCTTCCTGCTCCGTTTGCGGCTGCGATGTCTGCTTTGAATTGTGCCATATTACTGACGATTCCGCTGTGGCTCATTAGGGATGTGACGGTTCCTCCTGGGTAGTTGTGGTGCGAGTAATCGTAGACATATGATTCTGCTGTATCATTGAGTGTTGCAATTAGCTCTGCTGCTCCCCAAGTTGGTGGTGCCGAATTCGAATTTCCGGCCTGAATTATGTTCTTCGTTCCCAATGCTTGTCCAACAGCCACTGTCCATTTGTTCTGTGAAGCTGCGTCTATCGCGGGTGTCCAGCTTCCAGCATTGACTGCTACAGGTTGGCTTGCACCAGCGTAGTCTGGAATCTGTTAGCTAAAAAATATGCTATTCAAAACGTGAGCACTTGCATTCAGGCTCGTTCCCGAGTTCAATAGCACGCAAGTTTGACATCCTTGATTTTGCCACTTTGGCTGCTGCAATTGTGTTCGTGATATCGTCATGGCCACGATTCAAGCCTTGAGGGACTGTCAGCATCCAGACCCCTTCTAAAGATCCGCAATTGCTCACCAACCACTACTGTCCCTGGGTATGTATTCGCAAGTGTCATAAACGATGGTCCGAAGGTCAAGGCAGCCGGTGCATCTGTTGGAGATGCGACTGTGTACACCACGTACGCTGAAGAAGCAGCATCGTAAGTTGCGCGATCTCTGTGGACTGTTTAGACCTGTATATTCCGACATCGCAATGCAAGACTTACTGTGTCGTTCCTCCAATTCGAATTGGTGGCCAAACACCTGTCAAAGCTTGAAGATTCTTCAAACACTGGTTTGTAGATGTAACATTCGTGAAATATGAAGGGAAAGCAAAGAATTCAAAGCTGTACTGAGTGTCAGAGATTGAAATAAAGCCAGTCGAATTAAACTTACGACACGCCCACCGGAGCAGGATCAAGGACGGCTGCTGTGCTAGGTGCAGTTGCAGGAATTGTGTAGGAAACCAAATCGTCTGCAACAGCCAAAGCTGGCAGCAGAAGCCACAGAATTTGCATTGCAGAGAGAAACATGATGTGCACTAATTGGCGGAGTTGCAAAACAATTGGAAGTTTCTTAATCAACGCGCAACATTCAATGACGAAACATTTGACTTAAGTAAACAAGTATAAAATATTTCTTTAGCTTAACACGCACATGTCTCTAAAAAGAAATCACCGAGCTCATCACCGGCGACAAATACCCCGCAGCCTCTCCTCAATCTCAGGTAAAATATTAATCCATGGTTCCCCAGGTCGGATCGGGAGAGGGATACAGATCTAGCACTATCCAGATCTTGAGCCGACACTCGTGATGCTTTTGCCGGAGCTAGAAATTTGGGAAGCTTGCCAATTGGATAATGTACATAATATTTGGCCCTTACAGCATTTCCCCGAGCATCCCCGCTTCCCCTCCCTGGATTATAGCAAGGATGTTCGGCACTTGCCCAACCTTGTTTGTGAGGTTGATGTAAATATTTATCCTCGAATGAAGATGCTGTTGCTGTGGAAAAGGGGCGAAGAAGAAAGCAGACAAGAGCCGAGGTGAAAACAGGAGTCCCCCTGTGCCTGTTATATAAGCAATCAAACCTCCATCCTATCCTCGTGTGACAAGCTGACTTCAAGCTAACACGTGATGATACATCTGATCTCGAATTCAGCCTGCCAAGAGTCTCATCCATCGCTCCGCCTCCCTTACCCTAGATCCTCCCTCACACTCTAACGGCCTCAGCCCATCACATCTTCGTAAAAAGTGCGAAAGTTCGCAACTTGCATCAAATCACCCAATGCGGTTCATTCGCAACCCGTGAAAGGCTCAATGTCTTGTAAGTGGGCTTAACAGCTCCGCCTCAGCTCCGAGTGCCAACATCCAATTTATTGATACGGCGCAGGGAGTCTCGTGCAGTAAAAGGGCTGCATATTTCCATGTGTCTTCTGTTTTTCACGTTACTCGTATTGGTTATATTTGAGTTTGTTCACTGTTATCTCGCCACTTACATCACTTTATATCTGCTTATTGAACTATTGCAACACTAAACTCTATTCAATTCAATTGCTATAATCGTTCTTAAGCTCAGGCCAAATCGCTTTAGTTCGTGTTTAAATACAAGTAGATGTGCTACAGCACAAGCACCAAGCAAATAACAAGCACCGCAAAGTACTGAGATCAAAATGGAGAACAAAAATATACCACAAAACAATGGCGCCTATAATGTAAGTTTCACCACCTTCACTTATCTTGCATTATGAAACTAATGCTCCAAAGATGCCACAACTGCCTCCCCCAACTTATGGTTATACCCCTCAAACAGACCCCACGCAACAACCATACTACACTGGCCAGCCTGCCACCTACCAAGCAAACAATCAGAACGGTCCATACATCACCCCTTATAGTGCACCTCAAGTCTACGGAACGGTTACTCCAAGAAGACGAGCAAGTCACAAGAAGCGCATTCTCTGCTGTCTACTGATCTTGATAATATTGGCCGCAATCGCAGGGTTAGTTGTAGCGGGAGCCGTGTACCGATTCGGGCATAGGGAACGAAGATGTTACTATGATTCGTTTGGAAGATACCATTGTTCGTGGTATAGCACGTAGTCAACCTTGGTGGGATCAAGTGTCCGAGATAGAAACGGAGGACAGATCAGGAAAGGCGGAGGAAGTCTAATGTTCAAGCTTTTGGAATGCATTGCGAACGGCGTTTATATGGCGATCCCCAAACACTCATGAAGGACGATCATGACGGGTCATTCGGCGTTTCTGTCCTGTTTAGTTCATACCCCTCATTTGCGGTACGGTGTTTTGCTCAATTCGAGCAAATGTCACGAAGTTCATCTATCTCAATCTTTGAAAGTGCATGTTCTCTCTCCGCCTCTTAAGCGGAGAGTTCAAGAAACACAATTCAAACCATTTCCCAATACCATGTGCATCACAAGACGACATATACCAATAGTTTTATCTTATCTCTCTCTCAATATGCAGCCGCATCTCTTAACCTGCAGCTTCTCGCACAATGCGTCCCCAAAAGCAGGAAATGTCACGAACGCCCCCACCCCACCTGTCACTCCGACTAACCAACCACAAATGTTCCTGACCTCTTGAACAACCCTCAACAATCCACACAGAACCTGCCATCATCCCTAAAATCCACCTCAAACTTCTTAAATGAAACCGTGCGCGTGCATAAATATTTCTAATTGGTGCAAATGATTCCAGAGAGTTGGTTTCGACTCCGCCCCTGCAAGGGGTCGCTTCACGTATCAGATGGCGATCTGCTCGCGCTGGCTGGGCGGAAAGGATGCGTCCGTGTTGGTGTAAGTTGGGGGGTCGTACTGGAGGATTGATTATAAGGATGGCCGTACCTCATGTTTAGTTTTGTTCCTTGATGTGAAGGCTGGAAAGTTTCTTTGAGTTGTTGAGAAGGCTGAAGATAGGCAGTTTTGATTGAGGAGTTGAGAAGCGTTCTATACGTCGATGCACGAAGGGCGTCAACTCCCATTTCTACGCTGGATTGAGATATTTCTCGATTTTGTTGCTTGAGGCTGGTGAGCTGAGCACCTTAATTTCTTGAATGTTCCTGACAGGAAGTAACAAGGTTGTCATTTACAATGGCCGCCTTCAATGCTCGAGGTCAAAATCTTGACCCGGAATTGGGGAACATTGCACATGTAAGTCTCTCACTAACCTTCTCCTCCCGGGCGATTCGAGAGACTACTTTCTAACACTCACCAGAGCGCCCATCCAGCACCATCGGACCCACCTCCATCATATCAAAACACGATCTCCAATCCACCACCAATCTACCACCCTCCAAACTCATCCTCAACTCCAAATCGCTCTGCCAACTCCCGTGACCCCTTCCAAAACCACTCACGCACCTCATCCAATAATTCCCGGGACCCCTTTTCCTCCAACTACTCCCGCACAACTACCCCAAATCCACCTCGCGACCCATTCGCATATCGAACATACAGAAACGACCACGATATGTTAATGGACCACTTCAAGGCCACCCAGGCGACAGACAGAAGAAGAGAGCAAGTAATAAATGGACCAGACAAGAGCAAGCAAAAGAAAGCTCTGGGGAAATACCTACTTTATTTTGTGGTTTTTATCGTGTGTCTGACAGCCGGACTTGGGATTGTCCACGGGATAAAGTATACTCGGAATCACTAATCGACAACCTACATGGGCGCAAACCGAGGCAGAGTACTAAACTACCCGGAAAGGTACGAAAGTACAATAGAAGAACTTTCAGTGAAAGCCTGATATGGTTCGGTGAAGAAATGGGAAGACACAGGCGGGTGACGATCAAACGTCGAAACATTCTGGGGGAAATTGTGAAGACGGGTTTCAAAATCACGAAATTACGGCCAAGCCGATCATCATGTGTCCATTTGCAGCATTGTCAATTGATGATGGGAAGAGAGTTGCAAAAATCGAGGGCAGCCACAGCCATAGAAAGATTGGAAGAGATACTGGACAGACGAAAGAAGACCCAAAGAACAATCGTCTGACAGTCAAGCTGACGAAGGAAGAGGCGGATGCCAAGGTTTTGACTCCTCTGTGGCGAGGGTAGAAGCCAAGAGCGACAAAGGTTTGACCTCAGGATCACGGCGAGGTTTGAGGAATAGCCAGAGGAAGCTGGTATCGCACCGTTGCAAAAGCTGCACTTGTAGCATAAATAGCCTCAACCAAAAGGCCTTACACCCATCATGGCCCTCAAGCTCACCACACTGAAACACACAAGACAAGAAACATGCACAATCTCCTTCCACGATCCAGTCAGCACTACACAATTGTAGCTATGCATGCGTTGTACAACATCACATGACGCCCTTCTCTTCTTGAAGTCTCACGTAAACATCGCAGGCCCCTGCATTAGTGATTGGGGGCTTTTCGTGTCAACATCGCATAAAGTACCCCTCGCTAAACGAACCCGAGTCTACTGCGGCTATGAAGCGCCCTGTAAATTCGGTAACGCGGAGTAGAGTAAGGCTCTCTGGTGCTCTCGCAGTGTCAGTTTGAGAGACTGCTCCTCCAACTGTTAAGCAATCTTCGTCAAACACAGGCAAATAAAACACCGCCACCCAACAACCGTTGAGTGTGTCAGGCTGCTGGAGTTCGATATAATGTGCTGGATGGGACGGTTTTGCTAGCGGGTACTGATTGTATTCTGTTTTCCTCTTTGCGATTGACAATTATTGTAATCCTAAAAATATTTTTCATCTCGGTTCATATTAGAATAACCAAAAGAATCCAAAGAACCATACATTACCCACTTTTGCACCGAGCGACTTTAGCCGTTGGGTATATTCTGTGCTCTCCACGGGTCCGTCTAGATCTTCCCCTTTCGGGGACGCTATCCAACCCACCTTCAACATTTACTCCAAATCCTAAAGATGGTTGATAAAGATCAAACCACTGTGGTGAGTTGTGAAAGGCCAAATACTATCAGTATTCCAGCTAAATCTCTCAGCTGCCCCTCTACCACACCGCGCCCATACCCAGCACCCCCACAGTCATCCCAAGCACACCCATACTACTGGAAACGCCAGCAAGCCCGCCACCATACGCACCACCAGCGCATATCAATCCCAATTCGCACGAATACTCTCAAGTCTCCGACGATGGCTACATAAAACCTACAGCCGTGGTAATAACACGGAACAAACGGAACAACCAATACAAAGCGTGCATGTGTATAGCTTTTGCTATGGTGATCTTAGTAGTGCTTCCGGCCACGATATTTGCAGTCGTATTCAAGAAGAAAAATGACGATTTTGAGAGGGAATCCCTGAGGATGAGCCATGTAGCGTATTAGGGAACCACCAGGAATGGGCACGCACAAAGGATGGTACATGTGGTAAAGCGGTGTCATTGGGAATGGGAATATGGGCATTTGGCATACTGGGAATTTATTTAGATCATTTGGCGGCGCAATCCGAAGGAATGTAGCATTATCATGGATTGGGATGGAGTTTGGATGTACCAGTACAATAATGGGATACCCAGGGTATAGCATTTAATGAGTTATCATAGCATCGGCTCGTTTTAACAAACAATAAACAATTACAATACAACTAAGCAAAGGTTTCTTGTAGTTCACCTACCACTTAGTCTATAAACTTAGCCACGATATTGGTTCAAAGATTTCTTCTCTGTCTTGGGTGGTGTTCGCAAAATCGCTTGAGGTGCTTCGGTAAGGAGACTCTGTGCGAGTTTCACTGGGACTGCCAAGAAAGAAGTATGAAGAGGAGTGTATCAGATGGAAAGACAATGCGAAAATTGTGAGGGACGATGTGGGGAGAACCAGCAAGGCACACTTTTCTTGTGGTGCACTGTGCCGCCAGCATGACCACCACCAACGGATCGAAGCCTGGGAGATGGTGGTGGTATAGACATATGGACTCGGCTTGGAGGCCGCTCGGTTTGAAAAGCCTTTCGACTATTTTTGCGTAAACAAGGCTAAAGAAAGATTCCTATGGTGGCATCTTGTGGTGGTATCCTGCGCAATAGCTTCGAAATCAATGCGACCATCGTCACAAGATCAAGATCTCGGGTTGTCCGTCTAGGTAGGAGCTTTCATGCCTCGATCGCAAAATAGCATGTAAATACCACGAGATTGGGGATCTTCGAATCGCAAGCTCGGATGACGATTATTGGTTGAATAGAGGATGCGCGATTTCCAAATGGTGAGTAAGATAACACCGATGATCATAAATCTCGGACATACGCGCGTATCGTGTGTCTCTTGTCAAGGTCTGCAATTTGCAGAATATCTCCAAGGAGTTTTCAGAATCGTCGTCCGCCAGATGAGGAAGCTGTATAGTGAAATGGAACGCTTTAGCTGTACTTCGTGTTGGTGGTGAGGCTACAGATTGATGGTTTGGTGAGCAGGTGCCAATCATAACCTCCTCTTCGTAAAAAAGGATGGTACCGATGGAAGATTTCGATGCTTGCAGAGTATGTAATCTGACACAACATACCAACAGATTCTCATCTCCTAATACTCAAAGTGTAGAACTGAAACTCGTCGCGAGGTTATAGGGCTCTTCGGGTGAGGCCGTTGAAGAAAGCTTGTCCCAGGCGTGCAGCTCCACGAACATAGGAAGGCTTTGGCGTAGGCCGTCTGACAAAGATGTGCCCAACAGGTTGGTAAGGACCATTTCTCCATGTTTCCTGGAAGAGGGTTCCAACTGCATATATGACTTGCTTCGTGTCGAATGTTTCGAAACATTCGAAGCACGTCGTCTAATACATTAATGCAAGGGCTGCATCAATCTGCAGGTTACTATCGCGACTTAATATGGGGAAGGCTTCCGATGCAGCTCGATAGATGATGGCGATAGCATGCTAGGCAGAAGCAGGTGGAAGAGACGCCTGGCGGCTCACACTAGCGGACTCTGACTGTTCCTCAAACTCTTATTCACCGTTCGTTTTGATAATTTCCAGTTCGAGGTCAGCTATTTGAATCCTTCAAGGACTCACAGCTTTAGGTTCTTTCATACTGACAAACCAATTTCTTAACCTCGGCCAGAGTCTAAGACAAGCACTGGAAAAGCAACCTTAAAAATGAACCCTGTCTTGCCACGAAATCACTAAGCGCTCGGAATAGAATAAGCCGCATCTTGGAAAAGTGACATTGAGTGGAGAATTGCGATAAAGTAGTGACACGAATTCCTGTAGCAGATAGGGTCTTGCCTGGCCGCAATAGATGGGAATTCGATTCATCCAACCGGATAGAGGCGCAGGATCGCCATGCATACCTTCTCCATCTTTCGGGATGTAGATGTGGCTTCGACTGGGATTAGAGGCGCCATACAGTAGTATCCTTTGTGCCTCTTGCGCGCAGAGTCTTGGGATTCCCATGCTGGAGCAGAGGGTTGTGGTGATGGTTGTTGACAACAATGGGTCGACGGCGGTTATTCAAGGTACCGGACAGGGGCTCCTCGCTTGTTTGAGCAAGGGGGCGTCTATTTTGGGCCACCAGCCACACGGCGCCAACACACTTCACCCATCCGAGTCCACAAACTCCGCTCGCTTGACCTGCACTTCGCAATTGTCCTCCTAAAATAACCGCGGCAGCACCTCCCATCCTCTCGTCCCGACCGGTGAAAACAATCAGCAGCTAATTTATGCTTACACAAAGGGTCTCCGACAAGGTCTGCAGAGATTTAACCATGAAATTAGTGCTGATCTAGAGTGCCGTCATCACTATTAACGTTCTGTGCCACAGCCCTGCTCTCACGATTCGTCGAATTGAGCCTCGTTTTCCTCCTCGTACATATGGAAGCATGGCCCACAACCGCACTGCCAGGTTCCTCCCGTCTGTCACCCTCCGCCTAGATTGCTATGGCGTTCATTTGGAATATTCGTTTATCGTTTTGATTGGAATATTCTATTCATGTCCCTAGTCGGGCCTCTCTTTGTTTACGCACTAGTCCTGACCCATTGTCTGGGAAATCATGTGAAGTATTTCCAGAGGATGCAACTTCTTCCGACTTCCGAAATAGCATGCGGCAGGTTCTTCATCTCTATGATACTATTTTATGTTCACCTCTTCATAAGCACAGTGTTGGAACAAAAGACAGAGAAGTATATATGAAGAGTAGTTTCATTGACAGTTTCCTTTCTCACCATCTACATCATCATCATCTTCCTCTTCTCATCTCATCTCCTCGCTCTACAAACATCTCACACCCACTTTCAACTAGTATCACCTTTCGGGTTCAATTCACTTTACACACTTTTCCTCATAGACAGTATCACACCCTTCACAATGACTCGTTTCTCAAGAATCACACTCGCTCTTTCGCTCTTTCTCTCACTTACAGCTGCTGCTCCTGTTGGTGTCGGCGGATCACCACATTTCTCTTCCGGTTTTGGTCTGACAAAAACAGCTCGTCGTGAAGCAATTCCGGAGCCATTGGTTGGTGGTGCCGGCAACCTTGGTTTGTCTAAAGGACACAAGAGAGAGGCATTGGTTGGCGGATCACCACACTTCTCTTCCGGCTTTGGTTTGACACAAGCATCTCGTCGTGAAGCTGAACCAGAGGCATTAACTGGCGGTGCCGGAGCTGTTCATCTCTCAAAGGGACACAAGAGAGAGGCCGAGGCCGAACCAGAGGCATTGACTGGTGGTGCCGGCGCTGTTCATCTCTCAAAGGGACACAAGCGCGAGGCATTGACTGGTGGCGCCGGAGCTGTTCACCTTTCGAAAGGACACAAGAGAGAGGCCGAGGCCGAACCAGAGGCATTGACTGGTGGTGCCGGCGCTGTTCATCTTTCAAAAGGACACAAGCGCGAGGCTGAAGCCGAACCGGAGGCATTGACTGGCGGTGCCGGAGCTGTTCATCTCTCAAAGGGACACAAGAGAGAAGCTGAAGCCGAACCAGAGGCATTGACTGGCGGTGCCGGCGCTGTTCATCTTTCAAAGGGACACAAGAGAGAAGCTGAAGCCGAACCGGAGGCATTGACTGGTGGTGCCGGAGCTGTTCATCTCTCAAAGGGACACAAGCGCGAGGCATTGACTGGTGGTGCCGGAGCTGTTCATCTCTCAAAGGGACACAAGCGCGAGGCATTGACTGGTGGTGCCGGCGCTGTTCATCTTTCAAAGGGACACAAGCGCGAGGCTGAAGCCGAACCAGAGGCATTGACTGGCGGTGCCGGCGCTGTTCATCTCTCAAAAGGACACCGCTCAGTCGACTCCGCTCTCGTTGAGCCTATCATTGAAGAGGCATAAATCTCCTAACCTAACAAGACAATCGAAAGAATTTCGACCAACGAATTATGATAGAAGCATGCTAAAGTGCGATGTAAATTATGGGACCCAACAATCATAGACGCGCAAGGCATGGAAGGCAAGGCCTCGGGAAAGGCTCGGATAGTCAGCGGCATAGAATTTGGAAAGCAGGGCTTGCTTGGGTGGAATTTTCTTCTCTTCTTACGATTTCACTTTCCTTTCGTCTCGTACGGATATACTGCTGGGATCTGCTTCTTTTCTTTTATACTTCTTTTACCTGCCCAACAGATGGGTGGGACCCTTAGACTGCTACGATAGGTAGATTCTAGGTCATTAGATCCTTGGCGAGTTAGCCAACTTTTGGAGATGTATATATTTCATGACAAGAACTTTTCAAAGAAATAAAACCTTCACTTCCTTGGTAAATTGTGATTCGCCATATATTTTCATTCATATATCTCTATTCCAATATGATCGGAAATGGATTCGAAGTGAAAAGCCTGAAAAGCAACAATGACATACAGCTTGCAAGTAGATACCAAATTTCACGGTTGAACCTAATTTGGTAAGCAGCACGAGAACAATCCCTTCACGCGAAAGTGGTCCATAAAATAACTTTCCTATTCCTTGTGTGCCCTTGCCTCCCCTCTGAAATTATCTGCAAGAAGAAAAGATTAAATAAAAATTCATTGATTCTTATATGAAACCTATTGAGCGAATTTAATGTTGCCATTTACGCACAAAACCCTGTTTCCCATTCCCATTCCCCTCCCAAATTCCATCCTTCCCATCCCTCAATCCTTTATACACACAAACTCTTAATCAAATCTTGTCGGCTTATCTTTAATGGGGATATCCTTTCCAGTTGTTTGCTTAAACTTGTCCCGAATAAAATCCGAGATCTTCTCATCTTTGGCTTGTTCTAAAGCGGACTCGTTGTCCTGGGGACCCTGTCCGAGGAATTTCTCTTGGACAAAATCGATTCCTATACTTATCAGCATCACCTTAATTACCAGTTGACGGTCTCCTCGTCTTGAGTCGATCATTAGCCGTCACGGCGTTCGCGCGTGGCACTAGTGACCTGCTATCAGACAAAGAATGAAGAGAGAGGCTAACCTTTATCCAACATATCCTCATTCTTCTCGCTCTCCTTACCACCACCAGCAGCCTCGTTCAACTTATTTCCAATTCCGCCAAAGAATCCACCGCCACCACTAGAGCTGCCCCCTTGTTGCTGCTGGTTGTTGTGACCTTGGTTGTAACCTTGGTTTTGTTGGTGTTGACCCTGACCCTGGCCTTGGCCTTGTTGGTTCTCGAGGCCGCCAGCAAACTTCTTGACGAAATCCATTGTGATCGATTGTTTGGTTTGTTTGGTTATCGGGTAGGGGGGGATTTGTTTTGTGGTGGTGATAGCGGGGTAGCGGGGTAAATTCGAGGTGAGACAGATCAAGGGCTGGACTTTAGACGATGACAACACGCCCTGGACGAAAATCAATGTCACGAGAAGTCGGATTCAGTTGAAGAGTGAACTAAATCTTTAGATATATATCTCCTCTGGTCAAAATAAGGTTCTCTGAAACTCGCGCAAGCCTAAAACTACGTGGTCATCGCCAAGATCCTGAATCTGGCGATGGGCATCGACTTGACGTGCGCCAAGGCTATCATTGTGGGGGTTTCACTGACGAAACAAGTTGTTCTTTGGTTCTTTATTTGCTTTTTAGGGTTGGTGGTATGATTGCATAGTGTCTCTTTCAGCTTGGGAGGGGTTGAAACATGCTGGGTGAGAGCTACATGTGAGATCTGATTGGTGGCTCTTTGGAGGGGTACCCGATGTTGTACCTTGAATGGCTGAGAATTTAAGATGCGGTATTATGGGTGATAGGATTAAAATGTATATTTACTATAAATGTGACACCTCTTTCAGCCTTCGAAGCATGGTATTATATGGCGAGTTCTCATTTTTGTAAACGCTGGTAGGTTTGAAATTATTGATAATGATTAACGTGAAGGAGATCATTTCTTGCACTTTTTTTAGGGAATGAGTGTTTCACATGCACTTGAATTAGTTTACTGCTCAGTGATAGCTTCGTATTAAAAAATTTGAGAGGAGTGGTATGCCTCGGTATTCACAGCTCATCTCTTCCTTAGGGCCGTGAAAGTAGCAATCACAATGTCTATAGAAGTCATAAATTACAGCCCCTGAGCAATCAAGTATATTTCCTGATATCTTTATAACTTCACTTCTTCAACAAAGCATGTATCAAACTCCGTGCTGAAGAATATATGGCATACAACTTTGTGCGGGAAGAAAACAAGAGTTGTTTCTTCGCTTACAGGTGCTGTGAAGGAAGAAGTTATGCGAGCAGTAAGTTGTCCCGAGTTCTTCGGTCAAATGAACAGTTTTTAGTTGGATTGATTATTCACAAATTCCAATTTGACGAGATAATGAGGTTGACGGACACTTGAAACAGACAATGTGCTTACAGAGGTTTACAAGTCCCTAGTTGAAATCTTGTACAAGTCTAGATATTGGGATGCAGCAGAAGTCCACCTCGCGCTGGGATCGAATAAATCATATTGGCTAGAAAGAGAACCCGATCCAGCAAGGTTAGATGGAATTGGAACGTGCCTCAGTCCTACGAATATCATACAAATCAAAGCATTGGATAATATTCTACGATGGAGGGAGAAGAACTGCATGATAGTTTGACCAAATTGGGTCTTCCACTCTATCGTAAACTCAAGACCGTGACCAAATATAAGCAAGAATGTATGAAGAATTCTTTTGGGCAAGCGGGTAAAGAATGTGGGTAGGTGCTCCAGCGGGTGTTAAAAAAACTATCTAGCACTTGCTCTCTTTGTCTTGTTAGAAACAAATCGATAGCTAATCCATATGCAGCACATTACGAGTGAGCTGGTGACGTATTAAGTGTCCCGATATGCAAAGCATCGTTAAGCAATGACCCGGGATGCCAACTGTTCCCCTTTGTGAGGGTACCACTTGGCTAGAAAATCTTGAGTGAGCTAACAATATTGCAGCACCTTGGGGGGGTCTATTGCATAGCCCCCTAATCTTCACTCTATTCCATTATTTCGGAAACAGGTCTTGACTTCTGCTATATATTTTCGAAATTGATTCGGTAGGAAAATTGCTCGAAGGCTTCGTAGTGTTTTAGAACTCGACCCTACAATGCTTTAGCAGCATCCAAATACCTTTCCGGGTGTGTTAAATAGCAAGTTCCTAATAATCGCATTATTCACCTGGGGGTATTTCGTGTGGTGTATCCTGGCGGCGGTAACCTTGGAGAACCTGGTACATCGTGAAGGATTCCTTAGATATTTGCGACGCGCGTATCTCTGCCAGTATACCCACTATTGTTTTCACTCTATGCAGCCTTCGCCGTCCGTATCTAGCGTATCCAACTTCCGAGAACTAATTTCGTATAACATAGAACTATGTTCGAAGAGAACTTTGCTCGCAAAGGCGGAACCTCGATCAGGGATGGGTACGGTATTGTTGTTCTAGGTAGAGGATCGGCATGGTCGGGTATCATCAAAATAAAGTCGCTATAGCGGAGAAGGCACCAGTCGTAGTGGAATCTAACCTCTGCTGTTGCTAGTTGCTGGAGGTCAATTCGAAATGATCTCTAAGCATACTTACAATATCCTAGAAGTTGTGCTGTGAGAGCAGCACTGCGGAGCCTTAATTCCAATTCGCTATTCTGCCACTTTACACCGCCTTAACATCAGCTTCCTTACTATTTCACCCATTCTTTAAAGTGATTAGTTCTAGCAGCACCTTCAGACGACTTTGTATAATTCTGATACCATTCTTACCGGACTCGGGATACTGAATCAGTCACTTCGCTCCCGAAATCATCTTCATGGCCATGCGTACCGCAAAAATCCAAAGCCTTGCCACCCACAGACTCTTCTCTACCTCCTAGTTGTTGAAGATTTTGTTGAAATCAATTTTTTGGGCTTGAAACCGGCGGAGAAGTTTTTCAATAACTCGTCAGAATATCTTGCTACGGTTGAAAAAGCGAGCTTCAAAAGAACCAATATATTTCCAATCACATTGTCCATGCTTTCAATCTACTCACTTGCTTGTTCATTTCTTGAGCTCTTTCGTGATGGCAAACCCTGGCCATAGCGAGGGTCATGGATCCAGAAGTGTGTCGATAACTCTCGCTTGACAAAAGTTGTTTATCCTTTCACTTCTCCCGCCCCTTTTTCCGGGTTTGAAACCATTCCTCTTACAGAACGGAACGTCGACTTCAGAGAGTATAGCACCAAGTGTTACACGAGCAGAACGCCCGCATCACAAATCTGGGGTATTTTACAAGGAATGCGGAGGCTCGGGTGAGTGGCGCCGAAAGTCTCGTCTTGGCCATATTTCGTCTGCAATGTTTCTGGTCTGCTGATATTTTAGTTCTGTTTTCTCACCTCTGGTCAGCCAGTTTTGAGGCTCGGCGCAGGTTCTGAGAGTCTATTTCCTATCAAAACTCGGTAGCCGGCTCTCAGAACCGAACAGTTTAATCAAAAGTCAATATACAAACACGCACATGGCGTGGGGTATATTGCGTTTAAATTAAGAAAGTGACTCTCCTCCACAGACACTGAGTACTCGTCTTCCACCGGAACACACCCACCGACGAGTGTACCCTGTTTTCATTTATACCGACCGGGTGACCTTCCATCAATGAAGCGATTGGCCCTCGTCACGGATATCTAGATGAGTTCAGTACCGAGGTGTACTGGTTTTTCCGAAACAATGGATTATATCTTCTTGTCCTGCAACCTTACCCCACAATTTCACTAGGGGCGTTGGGGTTGGGAATTTGTACATATTTGCTTCTTGTATCACCTTTTTTTCTGTTGTTTTGGAGTCATCACTGCATAGCACCCGTTTTCATTTCTTCGATTCTCGATTCTCATAATGAAGTTTACAGCTCTTCTTGCTGTCGCCTCTACGGCAACTGCCCACACCATCTTTACACAACTTCAATCCGGAGGAACAACATACCCAATATCATACGGAATCCGAACTCCTACATATGATGGACCTATTACCGATGTCTCAACAAACGATGTAGCCTGCAATGGTGGTCCAAATCCTACAACTCCTTCCTCTAACATTATCAACGTCAGAGCAGGAGACACAGTGGTAGCAACCTGGCGCCACACCCTCACCTCCACTGCCGCCAACGATGCCGTGTACGTGGTCGACCCCTCGCACAAAGGTCCCACTCTCGCCTACATGAAGAAAGTAACCGACGCAACTACGGACACCGGAATCGGGGGAGGTTGGTTCAAAATCCAACATGCTGGCTTGGATCCCACACAACAAACCTGGGCTGTATCGGACTTGATCGCAGCAGGCGGTCTACAGCAGATCAAAATCCCTAGCTGTCTCGCAAATGGACAATACCTCCTCCGTGCTGAGCTTATTGCTCTCCACGGAGCAGGAAGTCCAAATGGTGCACAACTGTACATGGAATGCGCTCAAATCAACGTCACAGGAGGAACTGGAACCGCTGCACCATCCACCGTCTCGTTTCCAGGCGCGTACAAATCTACGGATCCAGGATTGCTTGTCAACATCTATCAAACTCTTTCTTCGTACACAATCCCTGGCCCAGCACCATTCACCTGTGATGCTGGATCCACGCCTGTCACTAGTGTTGGGGGAGTTGTAACCACGGCTGCGCCCACGACGCTTGTTACAAGTACAAAGGTCAGCACAAGTGCGAAGGCTAGTAGTACATCAAGTGCAGGAACAGTGGCTTTGTATGGACAGTGTGGTGGCAGTAGCTACAATGGGCCCACAACTTGTGCGAGTGGGACTTGTAAGGTGTCAAATGAATTCTATAGTAAGTGTTCCTATCGTTTTGGCTCCGAATACAAGTGCTAATTGTTTAACTAGGCCAATGTCTGCCATAATTCGGATGGTATTTCACCGGTATGTGTAGACAAATGAGCTGTGAATTCTTCTAATCGCACATGCGTCAACTTGGTGGACAATCCTCCCTTCGATTTGTATATATTTTATCCTTGCTAGCTTCCACTGTATATATGACAGAAATTATATTTGTGCTGGAACATTTTCATAATTACTTTATGTATTTATTTGAAGTTTGATTTCACCACTGTGACCTGTATTCTAAAACTTTTGGCAAATGTTTTGGTGCTTCTTGTATGTGTGACAGCACCCTGGCCCCACCACTCAAATCTAAGCAACTCTATCGAACTCTCAACTTTGTTTGAGACGAAGCATAGTAAGGCCAGTTCTAGAATGTCAGAAAGAGTCAAGAGAAAACAAAACCAAAAACACAGATTACGTGAGTATTTGATCGAGAGCAGAAGTTTTCTAGACAACGATCTTTAGCCAATTCATGTGCCAGACTAGCTCGTTGGAATTCTTTAGAGCAAATATGACCAGATCGCCTTTCACCCACGGGAGCCCTCCCAAGAAGGAGCATATCAGTTAGATAAAATACAACAGCATTATTCCCGATAGATTGGGGAGAAGAGAAAAGCCGCTTTCACAAAATATGAGATAATATGCTCGATCAGTAGAGTAAGAGTAGCGAGAGAAAGCTATTTATGTGTGGTAGTAACGAGAACCCATTAGCCCCTGCTGATGAAGATTGAGACAGTTGCGTACAACTTCTGTAGAGGAAAAGGGGAGGGTCCTTTGCTCCCCAGAGTACTCGGGTAGTTCTTTCGTTCCTTTTCTCATCATCAACCCAAAATTCCACCAAAAAAATTACAAAAAGTACACACCACAGTTCTGCAACCGCCGTGAATCGAACACGAACCTCTACCTAACATTGATTTGCATCATGGAAGGGTAGAATCTGAATATGTCAGCTAGTGTATTTTTTTCGACGTGTTGAAGTGAACTTACCCTAACCATTGGCTGTGACATGTTAGTTGAATTATTAGGATGCGAGATTGGAGCAACTTACACCACGGAAGCAATATTTGTTTGTGAAAGAGCTTTGCTTGTTGGGGTATATAAAGTGCACCGGGAAAACTGTGGGTTTGTGAATTTGTGGGTTTTAATATTGGTTGGAAGGAAGGTGTAGGTGGGTGGGGGACGAGGTGAGTTGGGATGAGAACAGTAGGAGTATCCACTCAGTCCTAGAAAGCCGTTGTCAACATCCCGCGACTTATATCAATAATTTCTAATGAAGGTATGGTTGAATCAACCATCATTGAAGCTTCTTCCGAGGACTTGAATGGTTTTCTAGGTACATGTTTTACTGGAATGCTGGTGCGTTTTGAACTGGGAATATTGATCAACAGCACTATTCAATTTCTTTAGTACGAGAGCGGTATCATTATTATTTCTAACTTCGATCCTCTGGAATCTCTCGCGCCAGCACACTTTTTCCAACTCTATGGTACGCGAAATATAGAATTTGGCAAGTATACCCCGATGTTAGTACCAGTCACGTGATCCAAATTGAAATACCACTCCTTAAGTACATATATATCGAGTATACAGATTGTATATTGAAACCCGTTTTTGAACATATTACTCTGATGTTTTAATTCTGCGATTGTAGCTGAGTTTGCTCGTAAATTGTTCTTACAGGCCAAACTACTAATTCAAGTTAAGAATCTAAGCCAATGTAATTTTCCAAAGTTCAAACAGCAACTTAGGTCCTTCAAAGCAGATCGCCATTCATTTCTCAGGCCTTCTTTTGGCACTTGGAAATCATCCAGTCCTGGCGATGCATGACTAACTCCTCGACCCAAAATTCCAACCTTCTTTCCTGTTCAGCCCCATACTTTCCCTTCTCTCCTCGTTCAACCTCTGCCTTCACCCTGTGAACTAAATCATCAAGCCCAATATCCCATCTCTTAATTCCTGCGAAGAACATGGTCCATGTTGCAAAGCCCATGTTCATAAGGCCGGCCCATAGTAGGATTCTCGAGTTCTGAATTGGCCATGGACTTAATACTGATTCATTCTTGTAGATGAAAGAGCTGAAGACCGAGTTTCCAATTGGCGATAGGAAGAATGCGTACTGAGCTAGGACAAAAAGTGGAAACGTGACAAGTAATAATTTGTCCTTTGTTGAGCAAAATTTCGTAATGTCCTCGCCGTATATCTTCTGGACAAAAGGCAACACAATTTTATTGAAGTTTTCTCTATTGCCATATGCATCGGCGCCGACATTGAAACTGTCCTTGATAGCCTTGAAAACACTGGCTCGGGTATAAGGTCGTTCCTGTAAATGTCGTAAAGGGTAGTCGGTGATGAAGCTTTTGTATAGTGAAAAGCCGTAAAAGACGATGTACCAAAATGCCATCAAGCATGGCACGAAAACGGGTTCCAGCCACCATGGCGCCAACTCGAAACCCCTGCTCCACACCATTGACATAAGAAGTAGAGTAACGAAGAGATACAAGAGGCAAAAGGGTAAAGCATTGAGATGATAATCCATGATTGCTGGTACCCGTGGAAAGGAGGCGAAATTTAAGAGTTGGCTAGAAATGTTTATAAATTATTCAAGGGGAACTTGAGGGAATTTTTGAGATAAAGTCCGTTCGGGCAAAGCGGGAGCTAGAAGCCTGTCAGGTGATCTAGAACGTCATTATTAATTTGAATCAAACTGTGGAACTAAAGTGGGTCAGAAATCGACAAACTCAGATTGGTTTCTGGGAGTGGGACCGCTGTAGACAACAATTAATTCAATTTTGGCTTAAAAACAGAGAGCTTCGACAATAGTCTAACTATATTATAGTGATCTCATCGGTTTCTGATTCTTTCCATGTACATGCCTCTCCATACATTGCATCCTCAAGATAGCATTGCCCAATAAATTCATATGATTTCTTGTTATCGACTGCCTTTTCTCTCAAAATTAGAGGTGTTGCTGAGCCATGTATCAAAGCAACATCGTCGCCGACTTTTGTTTTCTCAGAACCTAATCCAAGCTTCCCTTCTGAAGTGACAAATATGCGACGTCGTCGGGCTACTAGAGCATACTCTAGAAGAAGCCAGAGATCACGCTCCCAGAAATCATCCATGTCTATTTCATTATTGTTCCTACTTTCGTTATCGTATATGTCTAGGAGCCGAGCAATATGTTCTTCCGTTAAAACACCAGTAGGGCGAAATTTATGGTCGTCATTCATCAGAGGCTCAGAGAGATGCGGAAGAAATGTACCATCAGCAATTGAAAGCCGGAGGAGACTAGAACGTGTTAGGTTGTTCGCCTCACAATTCTGTCTGCTTGACATTCCTTGAATCGATTTGAATTGTAATGAGGATAGAATAGGTTGCAAAAGAGAAGCCTGCTCATCAAGGCGAAGGTAGGCTTGAATATTTTTGCGAGAGCCTAAACCAGTTTGCGATTGGGAAATGGCATGAATCTTTGTGATACTTTTCCCTCTAACGATTAGGCAGTCGGGATTTGATATCGGCGTAGAGTTTGATGGGGCATATGGGCGTCCGCTAGAGGCTTGGAATTGAACTCGTCCCCTTGGGTAAAATAGTGGTACACTTGAAGCGCGGTAGCACCAATTTGGCACCCAGGATGGGAGGAGTGGTGGTGGGTCAACCCACGACTGCTTTTTGCGCCAAATAGAGTTGTGCTCGCGGGGAGCAACAGCAAAAATATCGAGAGATTTAGTGCCATTAATTATAGAGCGTGCTGTGCTAATGAAGATGTCGCGAACGGAGAGGGAATAATTCGGTTTGATATTAATGCGAGGGTCGGGATTGAGTGAGAGGAATGCATAAACCAAATCGCGCTGATCGAAAGCCTTGCAGCGCTCTGCCATGCGGGATAGGAAAAAATATATTTCCTCTCGGTTAGAGTTGACGTTGACCATGATTTGAAGCGGGTGGTTAACCCTAAGATAGGATATTTCGTGGTTCTGGAGTATTGTATCCCTTTGCCGACTCATATCTCGCATACGACAGGTGATGAAGAAGAGTGTATAAGCATCAAATTTGAATTCCCCCAAAAGCATACATACCTGCCTTGCCAGAACAAACTCCTGGAAGATCCAGGCCCGCTCAAACCAAGGAAGCTTCAAAACTTCAAGGATTGCTCGACGATTTTGAGAGGAATTGGTAGAGGTGAGAAGCAGGCGTTTAACAAGTGCATCTCGCTCGTACAGAGCATCATCATTCCATGCCCGAATACTTGCCACGAGGCTTTCGTATTCGTGAAAGACATTGTTAGCAGGCTTGAAAATTTCAAGCCCAGGCCCTAGCCACACAATTACACGGTTGGCGCGAGTGTAAATGTTCCCCATCATCTCAACTTGGTAACCTCGTTCTGCAATATTCTGTTGATCGATGCATATCTGGTCGATCCATAAGTAGCCCGTTTTCTGGGCTTGAACAAGGAATCTAAGTGCCTCGGATACTGACTCTGTGATAGGGAGTTGTTGCTCTTTGGGTAGAGCTAGTGACTTGCTGCGTTTGGCATTTCCCCATACGTATGAAACGGCTTCAAATAGTGGAGCATGTTGCAACGCAACATGGACGATTTCGTATGAAGCCCGGGAAGGTTTCGAAGCTGCAGCCGGCGAGCTTGATGTTAAGGAAACGGCAATAAAAGCTGAGGAGTATACATGGAGGAGCCTTATGTGGCCCTCTTTTAGTGAACTATATTTGTATATCTTAATGCGAGACCGCATATCTCTACAGGAATTTCTGGAGTATGTCCGAACCTTGGGAAGGAGTGTAGCATTGGGAATAAGTTGAGTGATTCATATTCTATTGTGAAGTATTGTTGGACAACACATAGATCGATGATAATCTGTGGGAAAGGACGAAGGATGATGATGTGAAAGAGGAGCTCGGGACATGGACAAAAATTTTGGTCTGTGCACGAAATAAAATAGTATATTGCACGTGATACCGTAAGCAACTACGAATAATCATGTGATAATACAAGGAAGGAAACCCCTACATTATTGGGCCACATAAACTTAGAGTTATGAGATGGATATCCCTAGAAAGAGGAGTATAATACAAAGCCACTATAAGCTATCGTACCCGGCCGAGAAACCACAGCAGTTTAAAACGTTTCTGGATTATTGTCTTCATGGCTAAGAGAAGTAGAAATATAATTATCCCTCCTAGAACTGAGAAATCTATCGGTCTCATTCAGAACAGCTCTCGGCTTGAATTATAAAATCCGTCGAAATAATCCTTCCAGGTCGGCGTGAGGAATTAGAATGGCGAATTTTTAACCTGTCACCCCTCATATTCTCTTGATAAGATTGAGACTTTTCATAGGTTTCGTCAATTATATCTTAACAGAGTCCCACACTTCTCCGCTGGCATGTTCCGTGTGGCTGTGCTCAAAAGTAAATTGTGGGAGAATTCTGCATCACTTGATTGATTCTGCCGCTGTGAGACATTCCAGCCCTGATTTGAATGGACAATAAATACGGAGTAGGCCACCTTCTACATGAGATGTCTCTTTACTCTCTGATCAACACCAACAGTCTCAACAAAATGGCTACAACACCTTTTCTGTACCCAGCTGCACTTACCATGTGGAATATTCTTGAGGCTGTCGCTGCATACGTCGATAATACCTACTCACAACTCCATCCAGGTTTAATTACAATCGAAAAGCTAGAAGCCGCAACTAGCGATGCAGGAGATGATGTTTCAAATTGTAAATATTATGTTCTTGTGCTCCTTCAAACTAAATCCTAGTCACACTTGAATCTCGGTCAACTAATTGCTCGTCACGATATTATTATAGGGAAGCTTCTCTACACTATTCCTTTGCCTTTGATTGAGATCTATAACGTCATGCAGTGCGAGTATTACCTACTTCCAGCAGGAGCCGAGTCCAACTTTATGAATTTCGAGGCACCTAAATTTCCCGCCCTGACTCGAAAAGGGTGGATCAAAGCCCAGCTCGTGACCTATCTACACGACTTAGATTGTGGGGAGACAAAAGTAAGATTCAAGTATCATTAAAATTGAAAGTAGCATGCTGAAATTGTCTGTTAGACCTACGATTCTCTGCGCAAGTGGATTGAAAAAGGAGATATTCGTATTCTGTCTTCCGGAGCTCGACTCTCACCACTTCAGCCAAAGGAAACGATTGACTACTGTGCGAATTCGCTTGCCAGCGAGCTCAATATTCCGATCAATAATATCAAGGCCAATCTCACTAGTTATGTAGCTTCACTGAGCCCTTCAGCAGCTCAAGCTAGCACAGAAACGAACATAACTAGCTCATCTTTTCAACAACAACAGACAGCACTGCAACAGCAGGCGAGAGCGAATGAGCTGTCACGGCAGAGGGTTGCACTTGCCGATGCACAGATCCAGGCATCGATGGAAAGAGTCAATGGCATGAACAATTATGGCTATCAGACTCGGAGGAGGTGGTTCTAAGTAAGAGCTTTAAATCTTTGCAAAAAAGTCATTAAAAGTGAGATGTTCAAAGGTGTTTAAAAAATGAGAAGGAAGTTGTGAGAGCAGTACCAGGAATATAATTTGTGAAAATGAACAGAGTTGACGAGAGAGCCAAAATAGGCGGCAATATCCGAAATGAAGGATTTGCTATTTTCAATGGGTATCTTGAAAATCCCTTGGTGAATGTTGTATGCTTCTTTCTCGGAGGGAAATGAAGAGTTAAATCCTGAAGGCAGTTGCTAAGGGAGGTTATCGTGGGAAATAGCCTGAAAGTTATCAGGTAATAGTATAATGAGCTATGTGCAGATTGTGTGGAAATTGAATATGCGAATATTTACAAATAGAATTTTCTTAGCCCTCCTCAACGTGCTTAATATTCACCTCCACTCCACCTTGAACTACCCTCCCTTCTCCAGCTACGTTTGAAGTACTTCGGCTTTTTAACATCCACTAGTAGTGATACCAGAAGTAATGCAGTAGGTTCCATCAGCACCACTGCTGGTCTTCACTGGCTCGTCACCATTGGAATTTCCAGTATACTTGTAGCACAAGCTCGAGCTAAGTACACAAGAATTGGTAATAGTAACCTTATCTATTCACATCATCAGCTCTGTCACATACTATCCAAAGCTCAAGCACCAAACTCACCTCCATAATTCGTATTAACACCAGCGACCACACCTCCATTAGCAACATGGATATTGGTAAAAGTCGAAGTACGCTTGTACTGTGTACCGCAGTTCCCGCAGCTGCGATACACCTTCCCAAATGTATCGGCGAAGAAATTCTTCACAGCAACGGTTCCGCCACCGTTGTGTTGCAGGATCTTATCGCTGGCGCTCTTAGCTCCACCACCATTGACATAGGATGTTCCAGACGTCTGTTTGAAGGTCGCGGCATCTTCGCATACATCAACCCACCACACGTTGTTTAGAGTGCATGTACCAAGGCAATGGACTCCTTCACCATTATTGGGGCCGATAATCACATTTGAGAGCACAGCGCCAGCTTGGAGAACGAAGACTGCGTCGGCGTCTCCGCCTTCGGCTTGATCGTTGCAAGTGCTGACTTTGAGTTACTTAGTCATTGCTGGCGAGTAGAGAATCAGGTAGGGGGCTTACCGGAACGATCGAATTTCTTCATGGCTCCATCGAAAGTGACACCGGCTGCAATGGTCTTGGCAGCTGCGAGGGCACTGGTACCTGTGCTGGCAGGGAAGACAGTCTGGAGGTTAGTGTTTGTTGCACGTGCTTCAAGGACGGCGGCGCTGGAGGTAGCCAAGAAAGCAACAAGGCCAACAAGAATTGACTGAGAGATAGAAGGCATCTTGAGGGGTAGTTTGTTTGAGCTAGAAGGGACTGAGTGAAGAGGATATTCAAGCTTAGAGATGGAGAACTTGAGGACAATGGCGAGTATACTTATACTTTTAATGCAAGGCTAGGGATGTGTCTTCAGCTTGAAAATAGATAGAATAAATAATAGCGATTACGCACAGCGGAATAATTATTTGCGTAATGGATAGATGAAAATAATGGAGCGCCTATAGAAAGATCTACGACCATGGGGTATCCTTCCGTAGGCAGAGGTCGAAGACAAGCTTTAGCAGCACCACCTCATTCTAAAATCCACCAAACATCAATGTTTCTTCAGCAACTCGGTATTGAATAATATGTGATTAAGAGGTGAAAGGGTCTTGAACTCGTAGTTCAGAAACCAGCATAGCTAAATGCCGAAAGCCTTTCCAAATACCATTTACGCTCTTGCTTGATGGTACCTCTTCTGTCGATACTTTGAAAGTAAGCGCAGGCATTAGATTGGCATGAGGAAACAAGATAGTTTTCATGACCTTGAGAACTGGCCAATAGAATATTCGTATTGGTAGATATCAAAATGGTTAGAAGTGAAGGCTTTTTGCAAGCTTGTCCACTTGATTGCGGGGATGCCAAGCGACAAGCGCCAAGGAGCCGCCAAGACGGACGCCATAACGTCCTTCCCGATTTTTAAACTTTCCCATCAATAGGATCCTAGCTTGAGGGTATGCGCAGTTAAGCCTTGCTTGGTATTCGTTTCACCATGGGGCTCCTAATAAAGGGATGGAAGGCATAGGGTTGGTGGAATGTTGGATGCCTCCTTTCTGTGAATGCTTTGAGCCTTGTGGGCTGACCTTGAATGGGCAAGCTTGATCATGCTAATGTGAAAGAGGTTGGAAGGACTTTGGACGCGTGTTTTGTAGTGCATTGGTACACGGATGTTGATTCCTCCTGTTGATTCCCCACGGGGTCGCTTCCGGAGGAATGAAAACCGGGTTCTTACACCCAGAGAGTAAGACCTAGTGCCTTTGCAATGGGGTAATGTCTTTTGATCATGGGACTGAAAATAGATCTTGAAGCGCTTAGAGCAGAGGTCCTACTTCATGGTTTTTGAGGGGGGCAGATGGAAGAAGGTGGACTGTTCCGCTTCAGTCACTCATTGCTTCTGGTTCTTCAGAAGGCAGTACTATTATGAATGGTGGTTGTGGCCACGACACAGAGTGGAGGATGTCGAAAATGTTACGACGGTTAACTTTTTCGCCAATAGAGTGATAAAATGCTGTGTTCCGGATATGTGATGTGAGTGGTCGCTATTGAGATTGTTGCCGTTTGATATAGAGTAAGGGTTTTAACGCTTATAGTAATGATCCAAAGGTATTTCTCTAATTGTTTTCGACCAAAAGCTAACCATATTTCATACTTTTGCCAGCAATATCACACAATACCCTCCTTCGAACCCGTCCCCATCTTTCCTATGAATCATTAGAGTCAAATACTGTGACTAAACGTTGGCAAATGGTTATACGTCTTGGATTGTATACAAACAGAGGCCAGACACCTGTAATACAAAATTGAGTCGAATTTCTTGGAGTAAATTGAAAATGACATTGTACTTTACAGAGCACTTCAGATCTGAACCCTGGGTCATAGAAATTGGGACGGGATTATTACCTCATCGCAATGAGTTTGCCGCCCTTTCGTAAGTATCCTACTAAGTTCCTAACTCTATCACACCCAGCTGCGATCCATCAGTTATATATTTTTTTATAAAGATATTGGGTTGTTGATATAATTCATTATCGGCACTTTGCAGGATCTCGTTTGCTAATAATGTGCCAAGCATGTAGAGCCCAGAAGCAAGTATCACTATAGAATTTGATAGAGTCAATGATTACAAATGTCACTTGGAATCCAACCCAGAATATATAATGCTATATTTATGCAGAGTTCTACATCATATCCTGCTTTTATGAATTTGGGGGGGGGGGGGGAGGAGAGGAAAATCGCAATAAGTTAGAGGAGGACATCGGACCACACAACACCGGGGTAGGATTATTCGTAGCAAACTCCCAGAAGCAGTAGATATGCCATGAATTGAATAATCACACCAGTTAATACTGCCATAATTTTTTAATTTTTCGATATTCAACAATGTCCTTGCACTGGAGATGGCTGACTGTATACGTAGCCAGGAAATTTATATATGTCAGAGCGACAAAAAAATTGTTCGCAACAAGATAACACAACTTTATATGTGCAAACGTGCTGAGGAATAAGAAAATTGTTCGTTTAGAATGCCTCGAATGCCTTTAGCCAGGCTATTAGCATGCTGAGACGATGGCATCGTAGTTCTCTCAGATATATGGAATATGGGAACCCAGAAGCTCAACCTATTGGATTTCGGCACTTTTATGGGGATCGTCAAACTTTTCAACACCCCTTTTGAACCCAACAGTTCATCGATGCACCCATTATTACAATTCTCCCACTAATCTAGAGGCCCTAAATTTTATTACTTGGTCGTTGGCTCCTTGTTATAGAAAGAATCGTATCCGTATCTGCAATTCCCAGCAGTGTTCGACAGGTTGTCGAGAACATTATAAATACCTCTACGAGACCTGCCACAATACCAGAGCAGATCCCAGAGCCATTCAGGGACTTAATCCTACCATAAATTTCTCACACCTATTAAAATACGCGCATGATAGAACCAATGTAAATTCCCAATTCATTCTCTCCTCCTGAAATGTCTTCTTCCCGGAGCACCTTAGGGCCATCAGTACCTTCAACCCTACTCTGATTGCTGCTTACACTCCTCACAGAGATTCTTGCAGCCTTGTCTTCGACTATCTCAAGCCTTCGATATCCACTTCTCGAATTTCCTACCCGGTCACGTAATCGCTTGCATTCCATTGCTACCCTGACTCCCTGTATCCAAAGGCACAAAACCCTGGCACCAAGCCGCCCTGCAGTTCTCGACCCAATTACTTACCCTCAGGTTTATGTTAGCTCTCTCCTTATCCAGCTCATTCTCCTGCCTCAACTGCTCCGTATTTTCTCTTCCAGTCAAGCGATTTCCTTCCTCGTCCCACCCCGAAAAACTTACTCTGACGGGTATCGGTGTGAGTGATCTTACATGTACCGGCTCAGATACTTTCAGCCCCTGTCTGTTCCTCAAGTCTTCGTCATCGTCGATCAAAGTTCTTTCCTTTGGCGGTGGTCTCGTAGGATCTGGCGGCGTTATGCTGATATCAGGCCATATTGTTGAATGGGGATGATTGATAGACAACCTAGCGGCTAGCTGAGCGCACTTAGGCTCAAATATATTGTCTTTCGCTGCAAGATGGAGCTCTTGTTCTATTAAAGAATTTTCAATACTTTTCGGGAAGAAGATCTCGTCATTCTTTATGGCTATGGAAAGGCCGCAGAGATCAACGGTATAGTCCAGTCTTCTTGGCATCGGTTGTAGAGGGCGAAAAGCTGTTAGTGGTAGAGGTTTCTGGATGACTAGCTTTAACTTTGTGTTAGGTGGTGTGATGTTGGGGATAAAGGGAAAAATAGAGGTGGATGCGTTTAGATCGAGAGGACTGATATTTCGACTTGACTGAGGCTTTGGTGTTGGGTGTTGAGTCTGGAAATAGAAGTCCGTTGATGAGGAGGCCATGGTGAACTCGAATAGGCCGCTAATAAAGACGTAGAATCTCGTTCTTTTGGGTATAGGCGGTATGGTAGTTGTCTGTTTTAGCACTATGCTGTAGAAAGAGCGCATTCTTCTTCTTTTTAAGGGAATTCGGGCATAAAATAACTTGGGGTTCGAAATATAAAGTTAGACCATGGTGGGACATATTCCCTAGTTTGTTTTTGTTTTTTTTTGACAAAGTGTGATTATTTTGTAATGACAACGTGTAAGTTGACAAGTCAGATCATTTGTATGGAAGAATTGAATCACGAGAGGGGTGAAATCATGTTCTTACCTGCTTCGTAATTCGTAAGAGTAGGAGGTCAAACAGCTCACAAGAAGAGTTGTTTAAGGGTTGAGAGCGCATGGTGCTTGGCGGAAAATATCACTGACAAACAAGATTCGAGAAACCATTGTGGATGATTCACGACACAATAAAACAGTAGTGAGTTGAGAAATCAATGTGAATGTAAAAGCAAACAAAACTAAATTGCGTTGCTAGACAAAGATTGGCTAGATGTGCCAGACTACTGACCAGCATGATTGTTGATAATCATAGTGCAGAAAATAATGTTAGAGGTCAATGAAAATATGTAACAGTCTGTACTCCATCCCCCTCCTCACGAATGAATCATCGTGATAGTGTCAACGATAAGCACTATTGTAGGTTGTAGGCAATCATTCTCTGGGGAATGCCTTGTCAACTGCCTTTTGTTCTGCTTCCCGCACCTCCATGCTTGGACACCCTGGGCAGTCACACCAGAAGCCATAATTTCTCTTCAAGCTCGAGGGATTACTAGTATATGCGATGGTCAATTCTGTTCCCTCTTTGACCTCCATGACTGTTGTAATGACAAGTTGGTACTTTTCCGGTACCCAGGAATAGGTACATACCGCGTATGGGTGGCATGCATGATTGAAACGAGAGGACCTGACGAATATACCACATTTACTATCACCAGTATTGAACCTAATCGATACGAGGTTTTAGCTTTGGATCTTTCTGAAGGCTTATCGGAGAGCTTTGGCAAAGTATTACTTGTAAGACAGATCCCTCTTACCTGTTGACTGAGAAAATAGCCAAGATTTTTTCCTTTTCCAAACCTCGCCAGTCGCACAAGGTCATGTATTCCTTCTTCTGTTCCATTGTCAAGCTCTCAAACTTGTAGTAAACCTCCATGAATTCGGCAATGAATAGAGGATCCTCTCCCATGATAACTGTATTCTTCTTGATGTTCTTTGTGGCATAAGCCGCCATTCCTTTTTTATTCGACTTTCGGACTTCGAAGTATTCGGTAACAAAGAGTGGAGGAATTTGTGGTGTAGAATTGATCGAGGAAGATGTATCCCGGGAATAATTGACCGTAGTAGGGGTAGGTATGTATTCGCGACACACTGGCTGGCTGATTGCTAGGCCGGAGAAGGTCTGGGCTGGACTAGACATGGGAGAGGTATCTGGAGTTAGGAGCTGAAGATTGACGGTAGTGCTCTGGCCCGCTCGTGGTAAGGAAGAAGGCGGAGATTTCCTATGCGCCTTTCGCATTCCCTTATACTTCTATCGACTATCAGCTGAAATTACATAACAACAATCTTCACTGTAGAAAGTTTTTGGTTTCATAATAGATGCCGAGAAGGATGAGGTTTTCGTACCTCCTTCCAACTAGGATCCATATTTGCGATCCATTCATCAAAGTAGTTTCCTAGGTCTGAAACATACTTGTCAGACCCTGAGTCTGACATCTTGAATGATTAAAGCCCCAATATTGAGATGGAACTGAGTTTCTGACAACTGGAATGACCACTGTTAGTCTGCGGTACTTCGCGCTTATCCAATCATTAATCGGGATGTGTTTAAACGTGTGTGAGAGTACATATTCGATGGGGAACTAATACGATGAGAAAGATAGGAGCTGTCAAGCAGCAGTTGTCTAGTATGTGATATTGGAGGCTGGTGTAATTGATTCCAAAGGCTGCATGACAATATGCTGTATGTTGGGTTCAACAAGAGCAATGGCAACTTGGTAAATCGCATACCACAAGTGTGTTTGGAGTGTTCTCGTTACCTGAGGGGAGTTTGTGTGGGTATAGATGGGTTAGCTTTTGCAGCAAAATTGTTCCAAGATCGACACCAATGTGCATCTAATAGCGTATAGCAGCTGACAAGTAGCAGAATCGTAACTGGCATACGGCCTAGGGGTATCGCGGTGAAGAAGTAGGTAGCTGTTGGTTGTAAAGCGGGACGGTAATGTTGAGTTCCTCGCGTAGATGTCCGGTACACGGTTTGATCAAGGTGCAAGGTGATGGGTGGTCGCATAAACCGTGGTGGAGCTGGCGGAAGAGGAATCCAGAGAGGCGGGTTGAGGCTAATAGCTCAATTTTGGGTGGGCGTGTATATTGTTGGAAACATGGTGGTGTTGTGTAGAAGGAAGAAAGTACAAACTTACAAGAAGTCATACGTACTTAAGCTGGCATTGTGGGCAGTGACACAAAGCATCCTCCAAACTGCAGCTTGATAAAGACTCCCGCGAATAAATAGCATGCTATTAGGGAAAATACCACTGGAAATGCAATTCCAAATTGATTGCTGTCAATATTAGAATTTAATTATTGCTGTCGTTTCTGTGTGTTGGCCGTGTCAACACGTGGTACCGAGAGAGGTTCAGGCAGCCGTGAGTACCAAGTCAAATATCGTACTGATATAGTACTGATAATCCACATGAGCTGAGTGCATATTGTGATTTGGATTGCTGAATCAGAAATCGGGATGTTGAGTTTTTAGGGCGACTTGAGGAAGCAAACAAGCAATCACGATATTTATACCTTACAAGGCCCCTACCTTTCTATCAGGCCGAAATCTCGGGTGCCAGTGAACCAAGCAAAAATATCAACTGAAGCAAGAAAATCAACCTATTATTTTAACAGAGCCTCTGATCCCCTAACCTCAAATTCATTTCTCAATCAGTCGTTTACAAAAAGCTTGATACAGAATGTTTTAAGTTCAATGCTGAAATTTTCTATAGACGCTTTTAGATTGTCAGTCAATTTAGGCAATTCAATCTTTCTTCATTTACCAGAATTTATACTTCTTATCACATCCATTCTTTACTCCGGATGCTACAAAATTAACTGGATGTTATAAATAAGATGTGAATAACCCACTTCACCAATCCTTGCGAGCCAGTTCAGGACGTGTGGGAATTGCTTCATATCTTGGTCTGTCAGTTGCCCCGAGAAGTCCCAGCAATTTACCTATGCTTCGAAGGTGTTAGGAACGTGCTCAGGCCATGAAATCAACGCATATATCACTTACGCCATGTTCCAATATCAGCTACAGAATACCTGCCCTTGCTATTTCCGGCAAGTTAGTCACGCTCCTCTCCAGTATACTTCCCCGAAAGGTGAATTTCAAGAACTTCAAAAAAAACCTGCAAAACCTCATTTTTGAATCGAGTCAAAGCCACTCGGAATTGTCAATATTGATGGTAAATGGCAATTGGTGAGCTTACTCTCATTCTTTTCCGGTGCCATCTCTCCGAACCAGTTCAATTGTCCTTCGATTGGTGCACCCTGTCGATTGGGAATTATTGCTCAAGTTGAAAATGTGGAAAGGATTCATATCGCAACTTACACTTCCATGCTAGAAGAATAATTATTAAAGACACTGACTGCACTCAAGTTCATCCTTGAAGCCAAATGCGTCTTCTTTGTCAAATACCTTTAGAAGATACAACAACTCAGCTGATGTTTCCATTACTGGAAATGGCGGGGTCTTGGTATTGTCGATGAGGACCCAGATTCGACCTGGGTGAAGTGAGCAGTAACATTAAGAACCAGAATTATTAGGTAAATTTTACCATTTGGATTAAACCAAAGAAACCATTCCTTTTTCTACTCATTAGTTCGCATATCGAACATTGTGAATGTGACTATATAATCGCTAACTTCATCTTCCTCGCAATTCTCATGTTGTAATGCATACAATCTCTCCTATGTTTCAATTTCAACTCCTCATGTATAATTAGAACTTCCTTTCCATTTGGAGCCGACATCGTAATCATATGTAGCCCCTAAATTTCGTTCGTTAACCTTACAGTGTTTTTGAACTCATACTCGATGGCGATTACCTTGGCATTTTTAATATTATCCGGGGTACCATCGAGGTAGAAATTTGAAGCCATCTTGCTCCGATCGCTAATTGAAGAGTATCTCGTTCGGTGTTCGGGTATCAAGTTGTCGAAATACGAACATTTGAGAGTTTTGTTTTGTGAACAACACACGTCATAGAGCCCCACGCTCTGAGGGGTGGGTTTCGTGAGCTCATTATGAGTCACGTGATGAAATAATGAACTTGAAGACTTTTAGATTTATATAACATGAACGAAAACTCTGGTAATGAAATATTGAAAGTGTGATCCCAATGCTCTAGTTGAAGTGAAGCGTCGTTGGCATTTAGTGTAGAATGTGCAATGAGATGTAGGGATCTCGTTTGCCTAAGCGGAGCTAATAAAATCCCAAGCTCTTGCTACATCTCATCCGAGTACCATCTCACCTCTACATTTTACATTTCACCTTATCGAGAAAACAAAACATCTTACACCCACCATCGGATCGTCTTCTACAGTTGTCGTGTTCTCCTGAGTGAGGACAAGGTATATATCTGCCGGTACCTGCATTATGCTCGGATCACTTTTACGCGAATTCCGATGACCTGCTGTCTTCAACATCCTTTCTTTTTCCCCTCTGCCCTCTCAGCTCGTACCGAATCACTGTACGTTAATCATTTACCCATACTTAGAGAAGCCTCTTACCTTAATATCCCCGCCGCTACCAGCCACCTTCAGCCATCCACCGGGAAAGGCGTAAGTGGCGGTCCTCGACCCCACTATGAAACCCCGCACTTGTGTGCTACAGATGGAGTTATACCTTGGCACCAGGTTGGGCAAAGAGGGATGTCAGATGCACCAGGAGCAACTAGGAATGGCCAGCAAACATGAGGGGAACCCCATGTAACGTGGTAATCTGCGTAATATGGGGTGGAATTGTAGGAAAGTAATCGCGGGGTTAGAAGCAGAGAGACTACTTAAGAGACCAGCAGTCCATGAATTCTCAGGAGCCCGCTGTCGGAGTTATGCATTGGAAATTCGTGGGTTGAAATTATAGGTATATAATGATACGGGAGTACTTCTTTGTTCTCCTGTCTATGCCCGCTGTGGCTGTGGCACAAGCAGGAAACAGCAGCTACGATATTTTCAACTATGTTAATCCCCTAATTGGGACAATAAATGGAGGTGAGGGCAACATATTTCTTAATATATTTAAATCGAATCAACTAATAAAATAATAATATTTTAGGCCATGTATTCCCTGGAGCAACACTTCCATTTGGTAAGCATTTTCTACGGATAAGGTTTCAAATATTCACCAGCTAATTCAGTCAGGTATGGCCAAGGCCGTAGCTGATGTTAACAACCCAAACGAAAAACAGGGAGGATTTGCATCTGACAACAGTGATATCACTGGGTTTTCGCATATGCACGACTCTGGCACTGGAGGTGTAAGTTCACGTCACCAACAAAGTAGTACGAACATCTTAACCTGATCATACCCAGTCTCCCTCTCTTGGTAACTTTCCAATATTTCCCCAAGCTGGCTGCCCTGGGGATAATATAAACAATTGTCTTTGGACGAAGACCGATCGAGCATCCCGCCGTATCAATGGTACCACAAAAGCACACCCAGGATACTTCGCAGTCACCCTAAATACCTCGATCCATACCGAGATGACCGTGACGAATCATACAGCTCTATATCGACTTACTTTTCCTAAAAATGCCACAGCTGCAGGGTCGAATGGAACCTCATTGCCTTACAGTCCACTAATTCTTGTGGATTTGACTGATTTACCGGATTCTCGAACATATGGGGCAATTCAAGTTGACCCTCAGACTGGGAGAATCACTGGAAATGGCACCTTCAGTCCATCTTTTGGCATTGGGAATTATGTGCTATATTTTTGCACTGATTTCTCAGGTGCATCTATCCGAGATACTGGGGTTTGGCAGAACAATCGAGCCGGAAATCAACCTAAGAGCTTAACGACGAGAGCCGATGGGGTCAACTCACCGCCACTTCCTGCTGGCGCCTGGACGCAATTCAACGCACCCGCTAATAACCAGCTCCTTGCTCGAGTAGGATTGTCCTTCATAAGTATTACCCAGGCCTGTCACAATGCTGAGACGGAAATACCAGACTTTGGATTTGAAAAGGTGAAAAGTTCAGCCGAAGATGCTTGGCGCAAGAAACTGTCCGTCGTTTCAGTAGACAATACAGGTGTTAATGATACTATTCAAACCGTGTTCTGGTCAGGGGCTTATAGATCCATGATTTCACCACAAGACTACACCGGGGAAAATCCCTTATGGAACTCAACCGAACCTTACTACGATTCGTATTACTGCATATGGGACTCGTACAGGAGCATCCATCCATTGATCACCTTGCTGGATCCTGCTAGTCAAACATCAATGGTTCGCAGTTTAATAGACATCTATCGACATGAAGGCAAACTGCCCGATTGCCGGATGTCTCTCTGTAAAGGCTTCACACAAGGAGGATCTAATGCCGATGTTGTCCTTGTAGACTCATATCTTAAGAATATTACGACTGGGGTTGATTGGAAGGTTGGGTACGAGGCAGTAGTGGCAGATGCAGAAGGTATTGTAGCCTTTACGCAAGATTTAATACTCAATACTAATTCTACCGCCAGATGAGCCATTGGATTGGGCAGTAGAGGGTCGTGGAGGTTTGAATAGTGTAGGTATATCCATTTTTAAAATCCCCTCAAAGGCTAACATCACCTGCAGTGGAAGAACCTTGGGTATATCCCGACTGATGATTTTGATCCGTATGGCACTGGACCTTTTACCCGTTCTATTTCCCGTACGGTCGAGTATGCGTACAATGACTTCTGCATCGCGGAAATGGCGAGAGGACTTGGCAATCACGCAGATGCTGAAAAGTACTTGCAACGATCAGACAACTGGAAGAATATGTACAAATCAGATCAGACCTCGTACGTTAGCAATACAACTGGGCACATCGGCCAGACGATCGACAGCGGTTTTGTTGGGTTCCTACAACCACGGTACCTGAACGGCTCTTTTGGATACCAAGACCCATCACTTTGTTCTCCACTTTATAATTTCACGTCCTGTTACCTCAATCCCAACGGACACGAGACATATGAAGGAAGCTCATGGATGTACACGTTTTACGTGCCTCAGGATATGGCAACACTAGTTGCCACTCTTGGTGGCTCTCAGAAATTCACAGATCGCCTGTCCTATCTTCACACCTCAGGACTACTTTACATTGGTGATGAGCAAGCATTCTTACCAGTTTTCCAATTTCATTATGGTGGTCGACCAGGCCTCTCAGCATACTTCAGCCATTTCTATATTCCCTCCCAATTTAACGACACCCTAAAGGGAATTGCGGGAAACGACGACTCTGGTGCTATGGGCTCTTTCACCACTCTTGCCATGATAGGCCTTTGGCCGGTCCCAGGACAAAATGTGTATCTCATTACGCCTCCGTACTTCCCGTCTGTGAGTATAACTAGCCCACAAACAGGAAAGACAGCCACGATTCGAAATATAAACTTCGACTCAGATTATAGGAATATCTACATCCAGAGTGCAACATTAAACGGGCGATCCTATAGCAAGAACTGGATTACCCATGACTTTTGGTTAAATGGAGGCGTGCTTGAGTTGACACTTGGCAGGGATGAGAGCTCATGGGGTTCAGGTGCCGCGGACTTACCTCCTAGCTCTTCAGATGGATTTTGACTTTGGTTATAATATCTTAATAGTAATCGAGATTAAGCATCAGCTCAAGGAGACAGGTGGCCTTTTACTTAAAGTAGCAAACTAGGTGAAGCGTAGTGACATGTGTGTATATAGCAAAGTTGGTGGTTATGGGAATCACCCCAATACAGTTACGAATCATCATGTACTCTAATATGCTCTGTTGGTCATTTTTTACTATGGAAGCTCGAATAATGGTTTCTCGGAGTCAGAGGACGATATCGACGGTGCTCGCTGACGAATGGGGAATCCTTCCCTGATGCCTTCAGCACGACCAGTATATACTGCCATGTGAAGTACTTCCCGCAATTCCTGACGTCTGAAGGGCATGCTGAGATCAAAATTCCCTACTCTTCCACTGATGTGAGTATGTGCTATTGATCGCATACGTGAGTTTCCAAATTGTTTCATGACACTGGCTAATTCCTCTGGTGTCAGTGCCATTCTGGCGGCTCCTCCCCGAAATCGCGCATTCTGGGAAGGCCTTGGCTCTTTTAGCATCCAGAATAATATTTCAAATAACATATTGATATCTGCTGCCCATCGAAGATACACTCGAATATAATGCGGCCCATTAAGGGGTCCGACTGTGTCAACCAGCTTTCCGAATGAGATTGAGTTGCCACCACAAACAGTACGAAGCCCATCAACAACTTCCTCTTTTTCTAACAAGCCTCGATCAAATATATTCCATTGAAGGCGCACAGTGTCGTATATCCGGGAAAATATATCTTGGTGAAGAATGGGCTTGATCATCGGGGCTGGGATCAACAGCCCTGCTCGTACATAACCAGTCGACATCGCTTTAATGCTTGCTCTAATGGCTCCTGGAACTCGATTAGTCCACTTTCGCTATTCCTGTATGTACCTGCAACCACAACCCTGTTCAACTTACTTTCACATTTGTCTCCAGCCACGATCTGCTGTGCTCCAATCCAGAGTTGCTTCAGACTAGGCTTGACTACTTTCGTGGTTTGCTCAACTAGCTGAGTGATCAATGATAGCTCTACGAAAGTCAGCCAGCACTCTTGTGTGCGAAGATACTATAAAAAGTACAACAGACCGTTGTTCGAAACCACAGCAATATTTGTATTTCCTTGCATAATTTGTTCTAGTGGGTCTTTGATATGCTGCTTAACTTTATCTCTAGCATCTCCTAACGCTTGTGTTCGCATTGGTGCTATGTCGATCATTGTGCTATCACTCTGACTGATTCTCGATACGAGACATTCCGAAATTATCTTATCGAACTTCGTCAGTACGAACACGATCGGAACGACACTGCCTTGCAAGAATGTCAAGAACTTTTCTTCGGCTTCGGACAAGAACCTCGCATCATCACAACCAATGCAATACCTATAGGTGTCAGTATAGGTCATAAGGTTGTCTACATTTGTTGACAAACCATATACAATGGAGTTGATCTTGGAGATCCGGCGTGCTCGCCCGGTACTCGACGAATCTTTTGATCTCATCTAAATTCGATGTTTCTGCTGCCTCGAACCCCCCGGAATCATGTATAACAAGTAGGGGGTTGTTTCTTGAGGTTCTACTCCTCCAAACGGAATGTTCTCCCCTCTTATGTCCTTGGTGAACCACTCCAGCCTAATACAAGACTTAGCTTCAAATGAAAGTGGAATAGCTCATGGCGGCTTACAGTATCTTCTGGAATGCTGAATACCTTGCTCAAGAGTGTTGACTTCCCTACCCCGGCTTTTCCCATTACCATGATTCGAAAGCGCCGGCATTGATGCGCCAGATACTCTTCGTCACTGTCCCCGCTGTCCGTCTCAATCGGTGCCCAATTAGACATCGTTGCCAATATTATCCCACTTGCTTGGTAATAAGCCTAGTCAACTCAGTCTAGTTCTGTGCCGTCCAGACCGTTTGGGCATATAGATGCTTGAGGGGAGGCGCGAAATCTCCACAAGAAGCTCTTATAAGAGTTTGACAAACTCTCCGTTGGGTGGGTTCGATTGAGGCTCAGTCACCTTACCCCACCTGTATGAACCACTTTCTCAGTGCGAAGTACATTTCACAGCCATTGATGTTATTAGCTTCACCGAACACCAAGACTTAATCTTTCCGCAGCTCCCACCCATTTTCTTTGCCAGGTGGGGTGCCTCATGCGCGTCTCGTCCGACGTCCAGCTCATGTCAAATCAGGTTCATACCCGAGTGGCTACCTGTTGTCTCAGATTCTTCTTTTGTGTTAGTCTCGCTCCAATGTTTTCAAGGCGACGACACTGTCTTCCATTCCCTGGACGCCAAGACCATCTCGAGGAGCTCCCCCAACTTTCAAAGAACGGCACTAAAAGCAAATGAGAGCCCTGCATGAGAGTCTCTCCTGCCTTGGGACAGAGGCTTGGCTCAGCTGGGTTCGTGATTCGACGATTGCGTGGTGGCTTACGGCTTTTCCGATAACCTGAATCCCTTCAGCCAATCTTGGCCAGTGCTCGGAAGCTGTAAATGATAACGGCCTCAATTATCGGTTAGCTTCATTCATGGCTACTTGGATTATCACTTTTCTCCCTTCAGGTTTTCGTTCAACATTGTAAGAGCTTCCTAGCCTACAATGAATTGCCTAGTCGATCGCACAAAACGGCAACTCCACGGTCTTCTAATAATTTCCCAACAGCCTGGTTGGAGGGATGGCTTGGACGTGGAACTTGATGCTATACTAGGCCATTCCAGCAGCAACATCTTCTCATGCCCATGCACCTCCTGTCAAGGTAGTTTGACGACGGAAAACCAGACTTCGGACCAAACGCAGGATGGAGTACACCTTGAACAGATGCATCGCTACATACGTTTACTTGCTACCTGTATTATTGCCGATTATCCCTTTCTCATTTTTAAGTTGGCATCAAAGGGATTTGATGATGCTCAATTCAACTCATGTACCGACGCATTTGTCATATCAGCGATACCCGGAATTACTGAAAAGCAAGCTAAGCGCCTGTTTGCCTTGAAGCATTCATTTCTTGATGGAGGAAGAGTCAATCTATTTCGATATTTGCGATCTACAAGGCCCAATCAGGCACCCCCCGGAAAACGCGATGATGTACCTTCGGATGCTGAGCGGAATTGGCTTCTCGACGAAATGTTGGAGCTACTTCGAATCCTAGCGCTGCCCCAGACTGCAGCAGAGCGAAAACTTCCAGAAGACTGTAGGATTGGTGATATTACTATCAGAATCGACCCTGAACGAATGGCGGCTGATCGACATCCGAAAGAATCGACTAGGGTAAATATGTGCCACGGGTTGATTACCGTCCAGAGCGTTGGATACTTAATTTTGGATTTGATTGGATTCATTATTAAAGGTGGTTATTGGATTTGGTATCAGGATGCAAAACGAGGCAGACCAGGCAATAACTACAATTGGGCGAAAAAGCTGCCTTTGGAAGAGCTGACTGGGCAGCCTGGATATAGAGACCTTATTGAGGCATTTGAACTAGCTTGGATAATGATACAAGAAGATCAAGACTTCACTTTTCCTCAAATTCCGGGTAGGAATACCTTCGAATATATATACGAGCAATTCGCGAAAGTTTGGAGCTTAACGAGGGATGAAGAAGGAGAGAATTTTGAGACAATCCGAGCGGATAGATTCTCAACAACAACCTTGTCAAGCTTTTCTACCATGAATCTTAGGAATTTGGGCACAAGTCACGCCCCAGAGATCTCCCCTGAAATATTTAGATGGATGTATGTGTCATAACATGTTCTGGTTAATATCGTGCTGATGATTGTTCCAGCATTCTTCGTTACGGCAAGGAAGGGGAGCCTGGGCGTCCATGCCGGATGCAGATCTTCAGATCCAGGGACAGCTCAATGTTGAGACTCCAGATCTTCGATTTTGGCATAAACCCGCTATTAGCGACATCCTGTAATAGTAAGTTGTATAATGATATGAAATGGATCTTGTGTCTAATAGTCTTTGTGACAGCTTTAACATCATCGCTATATTTTGTTCCAATCTTTGCGTATGCTAACGATGGAATATTTCTCGCAAAATTACAGCCTCGAACCGGATCCACAAGTGAAATTAATATTCCCTATCTATTCAATTTCCAAAATCGAATAGGCAAGTCTTACTAAATATTACGCCAGTATCTACTAATATCAGAGCAGATGTGCTTGCGTTTCAAGAAGCTCTGACAGGAAGACATATTGAGAAGGAGTAATACTCATGCTTGAGAAATATGCAAGTTGCTGTACTAATTTGTGTTAGTTTTCAAATATCTGGTTTCTCTGTTACTGTGAAAAGACGTTCTACCCTCTTAAGACAACGGCATTTTCTCGAAGCAAATGTGGGGACTGTGCAAGTGTTGCAAGTGTTAAATGACCACAACTTAGTTCGTCTCTTGTTCCCTCCTGAAATATTCAACAACTGACAATTTAAAATAGGACTATATCCACAGGCGAGCGAAACAGTCTCACCGAGGGCTAAAAGGAAACCCAGTACGTCTTGAGATTGCAGTGTACACTGAGGATAAATTGCTTGTGGTCATAGGTACGAAATCTGCAACAGTACCATTGGCATTAACAATTCGCTAACAAGAAGTAGTATCCTATCTTTTAATTATTCGGGAACTCGATGATTTTGTTCTGCAGCTTGATAGCAAAGAACCCAGAATGTGTCCTTTAGAAGGGAAACAATTTGATGTCATGAACTGGGCCGGTGATCCGATATATCCCGGTATATCTCTTTTTCAAAAAGCACCCTTTAATTCACAAGAGGCTGGTCAATCATGCAAACTCGAATCGCTGAAACTTAACTTCAAAGACAAGAAGTCCAGAGGTATGTTTTAATCCACCACAGTGTATAATTTCGACTGTCGCTAATGCTTTTTTAGATGACTTCAGCGGGCTACTGTACGATAGATACAAGGCCGAGTTTGTGAAAGACTTTGCGCCATCAATCTTTAAATGTTAAAATGCTTAAATACACATACCTCATATCTTGGTGAACGCCACAATATTCGTGCAACTGCCGGTGGACGAACTCCTCGGGCGCTAAATACAATATGTTCGTCTCCACTTACCCTTTGGCCTGCATGCGTCCAGTAGCAACCGCTCCACAGCCCGATAGCTTGTTGTTAAACAGTCAAATTAGACCCAATGAGGTGTCAGGACGATGGCATTCTGTGAGGCGCAGAGTGCCCGGCCATTTCGCCTCCGCTGCCACCAATATGAAATGTCTCAAAGATACACAATAACCATTGATGGCGTTCGCCGAACCACATTATTACGAACTGTCGATTGAAAATCAGATGAGACACTCCACGAGTAGTGATCACTAGAAGGACAGGGGTTTTCATTTCCGTGACTGGTCCTATTCTCTCCCACTATGCATGAAGATGTAGCGATTTGCACTTTCTCAGAGCACCAATTTCTACTGTTTCCTGCCATTCTTCTCGTGTTGTAGAAGATGTTAGTTCGTCTTAGCATCTAACCTTTCGTTGTTCAATTGATCATTTATGAAAACGGACACAATATTCGAGGCTCTGGCACGATGATAAGCGTTCGTGATTATTTTCATATACTATCCACTCTTCCTTAACCACCATTCGCGATTGTACTAATATATTTTGCGGACAGTCGGCTGGCGATTATGCCTGGATGCTTACCTCCACGGCGCTTGTCTTCATGATGGTTCCTGGCATTTCCTTATTTTATTCGGGATTGCGAAGTCAAAGCACAGCTTTATCACTCATATGGCTCAATATGATGGCAGTGTCAGTAGTCAGTGTTCAGGTACGTAGCCTAGATCTAACCTCTAGCCCCAGTTTCTCCATTTAAGGCATAACTGAAACTTGTAGTGGTTTCTCTTTGGATATTCTTTAGTGTTCTCACCGAATTCGACAAATTCGTTCATTGGTGACTTATCTACTGCTGTATTTGACCATACAACAGCACCTCTCAGCTTCGCGGGTGTGCGGTCTGGCGAGGTGCCAGCTTTGGTGTTCGGCTTATTCCAGGGCATGTTTGCATCTTTCACGTAAGTATTGCATTCAGTCCCACGGGGTCTCCATCTCGAGTCAAATACTAAATATTGTTCAAGTTTGGCGCTTGTCACAGGAGTTATTGCTGAGAAAGGACGTTTACTGCCGTTCCTCGTTTTCGGTTTTGTTTGGACAACACTCGTTTATGATCCGATTGCCTACTGGGTTTGGAATTCCCAAGGCTGGGCTACCAAGTGTGGTATACTCGATTGGGCTGGAGGAACACCAGTACATATATGTTCAGGGGCCGCCACACTGGCATACACACTCATGCTAAAATGGTATCGCAGACCATCTGGAAGGGTTCGACGAGGTTCCAATCACAGCTCGGTGTCTATCAATTCGGATGAACCTCCAGTGAGAGAGCTTGGACTTGAAAGCCATAATATGACGAATGTGCTCCTTGGCACTATGTTGGTTTGGTTGTGAGTATTGATTTCATTAGTTGTATGTTTTCAGTATGAACCGCCAAGCACAAATTTACATGCCTCGGTCGCACATATGAACAAGTCCTAGGGCGCTTTATTTCAAGCCTAGCTAGAAACTTTAATTCTAACACGATTTATTTAGTGGCTGGTTCGGCTTTAACGCTGGCTCAGAGCTCCATGCCAATATGCGAGCTTCTTCGAGCTTCCTAGCTACAAATTTAGCAGCAACAAGCGCCGGCATCACGTACACAATGTTGGAAGAAGCCTTTCATCAGAAATGGTCCGGGCTTGGGTTTTGTACTGGAGCTTTTGTGGGATTGGTGGCAATTACTCCAGCTGCTGGATACGTAAGAGCACGCTCTCATCTATAGTAGAAAATATGCTCAACTACATTAGGTTTCACCATGGGCAGGCCTAGTCATTGGTATCACTGCCTCAATCGCTTGCTTCTTAGCACAAATCTCAGAGTCGCTAAAGGATTGGTTGGAGGAACCTCTCGATATCTCTATTATACACGGTATTGGCGGAATATGGGGAATGTTTATGACAGGCATTTTCGCTGAGTATGTTCAAGTTCAAGGATGTTTGACTTGAGATGATTGCTGATATCAACAGTAAGAAAATCATTGCACTCGACTCAACGTCTTATGACGAATCTACCTCTATTGTCGGCGGAGCTATTAACGGACGTGCAATTCAGATCGGGTAAACTCAAACCTCCCTTGTATCCAACTAAAAATAAGTTGATTAATTTGTCATAGTTACCAGCTCGCTGGGGCCATTGCAGCATTCGCATACTCATTTCTAGTTACTCTGGTTATTCTCCTCATCATACAAACCACTTCAAAGTGGATCCCGGGCCTCGACCTGAGAGTTCGCAAAACAGTCGATCAGGAAATTAATCTAGATAATATGGAGCTAGGGGATGCTGAAGCAGTGAGTTACCTTTATCATTGCTCTATGATGCCCCTCTCTTTTTATGCTTTTTTTGTTTATCAAGCTTCCGTGTTGGACCAATTTTTCGTCCCTACACGGCGCCGTCACTATCATATACTTCTTCCAGCATTCTAGTGAGCTTGTGCTGCAGGTGAATTTCTCGCGGAATATGCGTGATTCACTTACCCTAGGGTAAAAACCGATCAACAGACCGTAGAGAATATCCCTTTTTTTTATCAAAGTATTCTCCTCTAACAAACAAGAGCTAACTGTATTACCTAGTATCGCATAACATGCGAGTGTGATCATTGTGCCGCCGCCATGGAGCCTCCTAGGAGAATCCCAAGAAACCGAATTCGAGATAGCGTCATTATCGCTGATGTAGGGCCTCCCCGCAGCGCAGCACCATCAGTACCACCTCGCTCGCCACTTCCAGCGGGGGTTGTTGAGAATCAGGGCCCTCCAGCAGAAGGCACTAACGGGACTCCACCCAAAATGCAATCTTAGGCCCTCTCTGTAATTTTATGTATCTATAGATAAGGAATGTGTACACAGCACTTGCGAAAGAAGAGTTCACTACTGAGACACTTAAATATTACCTTTTCTTCTTGATGGTGAGCCGCCTTTTCATTGCTGCTGATTTTGGGTGCTTACATCCTTGAAGTCCCATTCGCCAAATTTGTTTAACATTTCTCCTTAACCCGACCCGGACCGTTCTTTCCTACAAAACTCTCTCTCTAATGTTTGGCTTTCGAGTGTAGTTTCCATTTGTATTCTTGCCCTAGCATATTTATCTATTGTGACTACCCATCTCAATTATACAGTTTCCCATTGCTTCTTTTCCAACCCTCATTTGAGTATAACTGCCCGCCGTTCGTATATTTTCGTCTCACGATACCATTATTTGGATCTCCGAGGTTTCATTAAAGGTCATGGTGCTGTCTAAATTCTTTAACTTTTGGAGGGGAGTTGCATTATCATTTCTGTTATGGGTATATAAATTACAGATCAAACCATTGCTACGATACTTCACTTTTAGGCCATTCATTACCTCACTTTGTGAAGGTGCCAACAGCATCAACAATGAATTCCACAACCTCCGTTGGCCGACTTAACATCGGGCTGTGAGAGCTCGGCACCTCCCTTTCGGTAATATCCCCGCCCGCATCCTGGGCCATCTTGACCATCATTCTTTGCACGAAGGCAGGACATGCTTTATCTTCACTATTCAATGATTAGCACGTGGGCCTATATCTAGTCCTGCCCTCTGAGAAACGAAACCTCCCCGAGTAATGAAGTTGAGAACGCGAAATGAGACACTGGAGGGGTTTCGTTCTTACCTAGCTACCAAATACCAAACAGGCAAATCCATCCAGCCCGCGTACGAATGCTCGCCCCCTTCCATCAACACCTTCAAACTCTGCTTCGTGAGTTGAGAAACCCAATAATCGCCTTCTTCAACTGGGAGGTCGTGGTAAAAAGATTCTCGTGGGGGAGGGTCAGAGGTGAGGACTGCGTACCCGGAGGCGGTATCTGCTGACCACTTTTTGCATGCATTAGTCGGATATTTCGACTTACGGAAAATGGATATTTGAGGGGGGGAGGGGGATAGTGCGAGAAAGATGAAGATGTGAGATAAGTGGAGGGTATACATACCAGAGGGGGAGGTTTCCCACCTAATCCTTCAATAAAACTCGACCCGCTAGGTCCAAACCCACTTGCTAGCATCGCCATTCCCACCACATACCCCTTTCCCTCTTCCCTTTTCTCTCCTTTCGGCACCGTCAATCCCTTAAGGGCACTGGCACCAACAGCACCACCATAACTATGCACTACAAGAACTACGTCTCTCCCCTCACTTGTCTCACCGATAATCACGGTACGCAGTGCTGTGATATCATCAAGCAAGGTGACGGTGTTGGTGCCATTCGTTGAAGGGAGAGAGAAGGGAATGCAGGTGAAGGATTTAGAAGTGAGGAGAGGTATGATTTTGGAGAAGTAGGCAGGCAGGTGCCAGGCGCCAGGGACGAGGATGAGCGTTGGATTTGTTGACATTCTTGGCACGTTGTGAAAATCAAAGATTCAATTCTTTAGGAGAGGAATAAACTGGCCAAGACGAGGCCAATTGGAAGAGAATGAAGAAGGTGATCTGGAGGTATTCTGAAGTGTCGTCTTTATACTCCCAGCTTCATTTGAAGTCCCACACCCCCTTCCGGCCGCCTTCTTGTCCTTTTTAACCGACTCCACCCACCCCTCCTATTGGCCATAATCTCTTAACTCCAGCTTGCATATTAAAACAGCAGAGTAAGACTCGGGTATCAACTTGTCTTGCTCGACCGCTATTCCATACATTTTTAGTGGCTTCAGTTCCGAGGCATTTTCGTCGTCCTTGGACGTGCGTAGGCGGCTGAGATATTTTTGCGGAGAAGAGAAGTCAGGCGCAATGAAAATGCAACGGCGGACCGTACCGCTCGCATTAGGCAATTCGACCAATTAGAGACCAGGAAGATGCGGTTGGCGAATGGGGAGAATGGCTGGGTTGGACAAATATGGATGGAAATGCGATGATGGGTATTTGATTGAGGGGACTTGTCATGGTTCATTCCGTGAGGGTATTTTGGATTAGATTCGTTTGCTGCGTTAGCTAGGAGTATAGGTTATCGGAACTTATGAAGCTGGAAATTGTGACGCTTAAAGCGAAAAATGCCTAAACTCCATCATTACAGAGTCCATTTACCTAAACCTCAATGTTACTACCGAGGTCTAGATTAGTGTTCATTAAAAATAGAAAATTGGTTGCTAAATATCTTTCTCGAGGTAAAATGCATTTCCTTATAGTTGTGGAACCCATATCTGTAGAACTGGGCCATGCGTCGATGGAATACCAAGTCACCAATTCTCCCAAAATTCATGATATTTCTTAACGCCAATTAACCTTCCCTCCCTTTATATCTAAGAAGTGAGTAGATCTCTGATAGTATCAATCCTCAAATGCCCTCAAATTCAAAATGTAACCGTAATGCTATTCGAGCCGCCTCCGACGGGAATTGACAACAAACCAGTCGTAGAATTAAATGATTGAGTCCCACTATCCCCACTCTGAGTACTAAACTTAACAGACGGTTGTTTTCCCGGTGCAGCAGGTAAGATCAACGTTCCAATCGTTCCATCAGGCACTCCCCAAGACAAAATATAGCCATTCTCTTGAAGTGTCCAGCTCGCTACGAATTTTCCAAGAGGAGTAGTGAATCCGCCCTCAGCGTGTGTGAGATCAGCAAATTGAGGTGCGAGCTGCCAAGAACTTCCCGCTGGCTGTGTGAGAGTGATACCTACGATCCAGGATGTTAAAGCGTCGGTTGGGCCGGTTCCCCAGCCGTGGGCGTGCGAGGTATATGAGTAGTCGTTTTGGTAACCATACAGTGAACGATAGCCAAAGGACCCATCAGCAAGATATCCTTCGATAGTTGTGCTTGCTGTTCCATCTGGATGGTTCATATACCAGCCCCAAGAACGACGGATGAGATCAAGTGCACGTGATGCCTGACGGGCCACAAGATGACCTTTGATTTCAAAGGACTGGACGAAAGCAACGATATTATTTGGCAATTCAGGACAGATTGCACCGATTGGTCCCCAATTTTTGGTCAAACTTTGACTGATAGTTCCATATCTAGATTCGTCTGCTGCTTCGAAAGCGAGAGACATGCTGTTGGCGTCTTCCGGATGGACGGCAGTGTCAACATCGCTATTCTTGAAAGCACTATAACAAGTTAGCATGCTTCTCGTAACAGAATATTAATTGACAAGTTTACCCGACAGCTGGATTCCAATATACAGAGTTAATTTCAGCTTTCAGAGTCTTTGCTTGAGCAGTCCAAGCACTAGCCAAGGCCGAGTCCCCCCACCAGGTAGCCATGCTAGCACCAGTCGTGAGAGTTTTGTATAACAGCATTTGAGCCTCAGTGTTGTGCTCTCCTTGACCAACACGTCCCCAATCTTCAGTTCCCGTGACAAAGATAGATCCAGTGCTATCAATCTTGGCTGTGATAAAAGCCATCGCTCTGGTGTAGCGGCTCCATATTCCTGTTAAGAAAGTCTTGTCGTTGGTGTAGAGAAAATATTGCCACGTTCCAATGAGAACAGCCATGTGATAAGTGTCCGAGTTGTAGATATTCAAACCTGGTCCAGCAAAAGGGAGCATCCCATCATCTCTCTAAAGAAGTTCAGCATCTCTCTGTTGTCAATAATCACGTGAATTCACTGACTTGGTCGTTGTACAAAACCTGAATAGTATTTCTCACTCCATCTGCATCACCTGTGCTGACAAGAATACTTGGAACAGCGATGGCTAAATCTCCAGACCAGACCGTCCTATCTCGCTTGCTGCCATCAACATAAATGGTCCCCGAGTCAGTCGTTGATCCAAAATATAAGTTTTGGTTATTCTCCCAGCCTCCACGGGTCGGGAATGAACGTCCAGTAGGTGGTGGAATGGCATTTGTCTGCAGTGTGTAGGCTCCTGCATACCAGATTTTGTTAAGCATATCGTCGCTGCTGTAAAAGTATCCTTGATATGCTCGTAAATTTGGCCAAGATGGCTGATATCCAATTTCCAGGGTAATATCTGATATTTCGACGTCAATCACGGCGGCAGCATTGTTTGCTACGACGAAAACTGTCAGGTATCTAAATCCGCCTCGGAGTTTGTCAAGTGGCATCGTGTAGTTTGCCAAATTGGTTTCAGTCACGTTGGCAAAAATAGCCCCGTCTGGAATGAAAAGGCCATTTGAGGAATCGGAATTTGGACCGGTCCAGTTCCAAGCTTCAGAGAACGCCAAACCCAACTGTCCGGATCCTTTCGCGCCGTAGGCGATGCTCACGATTCCAGCCACTTCCTTTCCAAAGTCAAAGATGAGTACAGAGCCGTTTCCCTTTAAAGATGCTGGGCCTGGATAACTAGAGATCGGGGTTTTGTCAGAAGACAGAATTCTGGTTGGTGCCACGGTTCGGCTAGCTGGTGAATAGTTGTATTGGTCCCAAGTTCCCGAAAATGCTGCTACTGAAGGGCCATTGCATGGTGTATTTCTCCAACAGCCAGCAGCGGTCGAAGATGAGATCTGCGAAAGAAGCATGCACAAGGTAAAAATGGATGCTGTGAGCAACATCGTCGAAGTTACTATAAGCGTTTTAGTAAGAATACAGGCACGGGGATTAAGTTTCTTGATATTCAGCAACATGGCGAAGTTGAGTTTGTTGAACTGTCTACACATACCTAGGTTTCAATCTAGAACAAACAGCCGAAAGATATGAAGAGGCGTCAAGATGAGCGGGTGACAGTAAAGGTCAAGGGGATCAAAAAGGAATTCAGGAACAGGTCATCACTCTGCTTTTATGTCCTTTCCCCCTTATATCCGTTGCGCGTGGGCAAAAGGGGATAAGATGGCCTTCTAGTCAGAAGATGAAGATCTAGGTATTCCGACGCCATATATGCCGTAGTCCTTATTGGTACTATTAAACGAAAGTTTCCGTAGCAAGGAATAATTTTGGGGAAAATTACGGACTGTCGAATACAAGGGGTTAGAAGCTTTGTGAGTCCATGTGAACATAGTGGTTAAGTCGCGTTCACCCTGCTAGGAAGTGGATTTGAGAATGCCTCTTTTGTCATAGTGGACATGGTGCAGGTGCTGTGCAGTTGCAGGTCGTGTGAGGCATCTGTATGGTTAATCGGATTAATTCCTGCCGAGTTGCACAGCCCAAAGAGTGATGATCCTTCTAGTAAACCAGGTTGGTGCCATTCTAGCCCTTGCAGAGCACCGAGGAAAGCTTTAAAGTCAGTGACGGCCCCTAATAGTGAGCGAAAGTGAGAAACACTTCACGGAGGATTCTTGTTGTGGCGGGGTAACTATTCTGACATAAAACCAACAGAACCCGGTCCTTCTTCCAGCCCTTTCCTCAAGGTTCATATTTTTAAGTCAAGATAAAGAATCTGGTAACTGTGAGGCTTAGTACCCCTGACACCGATTTGTACTTACGGTGTGATAACAACTGTTGGCTAAAGCCACATAAGGAAGGCCATTGCACCTGTCTATGGGCATGTGTTCGCGACCCCTCCTTTACCCCACAGGGAATCTTTGTCATCCCTTAACTACCGGCATTTCCACTCAGACCAGCCAATCGTTTATTCTGTTGGTTACAATAGCTCAGTAGTCCTTGCAGAAACCCGAATCATGTAAATAATCACACAAGCGAATGATGTTGAGCATTTTTCTGGTGGAGCCGCATGATCTTCATTTTCTAATTCGTGGTACTTTATAGAAGGACGGTCAGTACCAACCAGTGTACATAAAAAGGATGAACACTAAGGCTATTGGCGCAAGTGCCTTGTGCTAGTCGTGAAATGGTTAGTCATTCTCCCAACTTCTAAGGTCTTAAGAGCGTCATTTAGAGAAACCCCCTGACAATCTCAGATGACCACAATATAGTCCTTAAAGTGCACACTGTAAACGTTATGTTCTTTTTAATCTCGGGCTTATCTTTTCTAGTCTATTTATGAGAGCAAGTGACCGTAAGTCTAGAAGGATTATCGAAAACTTTGTTTGCTGGGGTTGCAACGATGTTCTACGAGTTATTCATAAGTATGAACACGGATAAAGGTATCACGGGATCACCGCATTCAGTATTTAAGGGCGTAACAATTACTGAGGTTTAAATTTTGTTTGTCAAAAACTTTTTCTGCAAAGGTTAGCTTGACTGTGGTGTTTGTGCAATGTGCACTATACTCCCCTCTAATAAAGTCTCGTGGCCACTTGTTCGTTATGGCTGGGGCTTATACAACCTGTACAATAATCGTGGGTGCTTTGTTACATTGCTCAAGTACCTGAACTGTAGCACAGAAGCATGACACTGGCGCACAGCCATGACACGAAGCCTGTACGCCACGTGTTCTGCGTTTGGTTGGACAAGGGAAATAAAAATGTTATACCTTAAAAGACAAGCGCAAATTTCATAACAATCTGCTCATCAATTAGATTGAGATGGTAACTCAAAAACCGCTATTCTTTGAGCTGCAAAAGTTTGCACCATTCTAGCATTCAGTCGCCCCATGGCTCAACACTGATATGTTTAAACAAGTTTCCCCATAATAATCGTAAATAGTTTATTACCTGGTAAGCAAATTTATATTTCTAGTTGCGAAAATGTGCAATTTGAGAAGAAACTCGAGTCTACAACATACGAGTTAGCTGACTCAAGGGAAGGAGATCAAAGCTCTTAGATATGGTTTCCCCCCCCTAATCTCCTCACAGGCAATATTAATTTTTATGTCCTTTCAGAATGCATATACTTTGGGGAGGATGGGGGCATTTTAGTAGTCTAGTAACATTACTCTTCGTTCCCCCGAGTGGTTGGATTTCGTTCGGCATAAACACACTATTCTATAGCGAACTTTAGTCAGATAGCTCCACCATTTTAAAACCCCTTCCTACCAAATACCCATTTAATAGTGGATTTTTAAATGGGATGAGCTGCACTTTGACATTGCAATTTCCTTTAAAAGGTTACTGAGAAGGCCTTTAGTCTTTCACGCATTGACTGAAGGAGATTCAATGCCGTGCTGTAGTTATGATGAAAGAGAAGAAAGGGGATGTTTAGTTTCGAATTTAGAAAACCCTGTGTTGCTTCGCCAACTTCAGCCGAGATGCGATGCACGCCCTGGTTTACCCCTTAGATACCACTACAAGGTTTGAGCTCAGCGACATGAAGAATAGAATTATAACAAAGCCCAGCATCGGACGCTATTTCATATCTCCCCTGCCTAGACGCCTTGCTACTCGATTACAAGAACAATCATGGAAAGCCGACAAAACGGTCCGTGCACGTCACTGCCGAAGTCAATAGATCCCTCGACACTTAATAACTTCTAAAGCGGGGGACAACATTTTCTTCATCAATCCAACTTCACACCTCTGGTATCTCGCGCTCTTAATAATACCACTTCTACCCCAACAAAGAGACCAAATCTACGCAACTTCAACCTCAGCAACGAGAACGAGCCTGCGAAACACCAACCATGGTCTACAAATACACATATCAACCCGCACAACAACGATCAAACCGACTTAGATTGCGAGGACAAAACCAGACTGTGCGTTTCGCTCTATCATCATCATCATCACCATCGGACTCATGCACTACAGGATACGTGTACGTTGACAAACGGGTTATTGGGGTTTTGGAACATTTCGGTAGCAGCATACTACTGGAAATTGAGCGCAATACTGGGTGTTTAATCATTCTACCAACTAGGAAAGCTTCAAGTAGTCGGAGTGATGGGGATGAGGTTACGACTGTGGAGATTGCCCTTAAGGGGACCCCAAAAGAGATTAGCAAAGCGCAGGATGCGTTATATGAACTTAGTCGAGTTATGGTTCACTATACAGTACGTTCCCATCCCCAAACCAAGGCAGGCAACTTAGTAATATCCCCTAGAAAGCACTTCTCCCAGATCGTAAAGATGCTCCACTTAGTTGCCCTAAAGATTCAGACTTAGCCTACCTCAGAATCGCTATATCCACAAAAACATATAGGTACGATAATGTGATGGTTAAAAAGGAGACGATGCGAGGACTGAAAGAGATGGTTGGTGATACGGCATACCCTGAGGTACCTAAAGAGGTGGTACTGTACGGGGGAAAGGAGGATATTATCAAAGTCGTGGAGTGGATTAGACATTGGGATCAGAAGGTTGTGTACCGAAAGGAAAGGAATTTGATGGACGCTAGATAGAAGGATTTGGTATAAGGGAGAGCCGCAAGGGCAACTGGGAGCATAGATTCTGACTTGCAGGTATCTGTTGCAGTGCTAATCTGTGGATATCAAATACTATCAAAACGAGCTATCAGTATATATATTATAAAACTTCTGTTAAAAGCTTGACTGTAATTATCAAAGCCTTACTATCTATAGTTAAAACATCCTCTTCATTTATCTTTTAATTTTTCTTTGCGTTACTGCTACTAAATCTAAAGATAATCAAAAACTAATATCTTAAAGATCGTATCACTCCAAGTATTATAAATGTACAAGTCGATTCTCGGTTGTAAAATACGTATTTTACTCTCAGTTAAGTGTCATTTTAACCAGAACCAACCCATATGTCTCATAACCACCCTTTCTCCCACCCCTATTTCACAATTATTCCCGAGCCCTTCACAACAACCCCTTCGCTCCACCACTAACCAAGCCCCACATTCTTCTCCACGCCCCTACTCCCCACAGAAAGTCACGATTGCCTAATGGTATTTTTGATTGAGCATGTACGCGTCTGGAGAACTTTGATGATAGTGGTAAAGGACGGGGGTGCGGATACGGGGAGCGGTTGACTTTGGGGCCCGACGCAGCGGCGCAGGAAGGATTTCCGCCGGTGGAGTGCTATGCGTGGAGGTTTTGTTCTTCTGAGCTTGGCGAGCAGGAATGCGCAGGGGTTGAGAGGTAGGTCTCTGGGCCGAAAACAACTGTATCCATATGCAGATTGTAATATTTTAGACACGGTGGCGGTGGCTGTGAAGAGTGACCTCGCGAAAGGGATCTTGTTGGGCTGGGCCGTCTGCTACTGGGGAGAAATGGTGGGTTCGAAGTACTCAGTGCTATCGAGGGGGGCGTAAGAAGTAGCTTTTTAGATGGTTAAAAAGGCGAGCGAGGAGCTGAGGATTGAATACTAGGGTGAGGTGAGAGGGCGGACACCAATCTTAAGAACAGAGCAATTAACTTGCCCTGGCGACAATTCTTCTTTGAAGGCAACAATACAAAGAAAATAAATGGTAGTTGATAGAGGAGGTGGTGGAACAAGTTTGTCGTCGACACGATGCGAAACAAGCAAGCTGCGAAATAAAATGCCAACACCTTCGTCATGACCATCGTAACCCTCAATCCCAGGCCGCCACTTGTGGTTGCTTTAGGACTTTTGAAGGGGGGTTTGCAACGATAAGTTTTTAATATATGAGGGAGTTAAGGTGAGAGTCCTAACTTAGGATACGGGCATTGCCTTTACATTCCATCATTTCAAACTTCTCCCTGCCTAGATTTGCACCAACATCTAGCCTATTGACATGAAGGGCGATTGGCATGAGGAGATGTGGGGTGTTCATGGCGGTGTTGGTGTTTCCCGGGCTTTTTGCGGTCTTTATAAGTTCATGGATATGTAAGGAATCTGTAGTGTTCGAGGTGTCAAGGAATTACAGGGAGGCAATGAGGTTGTAAATTGTCTATGGGATGTGAATTGTCTATGAGATGTGAATTGTCTATAGGATGTGAATTGTCTATGGGATGTGAATTGTCTATGGGATGTGAATTGTCAATTGGGCTGTAGCCGCGTGGTGCTAATGGAAAGATGCACGATGGTCTTGGGTGTAATTATGTTGCGGCTCACTGGCTTACAGGAGTTCGCAGCCCTCAAGAACATCGAACGCTGTACTGGTGCCAAGTTCATCCCTTATTGAGCGCCAGTACCTAGGAGACAATCCACACGGTTAGGTTTGTTAGCAGTAAGGCTGAGAGAGGGGTAGTTAGAGCCAACTCGATGCTTGTCGCGAAGATTGAAAATTTGAAGAATGGCGAATTGGCTGAGGTATATCCTACGGAGTCGTGGAGACGGAGGACTAGAGACGTGTGTGAAAATGATTATTTGTGTGGCTAGAGTACAGCGACTTTCAGTGAAGATAGTATCGATTAGGGGTACCATACGACTTGAAATACCATGAAGCTTGTGATAGACACTGGGAGATAGTAAAAGGTATGTGTTGTGTCAAGGTAGGGGGTGTACCCAGGTAGAGAATACCCATACTCGACTACCATGCATCGACTTAGTAATCAACAATCCATGGGCGAGTAGTAAATTATGAAGTCAAATTGGGGGCCACTTTCCCCTTCCCCTTCTCCTCTTCCAGGCTCTCAACCACGTGGTGCGAGGCGTCACCAAAATTTCCCCTTCAAAACAATAAGAGATACATGGGGTCAGCCCAAGCCGGCTTGGGGCGAACACATCTGGGGCACTTTTGATCCCTGAAGACACTGAGACTGCTTTTTCCTTAGGCCTAAAAGTATAGCAATCAAACGAAACAGGATTTGTGTTTTCTTACGGTTTTCCTGGGCCTTCCTTAAGGACCAGGCAGGCTGACCGAGGCCACAGAGCACTGCAAATCGCCCAGAAGTGCATCAAGCGAGAAGATGATTCCAAATGAAAAGATTAGATGAAAATTGAAGTTCGCACAGACTGATCTCCAGGGTCCTAGCCACCCCTTAATCAACACAGCGATATTGCGACATCAGTCCATGACCACCCAAGGGGATCTTGACCGAGACCTCACGACTCTTGAGACAAATCACGAGATCTTCAGAGGCAGAGACATCAATCAAATGTGAGGTCATCCACGAGGTAATGTTGTTGGGTGCTGGGCGCAGCCACAGGAAGATGCGTGGGAACATCACAGGCGAATTCTCCAGCCACTGTTCCTTAAATACCACCTCTGGGCGGGACGATGGCGCAAGGAAGGCGCGAGAGGACGAATATGATTCGCTGGCGTCTCCGCATCTCCACTGTTCCCAGCACTGCAACTCGTAGAAATCGACCTTTCATGCTGGGCGACCTGGATCAGCTACGGGCGGCCAATTACCAGCCATCTTCCGAGACTTCGACCAACACGAAAGTACCATCACTCTGCTGTCTTGCAACTGCGCCGGAGAATCCCCTCTTTTGACAGTCGACAACTGTATCTTGACTTGTAGTTCTTCCCACCCGACCTTGAATTCTTCGCCACAAGTTTCTCTCGTCAGCCTCTGATCCTTCACGCAAGTCCAGCCTTCATCCGACGTCAACACGCAACTTCCCAGCCTGCAATTGGTGCTGGAACGATAGGGCCAGCTGCTGACAACAGCAATTAGAGCCGCCAATCAGCCCTGCCAGAGAGGACCTTGAATGCCTGCCTGCCCAGAAAGTGGTCGCCTCAAACCTCGATTGCCTTCTCTATTCCCTGCTAACATCCAACATCCGAAAATCGCGCTTTACGTCTCCCATCAGGTTTGAGAATTCATCAGCCTGTTCTCCTAGGAATGTCTGATTGAACCGCCATTGCGTCGCGATCACCTTTGCGGACGATAACTCTCGCTTTGATTCTCGGTTTGAGCACTACACTCGTTTCTAAGTCGTTATGTATTTGTCTGGGGCCGAGTTATTGCAGAGGGAAGATGGGACAACGGCGAGCCAGGCCACTACGACGGGCGGCGACAGCACGACCGCGCCCTCCACGACCGCGATAGAAACGGCGACAAGTACCCCTCCGGGTTCATCTTCCATCAATCTCAGTATTACCGCTACCAGCAGCCCCGCGAAGGAAACCTCGCATTCAGGAATGGATAAGACCCAGGGGAGTGCAAGCACCAGCCCTCATCTTGCTGTATGTTGCCCATCATTCAATTCTTTTCATCTCCCTGAGTAGATGCTGATTCATCATCCAGATAATTATCGGGGTCATTGCCGGCCTCCTTGCTCTTGCCCTCCTCTTCTTCTGTATCCGTAGCACCCGAATCAAGCACAAAAATCCGAAATATGTACCAACACCTTTTCTAAAGAAAGCATGGAAGAATTGGGCGCCGGGGTCTGGTCATCAACGGATACCCAATTCCGGCGATCACCTCGAACCGATAAATTCACGACAGACCGGATCCTCAAGGTCGATACAACCACCTGCATCTTTTGATGCCGCAGCACCCGGAGCCGTTGCTTCGGCGAGCGCAGGCGCAAGAGATTCGACGGTCACGACAACATCCGGCGTGGGAGTGGACAGGAATACATCAGTTAGATCAGTGATGACGTTACCGGCTTACAACCCCAATCCGTTACAAAACGAGCAGGTTCTGGGCAGGGAAGGAGAACGTGGAGGGATTGATACCGTGATAGAGTTCCCAGAAACCGTAGATGAGGAAGAGCAACGGCGAGAAGAGGAGATGGAAGCATTATACCAGGTTCGACTAGCAAGAAGACGCGAAAATGAAGAACGGGAAGAGCGGAGGAGATTAAGAAGAGAAGCGCGGGAAAGAGGTGACTATGTCGCCTTACGAGAGATCCAAGCACGAGCACGAGCTGCATCAGGAGCAGCCGCAGGTCGAACGGTTGAGGAACTGCGAGCCGAACACGACCGAATAAAACAAGAACGTCAACGAGCGGTATCCTCTGTATCCTATGCAGAGCTAGGCGTCGCCCGCCATGATGGTACACGACTACGAGCCAACAGTGTAGAAAGTGAAAGAGAAGGGCTACTTGGAGACGCTGCAAGCATGGCAGCTAGTAGCCATTACCACCGACGTGACAGAAGTGCAAGCTCGATCCTCAGTCTCGACACGATGAACAGCGACTTCCCCTCTGCAGGGCTTACACGTTCACGAGCAAACTCCGGGGCGAGCGCTGATGGCCGAGCCAGTTCAAGAAGAGGATCAAACGATGGAGGAAGGGCCGGAAGTAGTCCAGAAATTATCGAGCATGACGACTTCCCTCCCAACAGCCCACCAGGATACGAGAATATCCCCCTAGGAGCACCACACCCCGCCTCCCTCCACGAGCCACCACCAGATTATTCCAGCCCCGTTCTCGCCCGGGGCGAAGGACCAAGCTTCGAGTCAGCCATAGGATCAACACCTACTAGTCCCCAGCCAAGCCAAGAATCGCACGTGAGAAGGCCAAGCGCTACACATATTGGACAACTGATCTCTGAAAGACGAACAAGCTCTTCGAGCAACACACCACTGTCAGCTACTAATCCTCAACTTACTGAGAGCAGGAGGAGCTCGAGGGGTGTTGGGGGGTCGCCGCAATTACCAAGTCTGAGATTAGGGAATCTGCCGAGCATACAAGTCGATCCGGGAAGTCCTACCGTGAGAGGGAATAATGACTTTTCCTCCCGATAACCCCCTGCCCTTACAATTTTGAATATGGAACCGAAATACGAATTACGATACATGTGGAGGAAAGATGGATATACTAAATTTTGGACTTGGAAAGAATAATACCCTCATTTCGATTGATTTAAATTACACTTTGAGCATGGCGCCTTGGATACTTCGGACCTTGGAAATACTTCTTTGGTGGAAACATTCCCCACCAGTGTAAATATAAGCGAGAGAGGAACGGAGTGAAATAGGGCGGCTACCTGATGCAAATGCATAATATAATTAAGCTCCATTACGACCCTAACCTGTACCACATTCATTTGTTGATTCTGATATTGATTTTTGCTGTGGTGCCCCCAATGCCTGATATTTTGCCTCTGTGAGAGTCGTAACTACTTTCGTCTTCACATAACCCTTTTGTTTGTGCTGAAAGATCATGAATTTGCATATTACACGCATGTACTTTATTTACCCTTGTCAAACCCAGGTGCCATGCCATTATATCTCTCTGCAGATATGTAGTTCTATCGGCGTAGAGTATTTTATATTCCCTTTTATCGTTTCTCACACCCCTTTCAATGGACTAGCAATATCTAGTATCAGGGGAAGCGCCGTCACCTATAACCTGAGACAGAAAGATTTCACCGTTGGTTATTTTTTTATTTCTGGGAATGAAGCTCATTGAGAACCTGTACAATCCCCTCCATATGAGCATCTTTTCGATTTGTCCAATAAGCTGTCTTACTCCCTACGTTATCTTCCGTTGCAGATCTCTTTATTAAATTAATTTTCATAAATCGAGAGTTTGATCATTTACGGTTAAGGAGTTAGATCAGTCTCTGACTGAAACCAGTATGGAGCCAATTAATATATTCATGTAATATTAAGTTCTCCCCCATGATTCTTTGACATGTTGCGCACTTTGAATGTAAACGTTTCGCAAATTTGGGCCCTCACGGTAAATATAGTAATAAGTACTTTGGTGTGTTTCTAAGCACAAATTTATTTTATAAATATACTTACACAGTTTGTGAATATTTCAAAGTGTGAATTCTCAAGTGTCCACACTACAAACACGTGACAGGCAAATGGATAGTGGAGGGAATATTAAATTTTTTAAATTTTTACTACTAAATACCTTCGTAACTATTTATACCATTAATAATCTTTATAATATAATACTAAGCTAACTAGAAAGTTCATATGGCTCTGCCAGCCGACTGTCTAATTCTCTCTGTCTCAAAATTTGGTCAAGAACCTGCAAGAGGTCTTGATCACCGGAAGCCGAAGCCAGGCCGTAGGGCGTCTCGCCTTTTATATTTGATTGGAAGGGATTGGCACCTTCTTCACAGAGGAATGACGTTATAGCAGCCCGGAGTCTCAGATCCCACCTGTATGAACCCGTCCAAAAAGCGACGGCCTGGTGAAGCACCGTTCGGCCGGACGTCTCGAACGGGGTGTTCACATCCCACCCGTATCGGAGCAAGATCTTCAAGATCGCAATGATTTTGCTTGGGACATATTCCTTTTCAGTCTCCGACATGGTTTTCATCAGCCACGAGCGGTTCATCAATTGCCCCGCCAGTGTCGACCATGTATCTGGCTCAGTCGGCCTCGCGCCGTTTGAAATCAGAAACCCAACCATATCCACTTGTCGAGCGCCGATGGCAAATTTCAACGGCGTGAGGATACTTGCTGAGTATCCAAACGGGACCTCGTTGATGTTAAAACTTGAGCTTAGCAGGTGTTGTGCCATATCGATCTCGCCGAAGAGTGCAGCGAAGTGCAGGGCGGTTACGCGTTCTGGACGACCTACGCGCTTGCGTACCTTCGACCGCCAAAAATCTTTTCTCTTATTGAGAAGGGTAGCTAAGGCGGAATGGTCGCCGTCACAGACAGCGCTTTCTATTGGATCCCTAGGTTGACATCCGATCTTCTCGAGGATCTCCTTCCGAGACAGAGTTTTGCACTTGAGGGTTTCATTTGTATCTGGGGATTTGCCCGCTCTTGGATATGTGGCACTGGATTCTTCCGTGTCCGCAGAGTAGTTTTCATTTGCTCTCTTATTCTCCGTGGTTCTGGAACCACTTCGCTCGTCTATTGACGAGAGGGATGTCACCCTAGTGGAACGCAAATCCTCCAAATCTACTTCATTTGACGGGGTGTGCTGGTGAACTTGCCGAAGACTAGCAACTGGTGATTGGGAGATTACCGTAGATATAGGGTTGGACCAACGGTTTTCCGTGGGAAGTGGGAGAGAAGATGCAGAGAGCCTGTTGGAATTCCGCTTTACGGCCAGATCTGACTCTTCAGAGGTCGATCCAGTCAGGAGTGACGAACAATCAAGATGATCTACCTTGGTACCCAATGACTCTTCGATGCTTTTGAGGAAGAAGTCTCTGCGTGATTCCGGTATCATAGCACAATATGAGTTAGCACGAGCCCGGTTGCCGAGCAATCCATATATGTGTACCATGAGTGCCGTTGACTCTAATGAGGCATCGCTCTGCTTGCCTAGTAACCTCCTTCGGGCCTTTAAAGCTTTCTCACATTCAGATCGTGCGCGGTCGATCTTGCCCATACGGATGTACAAACGGGATAACAGGTGTGCCGCGTCGTAAATATATCCACGTTGTTCATCGGAGCTCGCTGGCTGTTGGACTAGGCTCATCAGAGCTTCTTCGGCGTCCGTAGGTTTTTGCATGTGATATGTACAGACTGCAAGTTTATACTGCAGACAGAAGATGTCGCAGAATGCTCGTTGTTGCTTCGGAAGCTGCTGCAGTATTCGTAGAGCATCTTGAAGTTGATCATCGGCCTCCGCCCATTCGTGCGCTTCGAAAGCTTTTGTGCCAGTGCATAGCGCTCCTTTGGCAAGATCAATGTACAAATCATCATCAGGGTCGTCCCCTACCGCATCAGCAACCTCGCACTCCTGCACAGTACCTTGCGCCGAAGCTGCGCTTGTTGCAACTGTATGCGCTTCCTCTCCAGGACAGATGGAGGGCACATTAGATACTATATCAGAGGGGTTTGAACGTTGCTGGTCCCGACGTATAGACTCCAGAGTACTCACCCATTCCGCAACGCGAATGCTACTATTTGCTGCTCCTTGACCTCTAACGACAGACTCCGCAGCGAGACTTGCCTCATACATGGTCGTACCTTTCACCATAACTCCGCGTGCACATTGCATTAAAGTAGCCTCGGTATGGGAATGTCGCGAATGTGGATTGGCTTCCGCTGATCTCTGTAGCTGCTCAACCATACCTTGTAACTGGTCCAGTTCCTTACATCTATAGGTGAGGTTAGCTTTTTCAAACGTGTATTTAAGGCAAGGCTCACGTATTGATCAATAGTAGCGAAATACGCAAGTTATCGGTGTGCCTACAAACTTTTGTCTTGATACTTGTAATCTGGTCCTTGCTTTTGTCGAGCTTCCTCTGACGCTGAGCCTGACCGATGAAGCCAGACTCTTCTCCTCTAACACTTTTGATAAACAATTCTAGCTCTTGCAGTGTGTGACTGGTTTCCTCTGCTTGTATTGCAAGACAATTCCATATCCTGCCATCCACACCAAAAGGTGGAGGTGACCCCGTCTCACACTTACTCGCTACTTCTTTCAATATAGTATATATGAGATCGCATTCATTGCTGAGTGACTTGACTTCCACAGCTAGATTCCTGACGGTGGTGTCGATGATTTTGGCGTCTTGATCGAGCTTTGAAAGGGAACTTCCTAGCTTCCAAGCTTCTTTGCTCACCGCGAGGATAACAGAGGCTGTGCCCGCAGTTGTAAACGGTGTGACTACCATAATTGCCTGTTGGTGCGCGTGCTGTGGTCAGACGTGAATGCGCTAGGGTAATACACACTGTAATGTGCGGCGAAACCAAATTAGATAACGCAAGAAATATAGCCCTTGAATTGCTGGCTACAATAGAAAGACTGCTCAAAGGAGGGGCTGCGGGCACAACAACAGGCTTGAATGGTTGAGGCGCAGTAGGGGAAGCCTCTATATTTGCTTGAGAGCGTGATATCAGTCTACGTGGCGCACGGGCTCAGGTAAGTCCCGCCTGCCAGTGATACGTCAGGATTCTGCCTCTTGTTATAAAAGAGACAACGCATCTAGCAGGTTTCGAGCCTAGTTATAAATTTAAAGTCGTGATATCTCGTGAATACTTCTATAGAGACCCTATATACTATCTCTGCAAAGCTCACAAGAGCCTGTAGAATCGTACTACAATGAATCTAACTATGACTTCCGCTAAAAAGTTTAGTCCACGTTGAAAAGTACTATGGGCGGGGTAGGAAATGGGCGAGGCAGCCACCATTCCGGATACGTAAGGTGCTACACTTATGGTGGTGGAGGAGTTATTCTTGCGTTTGTGGCCCTCTACCTATTTGGCTGCGATTTAAGACAGTGCAGACAGCGGATCAGCTCAGCCTTCACTCTACCTTTATATCTTCCGTTTATTTTATTTCAACATCGTCCCCAGAAAATCGCTATCATTCATCAAGCGGCATTAGCAAACTCATGTATTATCAATAGGCAGAAATACTAGTACCAACTTGACTGTTATTCGATTGGCAAGTGCTCGCGCTACTCCAATACTCCATGGCGGAAGTCCGGCAAGGTCTAGCGACCGCGAGTGTGCAATATCCAGTTCAATCTGTCGAAGCTAGGGAGGTCAGAATTCCCACAGGATGGAAGTACAAAAGCTTGAAACTTGGGCCCATTACCCTTCCTTGGTATGCCTCGCCTGAGTCGCAGTTGATATTAGTATCGTTCGTGTGTTTCCTCTGCCCAGGTAAGTCTATGCAGAATATTTTGTTCTCGTCAGGATACTGACTATGTGGAGGCATGTTCAATGCTCTCAATGGCCTTGGGGGTGCTGGGCAGCTTAGTAAAAATGCTTATGCTAGTGACGCTGCAAACTCCGCACTCTATGCTACTTTCGCTGTTGTCGGTTTCTTTGCCGGAACCGTCACCAATGCTCTCGGTATTAGAATAGCCCTCTCATTCGGTGGCCTTGGATACTGTGTCTACGTCGGCTCATATCTGTGCTATAACCATACTCGCAACCTCGGCTATATTGTTTTCGCTGGCCTCTTGCTTGGATGCTGTGCAGGCATTCTCTGGTCCGCGCAGGGCGCGATTATGATGTCATACCCACCAGAGAAACTCAAAGGCCGATTCATCTCCTGGTTCTGGATAATTTTCAATTTGGGTGCTGTCATTGGTAGTGTGGTAAGCTAGAGTTATTCAAGGTGAAGTTGGACTTAGGAGACTAACCCTGACACCAGGTTGAGCTTGGCCTGAACATCCACAAATCAGACAATAACACTGTCAGTAATGGCACTTATATCGGCTTCTTGGTCCTCACATTCCTTGGAGCCTGCCTCTCTTGGACCTTGGTCGATGCCAAGCACGTCGTGCGTCGTGATGGGTCTAGAATTATTCTGATGAAGCACCCAACATGGAAGACAGAGATCCTTGGTCTTTGGGAGACACTCCGGAGTGATCCCTATATAATACTCCTCTTTCCAATGTTCTTCGCATCCAACTGGTTCTATACATACCAATTCAACGATGTCAATCTCGCACAGTTCAACACACGCACTCGTGCACTTAATAATACGCTTTATTGGCTGGCTCAGATGTTTGGGGCTCTCATTTTCGGCTTTGGGCTTGACTTTCCAAATATTAGGAGGACTACACGGGCAAAGGTTGCTTGGGTTGTTATGTTTGTCCTTACATTCGCGATCTGGGGTGGAGGGTATGTATTCCAGATTAAGTACACTCGTAAGGACATTACCCCGGACGATCACTTTGTATATGACTGGAAATCAAATGGCTATATTGGACCAATGTTCTTATACGTCCTTTACGGCTTCTACGACGCAGCATGGCAGACGTGTGTGTACTGGTAAGCAATTTTAGTATAGGTTGCAATGAAACTTCGCTAACCAAGCTAGGTTTATGGGAGCTATCAGCAACAATAGTCGTAAACTCGCCAACTTCGCAGGCTTCTACAAGGGCATTCAGTCAGCAGGTGCAGCTGTCATCTGGCGTTTGGATGGGCTAAACAGTCCTCCACCATATATGAACCTCTTTGCTTCATGCTGGATTCTGCTTGCTGGCAGTTTGGTTGTTGCGCTCCCAGTTATGATTCTTAAGATCAAGGACACTGTGCCGGTCGAGGAAGACCTCAAGTTTACCGACGAGACTATCGAAGATGTCATCGGCCATGAATCCATTTATCACACCTCAGAGCAGGGGAAGGTGTGAGCGGTATTCTTTTGGGCATCAATCATCATTTGCGATCTAGCTGCTTACTTTCACAACTTTCATACGGGGTGTCGGGGCATGTTCGCAAGATCCTATGCACTCTACCGATAATTGGATCTGGTACTCATTTGTGAGGACTGTGATGCTACAGAGCTCACTTCCAAAGTGGTTAAGAGTGAAGCTTTATCCTCGCTCTTTTTTTCAATTATGTCGTGGTTGTGTTGAAATTTGATGCAGGGTAGTTCCAAGGTTAAGGGGCTTAGCTGAGCGCCATAGCGCCGGTGATGATTTAGGCTAATATTTCTAAGCGATCGTTGACTAGGATCTCCAAGAAGAGAAGAGTTATAATGAGCCGAATATTCTGAGCAGGATTTCACAAAAGTTTGGTAGAGGATATTCCATGGTAAACCACCGTTACATTTCTGAGAATAAGGCTTGTAAGGAACTCCCAAGCTGGACCTCACACGAACTGTGCAAGGATCTATCCCACCTTCCGTAGTGATCTACCATTCCTACTTGACCCTCAATCACTGGGGAAATCTATCTTGTTCCTCTTCGCATTGATTGCCTTTCTTAATCTCGTCTTGAACATTCCATTCCCGCCAGGATAAGTCAGTCCACTGACTGCTCCTCTCTCTTCAAGAAAAGATTCAATGTTTCCTAGAAAAAGTCAGCATAAGTAATTACTACTCAGACACGTATAGTGCTTTAAATTACCCCCACTAACCAACGCCTTAGCAAACAACTCCAAATTGCCCTTTTCCTCAGGGGTATAATCTTTACGATTTCTAGTGTGAGTCCACCCCTCCCAACTTTCACCGGCAAAACAGTACATCATACAATGCATGACTGCTCTATAAAATTCCATAACATTACCTATACCCTTCGCACTTGACTCGCTAGCCCATACCATATCCATCTCCAGATTTCCAACTAAACCTTCAATATACGCTTGATAAATAGACGCAAGCGCTACCCAAGCCTGTGAGGTTTCATTCTCGAGTGTGCTGTTGAGTATTGCGTAGTTCTCATTGAACCAGTCCCAGTCGATTTCGGTACACATTCGCTGAAGTGCAATATCGAGGTCTCGTTTTGTCATGTGCTTTGTCAAAAGCAAATCGCCACTCCACTGCGGAGAATTGGTTACCGCTTTAGGCTTTTCGTAGGGGGAACTGATGCGTTTATACTGAGGAGGTGGCTCCCCGTATGAATTTAAAGTTGATATGTTAGAGTTTAGAGACGGCTGCCATTCTGAGCACAGTGATGGTGCCTCGGGTAAAGTTGCATCACGATTCTGAAGGTAAGTCAACACTGAAAATTTGGGTTTGTTAGGTGGCATTTTCTGCTGCTGCTCCTCTGCGGCAATAAATGTAGGCCGTGTAAATGCCAAAAGTAGACTGAGATTTGTTGGCCTTTTGGAATTTTCTAAACCGTTCTTCAGAAGCCATCCTTCGAGTGATGATATTTGATTTGGGGAATTTAGTAGCATTAGAAACCTTCTAGGATACTCTTATAATATGGTATGTTGTATTTTGCTGGAATTTGTTGATGATTTCTTAAGGGTCTGAATGGTAAGGGCCCCTCTTAGAGTGGAGATGAAGTGATAGCTGAGAATAGTTGTTGGTTTGTTGGAAGTGCAAGGATATACTTGGATAAATAGATTGAAGAACTATTATATGGACAAGTTGAGCTAATTCACAAAGGTAATCTAGGGAAACCATTCAAATAACGCTTCACTTGCACCATAACTATATTTAGTGAGTCAGAGCGGTCTAACAAACCCACCAATCCGGATTTAAAATTGCATAATCATAAAAACTTCTACATCTAAATGCTGAATAATGTTGCGGCTAAAGTGAATCTCCATCTTGTTTATGTTCGGCAGTCATAGCCTGAAGGAGGTAAAATAATTACGCTCCTCCGGGTTGTACGATCTTTGGTTCTTTGAGTTCTAAGTAGTGGAAAAATAGAATTTCTGAAACTTCATAATAAAGCGTCAACATGCTTTTATTCAGTGTACATTCTTGCGCCTTGGATCGTCCAAATCTACCTCCGTCACTAAGCAGTATCTTACAACCCAAACATTTACGCACACGCGGCGTGCATTACACGAAGTCCCTAATATTCAATCAGCATGAATTCAAAAATATATGTATGTATGTAGACGAAATCTTACCATGAAATATTGATCGTTCCGTAGGCGGCATTACCTGTCAAGGCATTCCAAGCACCTAGGGACAAGTCCACATGGCCAGCATCGCAGCTTGGGCAGGTATCAGCAACTGTCGCAGTGACTGATTTACCTGCAGTTCGGCTTAGTTAGAATAACGCGGTTGAAAATGTTTGATGAGGGGTAGATCTTCAAGAGAAGAAATAAACTCTGCCTACCTTTGCCACCGGTGCCAGAGTTGCTGCCAGTATTCGTGATCTTCACTTTGCGACCACAGTAAGGGCTGTTGGCCTTCGACTGCATATAAGTGTTGCTGAGAGCAACAATCAAAGAGGAATCGGGGTTTTTATTTCCACATGAACCATAACCACCTTCCTGAAGATATACCGTGCCCAATCCTTGTTTGCTATTCCTTCTTATTAGTAACTAGATATAGACGAATTTTCAGGGGATAACTTACGCGCGAGCTTCCAAAACATTTTCATTTGGGGAAGTGGGTGCTGCAATGGCGCCACAGGCGCTGAGAGCAAGAATGAAGATAGACTCGAAGCGCATGATGGCAAAATTGTCGTAGGTTTTCAAAAAATAATTTTGATGAGAAAGTGTGTATAATGTAGTGTTTTAATGAATGAAAAAGAAGGAGTGAATGATAGAAGAGAATAGAGAGTGCTATGTTGAGTGGTTTCTATACCCTAGTTGAATGAGGGGCAAGTTTTTATAAAGAAAAGCCTCTAATCCATCTTGTTTCAGTTCATTCCTCATAAAGGCTGAACGTGAGCCTACATCGAAGAAAAGACGGCTTTTACGTTGTTGAGGAAGAACGTTGAATCCTATCATCGTTTTGACTGAACACAAAGAATTCACCTGAAGATCGATACGAAAGCCTTGCAGAATTGTCAGCCAATGAATGTCATGAGAATGGAGGCCATACAGGAATCTGGTTGGCTATATTCCTTGCCTCGCTTACTGGACCCTCTAATTGGTTGCACATACATAGGCGAGATGAAAAACATTCGCTTCGGGATTCAGGAAGGAGGAAGGAGGAGCAAACATCGATTTGAAACGCGAAATACGATGCGACTCCAGAATCATACCTTCTACAATGGGGTTCTCCTCCCAATGCACCAAGAGCCCGAATGTCAAAAACTGAAGTTCAAAAATAGATTTTAAGAAGTGATTCTTGATGTAAACACAGCCTGAGGGAGTGGATCAGGACTCTGAATATTTGTCATATCAATTACGACGGTCAAGCCCTTTCAACAGGGTTGAATGCCTATGCAACTAGGATATAATCATCAATTTAAAGATATAGACACAACTTTTTCTTTGACTTTCTTTCAAACAAATTTTGCTAAATCTTAAGTCCGTGCACCCCCATTTCGACCACCTGAAAGCGGCCCGTGCCCACACCGCTCTTTCCACAACACCTTAAAGAATAAAATCTAATTCTAATTATTTTAATTAAATTTTTTAATGTGAAGTACTTATATCAAATATGCGTCGATATACAGAAGACGACTTGCAATCAGCGATAGTAGACGTCGGAAACGGCCTGTCTATGTATGCGGCTGCCCGAAAATAGGGTCCATTATATGGTACTATTAGAAGCAGGATATCTGGAACGGAGTCCTATAATCAAGGTGCCCAGGGCCAACAGAGGCTATCTAAGGTTCAGGAAGACTATATAATAGACTGGATATTTATTAACATATACTCAAATCAAGGACTTTGCTTCCCGCCTACTACAGCTTAAAGGAGACACTATTCCAGTCGGAAAACACTGGCTGCAGGCCTTTTTAAAGCGAAACCTAGCTCTTAGGACTAAAAGACAAAAGACTATTGACTCTCAACGTATTAATGGAGCTACGTCTAATATAATTAAAGCTTGGTTTCAGCGACTATATACTCCTGTAGTCCAGGCTATTAAGCCAGAGAACCGATATAATATAGATGAGGCTGGTCTTATAGAGGGTCTAGAAGTCAATGGGCTAGTCGTAGAAAGCTCTGAATATCGTGGAATTAAAAGTAAGTAGCCTGAATCTCGAGCTTGGACGAGCTTTATTGAGTGTATCTCAGCAACAGGGGTCTGCCTGACTTTACTTGTTATTTTTAGAGGTATAACAGTCTAACAACAGTAGTTTCTACAAGATCTTAGCTTATTCAAGGACTGACAATTTGCTAGTACTTCAAAAGAATAAACAACAGACAATATTAGCTTAAAATAGCTCTAGAAGATTTTTCTACCTTAGATTTATATTATAGAGTCTAGACTACTAATTATAGATAGATACAAAAGCCACAAGACTAATGAATTTCTATATATTTATTATAAAAATAATATATATTTACTCTACTTGTCGTTATATATATCTTATATCCTTTAATCTCTTAATATATCAATTTTTTCTTTTTTTAAAAGTTAGTACTATAAGAAAGTCGGATATTTAAGTACTCTAACTAATTTAAGCCCTTTAGAAAAGTAAAACTTTCTTAAATATTATTAGAAGGCTTATCAGAAGGCCTTATTCTCTAGTAATATCAAGTCTAGCTAAAAGACAACTAGTCTTTAGCCTTGATATATCGCCAAGCCTCTTATAAGCCGTCTCCTCCTTATAAATAATAATCAAAACGTCAGGACATTACAACAGTTATTAGAAAGCTAGAATAGACTAGGCCAGACCTTGAAATTGTCCTAGATTATCTGGAGTACACCTAGAAAGTCTATACAAGTCAAAAATCAGGCTAGAGATTTCCAGCAACTTGAAGACCCTGACTTGTACACCCAAAGGCTCCTGTTTCGTAAGATTACCAAGGGTTTTAAAGAGCAGGAATTTATAATAGCTAGCCAGGAGCTTCAAATTAAGTCTCTACAGACTAGGCTAGAGGCTGCACAGCCTAAAAAGCGAAGGAAGGTCGAGACTAGTCCAAATTCCAAGTTCGCGAATATACAGGCTATACAACAGGCACAGGAAGAAGCTAATAGGGTGTCTGGGGCTGAACAAGCCACAGACGACCTATATGAAGCTAGTATAGCCTCTATATGCTCAGATCTAGTTGTGGTTGATTTTTAGTTTTTAAGTGTTGGTGTTGAGTAGGGTAGCGCACGGGCGATTTTAGGTAGTCGAAATGGGGGGGGTGGTCGAAATGGGGGTGCACGGACTTATAATCAGATCAACCGCCGGTATGAGTAAACCAGGATGTACTCTAGTATAGACTCTCGTATCGCCCGAGAAACGTACCGGTATTCAGGCTGAGCCTGAGCTTTTATGACTACCCATACTGTACATAAAGTTATATCAGGCTGTGACCTTAAAAGATTCCACAGGTCCGATCTCACTGGACGACCACCCTTTGTTAGAACTTCACTACCTATAGCCAGCTCTGTTCTTAAGTGTGACGAGCAAGCTTATCAAATGCGCCGTGAGTGGGCATGGGGAAGGGGAATAGCTGCGAAGAGGCATGTGTGTATTCGAAACATACTCTAAACAGGTCACTGATATATCTCTAGCGGGGGTCCATCGCACTCAGCGCGGGCATAGGAGTGGCTGGAAAGGGGGTTAGAGAAGGACATCTATTAGTTTTTACTTGTTGATGGAGTACTATTAGTTTTGAATATCAATTGCATGTCCCGCTTGTAGCTGCGTCGCAACCTGCTATTTGGGCTTCTGACATGAAGCCAATGTCTACGTTTATCTTCTTTCTTGTGTTTTGGAAATTGGATAATTTCACCCTATATACAAGGTGCTGCCTGCTATAATTTCTGCAGCTCAAAGTATTTAACCTATTGAATCATAGACAAGGCATGATTTTGAAACTTTTCGCCATTTCAATGAACACAGCTCTGTTTTAACAGGCTGATTATTCTTCCCCAAGGCACCGGTCAAGACACCGAAGTGAAGACTGCGTGTGAGGATGATCTACTCCCAAGATTGTCTTCTGCCTTCTAACACAATCCTGTATTAATTCTAATGCTTCGTTAGCTTTACCTTGGCATCTCCACGTGAAGGCGAGATTGGCCATGCTGGTCAGCGTGTCTGGATGCTCCTGGCCCAGCACCTTCTTTCTCATCTCTACCACCAACACAAACAATTCCTCAGCCTCCTTCCAGCGACCCTGCTTCCGGTATGTTGAAGCCAGGTTATCCATGCTGGTCAGTGTAGAAGGATGCTCTGGTCTTAATATCCTCTTTCTCGTCTCTACCACCAGCACAACTAATTCCTCAGACTCCTTCCAGCGACCCTGCTTCCGGTATGTTGAGGCCAGGTTAGCCATGTTGGCCAGCGTATCTGGATGCTCCTGGCCTAGCACCCTCGAACTTTTTTCCAGTACTAGCACAAACAAGTCTTCAGACTCCTTCCAGCGGCCCTGCTTCCGGTATATCGAGGCTAGGTTGGCCATGTTGGCTAGTGTGTCTGGATGCTCCTGGCCTAGCACCCTCGAACTTATCTCCATTACTAACACAAATAGCTCCTCAGACTCCTTCCAGCGGCCCTGCTTCCGGTATGTCGAGGCTAGGTTAGCCATGCTGGTCAGTGTAGAAGGATGCTCCGACCCTAAAACCCTCGAACTCGTCTCTACCAGCAGCACAAATAGGTCCTCAGCCTCCTTCCAGCGGCCCTGCTTCCGGTATGTCGAGGCCAGGTTATCCATGCTAGTTAGTGTAGAAGGATGCTCCTGGCCTAGCACCCTCAAACTCGTCTCCACTACTCGCACAAACAATTCCTCAGCCTCCTTCCAGCGGCCCTGCTTCCGGTATGCTGAGGCCAGGTTATCCATGCTGGCCAGCGTGTCTGGATGCTCCTGGCCAAGGACCTTCTTTCTCGTCTCTACTACCAGCACAAACAATTCCTCAGCCTCCTTCCAGCGGCCCTGCTTCTGATATGTCGAGGCCAGGTTAGCCATGCTGGTTAGTGTAGAAGGATGCTCCAGCCCTAACACCCTCTTTCTCGTTGTAAACACTTCAATAAATTGTTTTTCAGCCTCGTTATATCGTCCATCACTATAAAGACACATCCCGAATCTCCATACTAATTTAGTCCTATTTGATACATCTTTACTAATAATATTAGATATAAGCGCATACTGTATATGTGGAAGATACATCCTCCACACGCTTCGGTTTTGATAGTCATGATCTGGGAAGACCTCCTCTAATCGCATAATAGCTCTCTCAGTCCATTGCGTGATTAGCCCTTGCTTCTGAAGCCAGTTCCGTGTCGCGAGATGAACCAGCCGATGAATATCAAAAGCAGGGTCTGCCGATCGCTTAATAATAAAAGAGTATGCATCAAGGGTCCCGATGGCATTTATTACTTTCTTCCGTGATGGCCCTACCGGAAGCAAAGACTGTGGAATGTCCTTAAAATGTATACAAGCCATAAATGATAGATAGTCGGCCGCGAGACGATCACGATGCTGGATCTGCTCAAACGAGATGAGCCACGTGGTAGCCACTGGGTTTTTCATGTCGTGATACCTCCCGTCATCCTCAAAATCCTCATTGAGTAGATCGATCACATCTTCTTGCTCTTCTAAAAGGGTGAGATAATCAGAAAATAAAACTCTGTTCTCGTTGATATATGCTGCTGCCTGAACAATAGCAAGCGGAAGGTAAGTAAGCTCTCTAAGCAAGGCTTTCGTATCTGTTTGGTTATTAACCAAGTCCGGATCAACTAAACACTTCCGCAATAATTGTGTAGCCGCATTTTCATCCATCTCAGGCACCTTTATCACATTCTCATGTGCGAGCTTGACGGCTGTCTTCCGGTCGCGTGTTGTGAAGACAATACACCCGTGCTCGCTTCTTGGCAAGTAGTCTATTAATCGGCCAGTTTCTCGCTCCGAAGTGGATTGACTAATCCACATACTAATGTCATCAGCGTTGTCAAACACTAGGAGCCACTGTCCGGCGTTTTCATTGCTTAGGTAATCCTGGACAAGTCTCTTTACATTCGCTTTCTTCTCTTTCCACTCAGTAATACCAAGCTTTTGGGCAACTTCTATATATGCTTGCTGGAGACTTTCCTTATTAGTGGCAGGTATCCAGATGACTGCGCAATTCTTATACTTTTCTCTAACTCGGTAAACAAGCTCGAGCAGTAACTGTGTCTTACCTACTCCACCAAGGCCTATAATTGCAACCTTTGTGGTTCGAACCTGTTGAAAGAGATTTTCTGTAAGTTGGGTAAGCTGAGACTCGCGGCCAGTAAAGCGGTGATTTCTTTCAAATGGCACGATAAAAGGGGGTTTATTATCTAGTATTAGAACTTAGTATTACCTAAGACACATTATACACAACGTACCTCTTTGATCTTTCAGCTCATGGCTGTCCTGGGAGAACTCCTTAATAGCCATTCCGAGCCGTTTTAGTGCAGCATCCTTCCCCTCGCCATACAGAAGTGGCATAGACACTTCGCAGAGACCTATTAAACAATACACCATGTCTTCTTCTTCTGTTGCCTGGCGTTGTGCTGCCCATTCTTTCCTTTCTGCTATACTAAAATCAGAGAAAGGATTTCCTCGTAAGGCCTTAATAGGAATTTTAGTTGTTTTGTGAATAAGCATTTCTAGTGACTGTTTGTCACCTAGCCGCATGCCCTCTTGAGAGAAGAATTCAACCATCCCTGGGGCAATCAGTTCTTGAAGCGTCCAACCTCTAGTAAACCACTTGCTTTTCTGAAAAGCAGCCTCCCATGTGCTCTGGTCTACCTGAATATCTGCTTTATAGCCAGGTATTAATACGTCCGCGAGATATACGTAGCATTTCTTCGCATTTCGGTACCAACGGAACATAGAATTAATCGCTGTTGCAAGCTCGGTAGGATCCAACTTATTGATACAGCAAGTGTCTACCCAGAAGTACAGGAAGCCATCCTTTGCAGCTTGCTCTCCACAAAATTTGATTTTGTCGTAGCCGGTCTTACTTTTACCACCACTACTCATGAGATCTTGATAAGTAACCTCTTGGCCATGTATCCAAGTGTGTGACAGTATAGCATAGGGAAGAGTATTATGGGTGGGGACTTGGACCAGGCTGAATTCGTTCGGCCCAACGAATTTTAGAAGACGCATAATTTAAGCTTGTCGGGCTAGGATGCAACGAGTAACAAGACTGTGGAGTAAGAGAGACAAATATAACAAATATGCTGTACGGCTAAGGACGATATGTAGATGAAGTAGGGGTGAATGTGCCAACTGCCACTGCCAGCTGAAAATAATGAGGCTGACACGGGTCACGTGCGTACAATATACATAAAAATTAGGCATATCTTCAGATTTAGCAACAAAGAGCCTGATAAGAGAAACAACTAGAAATAATCACGTGGGATGTTAAAATTTTACAGAATTTAACAACAAAATATGTTTGTATATGATAATATAAAATATGTGCATGATTTAATATGTTTAAACGTTGACTAACTACTTAGTAATAGTTTAATCTCCTGCTAGTACCTGCACGACCATACCTCAGAACGCAATCCAGCTACACGGAAACTTTTTTTACTCAAGGCGGCAGCTAAGGAAATATATGGCCGAGGTATATTTAGTGGGATTACCATGCACAAGACGTTAATCCTATTTTTATAAATAAAGTGAAAATAGCACGGATTAACCAATCTAATTTTATTTAACATGGCTCGAGTATTAATATCCACATGACCATAAAAGAAGCAAACAACCCATTTCAATCTGAGTACAGAACGCAATCACAGTGTCTGACAACAATAAAGAAAATCAAAAATTTGCCATTACAAGTCTGAAGATTGCAAGCACGGCACCAAGCAACCCTTATTATTTGCGCCTTCGATTCCAAAAGTAAATTTAGGTGCGCTGCCTCTTTTAGTTTAGCGCAACCGTTTGAGGATCGTGCCTCGATTACCGAGTCGCTGCTTTTAAAAACATAGATTAAGAATCCCCTTTCTTCCCTCATCAAATCTCTAGACTGCTTCCAAAACTTTCCTTTCCACTTAAACGAAGCTCCTTTCATAATTGGAGTCACCTCTACTGTCCTGCCCCGCCCTCTGCTTTAATCTCTAGGTTATCTCCCTACTTCCCTTTGCTCGTCCTAACTACTAATAATGACAGCAGACACTAAGCGCTTATGAAGGCTTGGACTGTTTCATTAATAGAGCTATATTGTCTGCAAGTGCAATTAGCTACAATTTTTATAGTATACTATATTATTACCCCCCAAGATATATTAGAAATTATTAGAGTCTTGTAGGCAAGTTAATAGGATTTAATATTATACTTTTCTAGTTGGGGTCCTAAAATTTGTTTTTGTTATACCTGAAGTATATCTCTATCTAGAGAAGAAAGGTTTTTAATTTATTTCTGTTATTTTTGAATTTATCTAAAAGGGTAACTTTAAGTGACTTGATACTTTCTACTTTAACTTGAGTAGTTAGAGGGGTATTAGTATCTGATATAGATTTGTTGTTATTGTTCTTGTTATTATTAAGTATCGGGTTATATAATATTACTAGTAGAGGTAGTAGTAGAGGTTGAACTATAACTAATATAATAACCTGAGCTAGTGCTTGGACTAATATTAGGGCCCTTTTTATATTATTAGCCGCTAGGCTTATAACTAGATTAGTTCGTTGAGATAATCCTGTTGAAGTAGATATAGTAACTGACTTCAAGACAAGGTACTTAAAGTGTAACGATTCTACTTTCTTGTCGGTACTCACGTGAGTATAAGGTCGTTGGGTTGGTATTGATATTAAAGTAAGAGTAGAGGCCACCACGCACGGCCCACCTAAGCGAGAACACGAAAATCAATACTTTCTTTTTAAATATTAATTATTAACTAGCTTATTATTATTATTCGTCTAAATATAAGTTATATATTAATTAATAGTAGCTAATCCACGTACTTCAATTACATCCTCAATTTTACAGGTTAGCTGCTCTGTATAATGCCGAAAGTCACGTGGGTCTACCTGATCCCAAAGCTTTTTTAGCTCCCTATATATATCCTCCTTACTTTTTAATATATAGGGTAATTTTTTTAATTCTTCTTTTATCTATCGCTAGACCTTCTCAATAGGATTTAAATCAGGTGAAGAAGGTGGCCAATTAAAGCCACGAATATTATATTGTAGTCGTGAAAGCCGGGCTATACCTGTATAGACCTTAGTACCGTCTTCTATAAAGATATATTCTGGCCCTATAGTATTAAAAAGAGGAAAAACAATAGATTCAAGAACCTGCTGAAGATATACTTTTGAATATATACCACGATGACCAGGAAGCTTTTCTATCAGTACTAATTCTGACTTATAATTCTAGTCTATAGCCCCCCAAATTATAATAGATTCATGCCCTGACCTATAAACAGATTTTATATAGCTTGAACATCGTTTTTCGTCTATATATCGTGTTATCCAGATTCTTCCAGTCTTTCCTGTTTCAAATATAGCTTCATCTGACTATATAACCTTTCTCCAGTCTCCTCCATGCCTGCCATCCTCTCTTTGTGTCGCATAATCTGATGTTCTTCACTACCTATGCTCTAACGCGAATAGTAATCTCTTCTTAGCTTGCTTGCGAGATATATAAGGCCGTGGGCATGCAATACAGCGTCAGTAGCCTACGCGACATAGTTCTCGCCAAATAGTTCGTGCAGATGCTTGAATATCTAGCTAGGCTTTTACCTGGCTAAAGGTAAGACGACGTGTCAACCAATCTTTTGCAATATAGCGAATACAGCGGCGTATCTCTCTAGCTGACATCAAGTGAGGCTTTGGGTCTTTTCTTCTACGTAATCGATGGCTTGATTCTTGCCGTAGAATAGTACGAATTGTACGTCGTGGGAGGGTAGTCTTCTGAACGATCTGTCGCTGCGATTTTCCTTGTCGGTGTAGTTGGCGTACTGCTTGGCGGACAGGGGTAGGCCATTCTCCCTTATCTTTCTGGGGAGGGGAACTAAAGATAGGATCATTATCCATTGTAATTTATAGATTAAAAGGATCAGTGTTTGATGAAATAATTAAGGCTAGAAAGAGAGTCTTGAAAATTGACGCGTCGACGCGAATCGCTTAGGTGGGCCGTGCGTGGTGGCCCCTACTCTTATAATTGGTCACTGGGGTTTAATCACTTGAAAGTAATCTCATTATTAAGTATTAAAAACAAACTTATATTCAGAATACTTATAGTAGTTGAGCACAAAGCTCTTATCTAAGGAAACTAACTAGACTTATATAGAACCTTCCTGCTCCTGGACCCAAAAGGATCACTCTGGTCCTCCTAGATCCGGACCTGAGTAGACTACCCCGATCCCCTCTGGTCCTTGTCATATAAACGTATACGTGACCCCTTGTGTCGACTGCCCCAGGTTCTCTATGTACTACTATACCGAGCCTCAGGCCTAGGCTACACGTAATAATAAAATTATAACAATAATATTTTAAACTTAGTACTGGGGCTTATATAAGCTATATATAAAATATATACCTTTCTTTTAAAGATTCTCCTATTAAGTTTTAAACTTTAAGATTTATAACTTTATACGATGCTCTGGTGTTGGGGCAGCCGGATTTGGGGGGGGGTTTGGACGCTGTTTTACGCAGCCTCTGACCACCGACCAACCCGGCTAATCGTCGGTACTGTATTGCCCGGCGAACAAGCGCACCGCTTCTCCTCGACTTCATTCGCGCCATTCCATCGAATGCCAACCCACAACGTGTATCCTCTATTGTCGCTCTCCCGAGCATAACCTTCAAGATGCTAGCCGAAGATCAATCTCGTCTGCAAAAGATTGATAACCTGTACGAGTTGCGGTTGGATCAGCAAATATCTCTTCCACAGGTAATTTAAACTGGGCGCACAGCATTATCGGCCAACGCTGACGAAGAATATAATAGCTTATCGTTGTAGGTGATCAATCGAGCGGTAAAAGTTCAGTACTCGAAGGCCTCACTGGGCTTCCATTCCCCAGAGATTCCGGTCTCTGCACCCGGTTCCCGACTCAAATCGTTTTCAAGCGGTCCAAAATCCGACGACTGAAGCTAGTATTATAACTGCTCATGGGCAGGACGGCTCGAAAGTAGATGCGATAGCGAAGTTCGGTAAAAAGCACTTGAAGGCTTTAGACCAGAAGACCTTCTCAGAGATCTTAGCAGAGGTAAGCGCATACTCAAAAAGGCAGACCACACTAGGCTTACTCCTCTCTTGCGCGCACATAGGCATCGGAATGTATGGGCCTTTCCATTGCCAGGGCATAGTCGTGAATCTTATATGGAGTCCTTCTCTCACAATATCCTGAAGATTGAGCTATCGGGACCAGAATATGAGCACTTCAATGTTGTTGACCTCCCCGGTCTCTTTCGAAGTACTCCTATTTGGTAACATTGGTAGTAATCTCGGACTTGCTAAAACCTTTCAGAGCCCACGGCAGGCCAAACAACGAGGGTGGATATGGATTTGGTTCGGCAGATGGTTGGAAAGCATCTGAGCAACCCACGAAGTATTATATTGTTAGCATACGACCACCTTCAAGACACCGCTTACACATGTTAGAGCCGTGGTTCCCGCAAACGTTAACATTGCCACCCAAGAAATCATTCAAATGGCGGAGGATGCCGATCCACATGGCCAACGTACGCTTGGAGTGTTGACCAAGCCTGACCTAGTAGACAAAGGAGCCGAAGATAAGGTTGGATAGTGCCCGTGAACCCATAAGGCCGTTTGCTGATACGGCTCCAGGTTTTGGAGCTTGTTACGAATACGAAAGGCAAAGGGGCGGTTTGAACTTGGATATACTATCGTATGCAACAGGAGCCAGAGCGACCTTAACATCACGTTCGACGAGCGCAATACGAAGGAGGTCGCTTTCTTCGCCCTAGCCCCTTGGAGCTCCATTCCAAAGGAGAGGGTGGGCATTGCGGCCTTGAAACACCGGCTAAACAACTTATTGGTCGACGTCACCCGACGGAGTGTCCAGGGGGTAGCGATGGACATTCGAAGAAGGATAGGAAAGCTTGAACAACAGCTAGAGATCATAGGCCCGGTGAGACAGACAGCACACGAGGAGCAAAATCACCTCATTAATATTGCTTCGAAATTCCGTGACATTGCGACGAAAGCCATTGATGCATACTATAGCCGAGACGAGTGCTTCGAAAAGGACGATATCTTCAGACTAGCTACACTTGTAATGGAGATGAACGAGGAGTTCTCTGAAACAGTCCACAAGAAAGGGTTCACTCGAGCTTTTGCCGGGGTCCAGGCAGGAGCCGATGCTTTCTCTCGAAGCACACCAAGTCGTGGTCAAACTTTCATCGCCTCCTTATCTCCCTCCACAAGGGCTAAAAGCCCTTTCTTAATGTTACTCAGGTAATGCAAGATCTCCTAACGTGGAATTTAGCACCAGCAATAGAAGAATGGGGTTGCTCACGTCTTTGCAGCCCATAGCCATCATCTTTTGCAATGTAGTCATCATCATCCCATCCCAGAGGCCTGGAATGTCTAATAAGGCGTCAAAGCTAGCGGTCAGCTCCTCGTGGGCGAGGAGTTCCTTTACGTTCGTTAACCTGCAACCTCGCAGGCAAGCCTCCCACCGCGCCTCGGACTTGGTGTCGCCCTGAAAGTGATAGTTTCGTATCTTGCAATATGCCTTTCCATCGCTCGGCTTGTCCTCGTTTGAATGCTGCTCGTGGAGGCATTGTTTGAAGGACAATACGATAATACCTATCAGATTAGTTACAGTATGGGCAGGACGAATCCATTTGATTTTCTTTGAGGCAAAATTTCTTGAATTGAAGACGCCTAGAATCTAAAGAAGGGGACAGGGGTGTAGAGGCAAACTCCGTACAGCTGGGAAACCACAATATGTTATCCTCGTGTCGATCATATCACCTGACAATATTCAACAACCTTCCTTTCGACCAGGGATGGTCCAAGAGCCTCTTCTTCCAGTTCACTCCCCTTCTTCAGGTCGAGATGGGCGAAATGACAATTTTAGTTGACACATGCTTTGTTCCACCATTCACCTAGATTGTGAGGTTTGGAAGCCTGCAAAACCGTATAGCAGCCTGGGAACTTGGTAAGAGGCTCTGCGAAGTTAGGCCGGTTCCCAGTGTAAGGTCGAAGTCCCGAATGCACCTACGGTATACTGCCTGACACACATTCATGGCAGACTCAGGAACAATTCCTTCATCTTGGGGTAATTTGGCGTGCCGAGGCCGGTGGCAGGATCCCAGCTGCAACACGTTTCGTCAGTCAATCCTCCGCCTCCTTGCCAGAAAGCTGGCTACAGCAGAGAGGGCACTCGAGATCGTATGAAGGGGAGTCGGGGAAATGAAAGCAAGTAGAAGAACTTACCCTTCGACAGCAGGAAACCCGGCTGTATTACATCCGTACGTAGTTCCGTTCGTGATGTCGTTCAAAACATGAGGGTGAGAGTAAAGGACGGGATTCACGAATCCGACTGGGCCTTTCCCGACTGCGATGCGCTCTTCGTTGAGCTGTAGAATTTAGTTAGCTCAGGAATTAAAGATGTCGCAGAGAAGCTGAAGACTAACCAGAGTTATAACCGACCCAAAGAGCACCGACGCCAAATTTGTTCCATACCAGTGGAGTAATTTACCACTGGTTATATAAGAGGGAAACCCTCCCGCCATGGCAGAAACGTCTGGATACGCTCTCCCTATCCTATTATATAGTCCCTTCACCGTGTTGAAGTCCGGCTCGAACTGGGAATAATACTTATATTTCAAGTTGGCCTTATCAAAATACCGGTCAACGGCAGCAGCCTGATACGAAGGACTGGCAAAGTAGTTTGAGAAACCGCCAGAAGAAGTGGTATTCCCTACTCCCGCAGATATGTTCCAGTTCATAACGGACTCTCTGTCTTGGATTGTTTGGTCGGGATAGAGTATAGTGCCACCGACAGAGGTGACATAGGGGCAGTTGTTGGGGTATCCAGGGTTGAAGATTTTTTCTTCGGGGCCCAAGCAGCCGTTTTCACCACCATCGCCGGCGAAGGAAGCCACACCAGTGTTGCCAGTTGAGGAGAGGATAGAGTGTCCTTGCAGAGCAAGTTTCATGAATTCGTTACATTGGCGCTTGGTGTAGTTTATCGGGAGGTCAATTTCAGCTTGTCCGTAATTAATAATAATCACATTGGTGGGCTTATAGACGCCGCATTGAAGTTTACCTAGAATTATTAGTACTTCTAGAAGATTGTGCTGGAGCGGGAGGTAGCAATACTGTGATAGCCGCCGGATGCAGGATTGGGGTAAACGGGATCGATAGAGGGATCATTGCCAGTTTCGCCGTAGGCACTGTACGTGCAGTAAGACTCGTAGAAATTAGCTAAAGTAGTCAAGGGGCGGGCAGATTTACCCCATCGAGAGCATCGAGGAAAGTATTATATGTATCACGGGATGAGATCTCCTCCGCTGCGTAGATCTGATCGTCGACTGAATAGACAGTCACATTCTGGGGATATATCAGGGAATACCTAATTTCGTCAGCGGTTGGCTCATCAAGGTACGAGAAAGATTCACTTACGACATTTCATAGTCGAGGTTTGCATCGAAATCATCCAAATCGTCAGAGGCAGGAATATCGTATTTACCTCCGTCAATAAGTGCCGCAACAGGGTAAGTGCCTTTCGGCACCCATGGAGCAAATGAGGCATAGAAACGATCGAGACCAGCCTTGGTAAAGTACAACCCCTGTTGGAAGATGCCGAGAGAATTGCCAGGTGATACCTTGCTGGGGGCTGGAATTGAATACAACGCCCGAATACAAGTCGGCGTCATGTTGAAAGTGCAGGTTTGAAGGTTTTTGGGAAGCTTTGCTGCAGCTAGCGGCATAGTTTCATGTTCGGAGTTGGAGTCATGGCGGTGACTCTGGTGATGGCCTCTCTTGGAGAGGAGAGGAATCGATCGCTTGCTCTGGATGGTTCTCTTGACAACAGGACTAAGTTTTATGCCTGGCGTGATGTAGTCAATGTGGAGTTGGAGATGCTCAGGGACGTGATATCTAGATTCAAATTAAAAAAAAGGCATTTTGGCGAGAGGTGAGGTTGACCTACTGATCGCATCCCACTCGAATTTCCTCACTATACTTGTGCTCGTGCTCGTAGAATTCAGTGAGCAGTAGTTGCTCGGCTTCTTCCACTGACGCATCAAAGGCCAGCCAGCCCTTATTATCAGTGTGAACAACGCGGGAGTCACGGATTCCAAAGTTTTTCAGCCATTCCCTGACTGCCTCGATGGTTTCCTCTTCTGGGGCAAATGCATCATGCACAGCCTCTTTGGACCAGTGTTGGCCATATCTCTGAGAGTGAGGATCAGATCTGGGGACATCATCAGCTTGAATCATAAATCGGACATCCTCATGCAACTTACACTTCCATCAAGTAGTCATATCCTTTCTCAAGATTGGTTTGGGTCAGGCCAATGCGCATTGGCAAGATGGCGGAACCCTCAAGTTTCGCCGTTTTGATCCAGTTCGAAGCAGGTCTGTCGCGTTTCTCGTGCAGAGCATGCTTGAATGTCGCCGGTACTCCATTTGAGACGACGGCGAAGGCAACAATAACGAGGAATTGTGGCAACAACATCTTGAGTGCTGTTCACTCTGTTGTAAGGAACCTAAACAGCTATGGAGAATGGTGGACAGTCGTGCCCTCTTATGAAAAGTACCAGTCCATGTTCTCGTAGTCACCGTGTTCTCCCCAATTCTCAATTGCGCCTCCAAGCATACAGCGTGGCAATGAAACTGCATTGTGACCAGCTTCTCAACTGGCTGCTTCGATCTCTGGCTTGCTTACTGCGCTGGAAGCTCACCCTGTTCATTTCCGTATCTGCTGTTGTGGAGTAACTGGGCAATATTGATGGCTGCTGCAGTGGACGGTGAGTCCAGTCGCCAGCGGACATACCTCTCGTCATAAGAGATATACAGCTAATTCGAATTGGAGGGGCAGATAAGGTGCATCTTTCTTTAAGTAGCGTCCTGCAGAGTGCTAAATCGAGAGAAACCATTGCTGCTGTGATTGCATTTCAGGACAAATACATGGGATGCACTAAGGTGAAATGAACCGGCCCCAGCCCCCACCTTGCGCTCTCTGCGGAGACACCCGTGAACAGCATGTTAACTGACCGAATTTGGGCTTCGAGCTCACTGGTCAATCAGCAGGACATTCGCACCTACCCACTATGAATCGGGAATGGTACGGTGTAAAGTAAAAGCAGCGAGAGTGGCGACTTTCCCTCGCCTAGGAATTAAAAGGCCCTGTACGTTGTACGCTGGTGACAAATCCAGCAGAAAATTCACCTCTGGCAACATTTGGATGCTGGGAGGAGGCGTAAATCTCATGGTCAGGTGTCAAACTCACTTATGATGGGCTACTTACTTCGTAAGTAGGTAGACCTCCCGAATCTTCTTTTACATTAGGAATACACTTCACCTTAGGAATACACTTCACCTTAGGAATACACTTCACCTTAGGAATACACTTCACCTTAGGAATACACTTCACCTTAGGAATACACTTCACCTTAGGAATACACTTCACCTTAGGAATACACTTCACCTTAGGAATACACTTCACCTTAGGAATACACTTCACTTCACCTTAGGAATACACTTCACTTCACCTTAGGAATACACTTCACCTCTACGCTCTATTCAGGCCTCTTGAGAATGAAAGTTTGAGTGCCACCGACGCCTTGCGATGCTGGTAACTTTGAGATGCTGGACACCTTTCACGAGGACATGTGGCATGTTGTAATGGTTTGTTGAGCTCTCTTCCCCTGTTTACCTTGTTTCCTTCTATTCCCTTGGGCTTGCGCCTCGGCCCTTTATAGGGGGTTATGCGCGCTCTCCCCAAGCCAACACACTACTGACCATGCTAGTAATGTCTCAGTAGATAAGGGGGTTGGCAACGACGTGCAGAGAGACACAACTTTTATATGAAACAAGACCAATCGGGAAAGCCCCAGTCTCAAGGCACCGTCAATATATTGTTTTGTTGCTCTTAAGCACGCCCAATGGCCACATTGGGAATATTGGCCTACCAGAGCCTTCACATCATCCAAATTCTTGTTTTTTGGGGCAATCATCTTAATCGCCCCTATTTTTGTTCAAGCTAAAGTAAAGATTCCTGGCAGCGTTCTGTCCGTTTCCACACCAACGGCCTCACAGTTAGCAAGTCCCAATACCGTTGCTTCTAGCCACCTGACTTTGACTCACCATACCCCGAGTGTGACACCCAAGTCGAAGAGGGACGTATATGCTCGTTTAGGGCCCAAGAATAATCCTCTAACGGTGTTTGACAATGAAAACTATTACACCACCGAAATCAAGCTTGGGTCGCAATACTTCGAGGTTCTGGTGGATACAGGATCAGCTGACCTCTGGGTGGCCGAAACCGGATTCCAGTGCGAGGACTCCAATGGGATTGCTCTCCCGCAAGTCGACTGCGGGATAGGACAAACTTACAACATCGATCAGAGTTTCTCACTGGTTGACGAGACGTTCAATATCACATATGGCATCGGCGCCGCATCTGGAATTGTTGGCTATGAGGTTGTGGAATTAGCCGGGATCACCGTGCGTCAGATCATTGGAGTTGTACAACTCACGTCTTCTTCCTTAGCCGGCGTTTCGTCGGGGATTCTGGGTCTTTTGGCATATGATATTGCGTACCGTAGGAATTGTCATATAATGCTATGGTGCTATAACTTTCCGGAACCATCTGAATCGTTTTGGACCTAGTGCTATAACTTGATCTGGTGTTATAAAGTTGTAAACTCTACTATTTGACCCGCTTTTTTGTGTTATGTAAGCTGAAAAATAGAGCCCACCCACAGTTTGGCTGGACACTTAGTCTTACACTGCTATAGTGTTCTAAAAAGTGGATCCCACTGAGGTCTATTGGGACCTGGTGTTATAAGAGGGGGGGCGGTAAGCCGGGGGGTGGTGATATACTTCGTACTTGGGGTAATAGTTGTAAGTTTGCTTCTAGCATATTCTACGCTAGCAGGGGTCCCTGACCAATGGCATATTTATGATCCAATGCTGCCCTTATATACTAGAACCACACTAAACGATTCAGAATCCCAACATGGAGTCAACATACTGTATTCCCACACCGAAGCAAACCCGCGAGCTCACGCGCGACGAGCGACTACGAGTGCAAGTCCTTTATACTGATACAAACCTCACTATTCCTCAAATCGTCTTACAAACAAACTATACTAAGCGGCAGATATACTATACTCTTGCCAACCGTCTTACGCCTCAAAAGTGTAAATATAGCCAGAAAGTCCTCCTTAATACGCCTCAAAGAAAGAGATTAATTGAGTAAGTAACAGCCTCTCACGAGAATCGCAAAACGCTATAAATAGAGATTTCTAGTATTCTTAGTTTCGACTATAGTAAATATATAATATATACAACATTTAAGAAGGAAGGATTTGTACGACATATAACACAAAGAAAGCCTCCTATTTCTGAAGAGAATAGTAAAAAAAGACTTAAATTTACAGAAGAGTATATTAATTGGACTAACAAGCAATAAGATAAGATTCTTTGGAGTAATAAGACGTAAATACAACCTGGGAAATATACTCGTATATAAATTACACGGAGAATTAGTAAGGAGATATATAATAAGGATTGTGTAATTTCACGACATCAAAGAAAGATTAGATAGACGTTTTGGAGTTCTATAAGTGAGAAATATAGAAGGTATAGAGGCCTGTTTTAGAAGAATGACTAGAAGACAATTAATGAGGGGTTATATTGTAAAATTATTATTTCTATTGTAGATGAGGTTCTACAACAATATCCTGAGCTTCATTTTCAACAACATAATTCAAAGGGACATACCTCTGCTTTTACAAAGTCTGTCCTTAAAGCTGCAGAGATAAGAGTTATCGAATGGCCTCCTTGCTCTCCTGATTTGAATCCTATAGAGGCTATATGGGATGATATGAAGAATTATATTCAGGAGCACTACCCTCAAGTCCACAGCTCATATAAAAGGCTTAGGAGCGCAATTCAGGAAGCTTGGGAATCAATAATTCACGAGAGAATTAGAGAGCTTGTACATAGTATGAAGAAGCGATGCCAGGCAGTGATTGATGCCCGAGGCTACAGTACAAAATACTAAGGGCGTTTGGTAAAGCAGCATTGTGGCGTATCACCCCTGCATCTTACAACTATTACCCCAAGTACGAAGTATGACAATTCCTACGGTAGTGAGTGGCTGCATACACTTCTCTCAAATGTGCAAGTATTCCGCCTCGGCGCTGCGTTGAGGTGACGTAAGAAACCACGTCGGGCCCACCATTCCATAATCTGGTTCCTCTAATTCCTAAAGACTGAACTCTGAAGTCCATTGGCGGCTTTGCAGATCCGACCCAACCTCGCCCGCACAGCATGAGTCGTGCTCATGCACACACCATCACAGGTTGTTTGTTTGGCTGTGAATGTGGATGCTGTCGTTGGTGACATTCACAGCCTTCCCAAGAATGTAGATGGTCTTCGTCCCCTACCAAGCAGGCACGGTGTAAGCAAAGTCAACGCTAGGTTGCGAGTCCATGCAAATCGGTTACAGGGACAAAGATATAGAAGTTGCTTACCTGTAAGGGACTAGCGTTGGGGGGTAACATGACCTTTCGTATGGCTGCAACGATGATGCTGTATCCTTCGTCCTTTTCTGTCTTGAACTTGCATATGCCGATGTGGTCAGCACGGATTGGGGCAGGGTCACCACAGCCCGGAAGCTGGGCCGACTCGACCTCAACGATCTGATTTCCTTTCTAAGCACCTCTAAACGGGAATGAAGAGGAGGCTGCCATACCTGAACTGATCTAATGCCAAAGCTCGTTTTGAGAGTCTTGTAGAAGAAGAATGCTTCAATCCTATATTCAGGGTTCTTCGATGTCCGGCGTTTGTTTAGGACTTCCGGGAACGCCCTCGTTAGCTTGTCCAGACGCTTAGAATCGACACCAAGGAGCTTTAGGGTGTGCTGCTGAGTGTTAACCCCAAAGACTTCGAGGATTCTCCGAGCAATCTCAGCCGGTTTCGCCACCGAGGAACCTCGGAATGGCGTCCCCAAGAATATTAATCCACGGAGATTCTTGGTGATGGATTTTGCGCTGGAATTATTAGTCCTCTGCTCGCCGTGGACGAGGACCTGGGCAGCGACAAGCCCACCAAGACTATGCGCGATGAAAATGATGGGGCGATCTTCCTGTATGCAAAGTCAGTGCTGAGACTAAAGGCATCGGATGAAAATTGTTACTGACGGTTTTAGTGCTTGATTGTTCCGCTGCTAGTTTCGCGCAAAGGTCCTCCGCATCACTATGGGTTTCTGTTTTCGTAACGCCTGATTAATCTCGGTGAGTAATACTGGTGTCGTAGGCAAAGAGAAAAACTCGGCTTTCTGGGACATCCTTCGGAAGCAGCCCTTTGGGCCAGATGACTCCATCTTTGGTCCAAGTTTTCCTTAGGTCCCCTCGCAGTCCGTATAAGAAAATAATACTACGTCCTTAACAGCAGTATGGATTTTCAGAAGGCCGAGATTACAGTCTCTTACTCGACCTTGGCATTATCTCCTTCGTGCACCTGCGTAAGACCATATTCAGTCATCACAGATGTGTCTTAATTATATAAGAGTGATTCAGTATTTTGAATTCTAATAAGGAGAGAGGTGCCCATTGCTGTCAAATGGACTATCACGTGCCGTACACGTGAGCTCTGTTGAGACACCAATCTCCCCATAGCTTAGATATCTTCTTCAGCATAGGAAGAGTTTTCTCTCTTCCTTAGATCTCAATATACCTTCAATTCAGCTCTCTTGCTTCCAATTGAACCCTATAGTGCCTTACCAATAACAATCCATTAGTTATAAGCCCGGATTTCGCTCATTTCGAAGAATAATCAACCAAATCGACTTTTACAGCTATGCTGCTATACAAAACCACCATCGATCAATTGTTCTTCCACTGCGCTAAGTCTACAATTAAACAATTAATCAACTCTACTAACAAGATCTCCACTAGTGTTACCACCCAGCGAAGTCAGTACGAACCAATTAACCCGCACAAACCAGTCCTCACCTCACTATGTCGACTAATTAGAAGTTAGTAATCCTTACCGATTTCAGCAATTGGCCTCTATGGATTAAAATCATCGAATCCACTGCAATAGAGTATTAACTCTGGCCATACTATAACCCAAATCTTAAGCCAGCTGAGCTTTAACGGCTTAAAGAGCTAATCCAACCATCTCTCAATTTAATCAAGCAGGTCTACAAGACTATACAGACCCCTTCTAAGGATGGCCAATCAACTAATCAGTCGATTTCACAACTGAGGCCGACTAAGCTGACTGATCTCAACCCTAAGGGCCGCTTAGTATAGGCAGCTCTCCTTAATTAACACGAAAACGACAGCAGGAAGTATGATATTAAAGTTACAGCCCTACCTGTAGCGATCCGCGGATTTGCGGCGTAAATCCAGAATCCCGGGGCGAACGGACCCTGGTTCAGGGGGCGGGCACAGACCAGTTCACCATAAATCCTCCACCATAAATCCAGAATGCTCCCAGCCCAGGACGTCTCTGCTAGAGCTCCCCAAGCGCGGTAGAGGAAGATCCGGCGATCTAAGGGCCAATAGGTGATGCCTTTGTTTACTTGTCCGAGTGGCAGGTGCTGCTCTGTACGTCCTGTGGCTACTGCCTCCGGCCTGGACGCGACGTCTGGGTTCGACACCTGAGGCAGCCGCCCCATTGCTTGAAAGGAGCCTCCCTGCAGGCTCTCGTTGAGCTATTCAACAGCTACGTCCTGCGAGCTCTAGAGGCAGGGCCAGGGCGGCTGCCGACCAACGTTATCCCGGGGCTGCGGCTCCTCGACGGCATCCAATGCCTTACTTGCCTAGCGTACCCTACTCGGGACTGCAAAGCCATGCAACGTCACGTGTCGAAGGCCCACCAGCAGAAGTGTTGATGTGAGGCCTGGAGGCCTCAGGCAAGTGCTTGCTCTAGCACGTGCGTTTCAGGCACGTCTCACTAGTTGTCATATATATGTGGCCTGAAGACTTTTCGTAGTTAATTCTGTACAATAACAAGACAAGAGAAGACAGCAGGATACGATACGCTGTTGCCAATATACTTGATTTACCCTGATTCAGGCCCTCCTAAATCGCGTTGCGTTGATGACCCTTAGTCATCCGATTGGCTGGAGTCGTTAATTCCAACAAGAAGCTAGCGTGGCACGAGAAGAGCGCTTTGTGGCGGGCGTGTAAGCTGCAGACGTTCTTTGCCGAGAACCGCTGGGTTTGGTATTTTGAAGTGGTAGAGAGGGAAGCAGCTAGTAGGGGGAGCTCCGCATGTTCTCTGACGAGCGGCTTAGATTCGAGAGAGCAGGACTTCTTTAAGCTGCTTGAGGATGATGCTGCTATAGCCGAAGGAGATGCTAGAGCAGAAGCTAACATTGCTCATGGCTTTGACACCCACCGATCGGCGGTGGTGCCGTGGCTAAGACGGACCGGCATTGAGGAGCAAATACGGGGCTTGAAGAAGGACGAGATGCACGCCGCTTTTATAGTGCCTAGGACTGCCGCGAGCGAGCCCGAGCTGTTCTTAATGCTAGAGGTTATGGACGAGATCTTTGTCACGGCGCACGGCTGGTGCTTCGATGGCCCAGACTGCATGCTCACCTGGCCGCGGCAGCTGGCGTTGAGCCGCTTCCATACGGCTGCTGCCCTAGGGCAGAAGATACGCGCGTTCGACCCTAAGAAGGAGCCTCAGACGCTCAAGATAAACTTCGGCTACTGGAAGCAGTTCTTAACCTACAGCTACCGGGTCGCCTACCGTGGCAACCACTTTACGACGGCCGGCGACGACCAGCGGACCCCGGAGAGCTACATCCAGCTCACGGGTGCCCAGGAAAAGGCGTGGGCAGCGGCCTTCCAAAGTGCTGTTGAGCAAGACCGGCCCGCGCTACGAGATGCTATGTCAGTCCTCTCGATGACGCTGATGTGCCACGAATTTGGCGGCCATCGGTATAGCTCCCCGCTACTTAGCTTCTGCGCCATGCTTAGCGTCAAGCCGTCCACCAAGACTTGGAAAGAGCCGGGTAACTACAACAGCTGCTTGTCTGGGGTGATCTGGGTCGTGCAGCTCATTATATTCCACGCTAGCGTCTGCTTGGAAAAGGCAGAGCTAGGGAGAACGCTCGAGCGGATTGAGCAGTATTGCGGGCAGTTCTTACGGCCGGACACCGAAACCCCGATGGGCGAGATCCTTGGCTGGCGGTTACTACTGTTTGCTGTCTCAAAAGAGGCTGTTGGGCCGCACTAGGCACAGTGGGATGTGGACGAGAAGATCCTGACCTATCGAGACGTTGATTTACACATGGACCATATATTGTACGTGAGTATAGAATCAGGGAATAGTTGCGAAAAGAATATATATTACTCGAAATATATTCTAAATAGATCTCTGGCGGACCTCTGGCGGAGGTCTGTTATACCTCGCGCGAGTATAAGAATAGCTGAGAGGGGGTTTAAAGAAGGACATCGATTAGTTTCTCTGTTTTACTAAAGGGTACTATTACTTGAATATTAATTGAATTATTCTGCTTGTAACTGTGTTATACTCTATTATTTGGGCTTCTTATAATATCTTTGCCTTTCTTTTTTAAATATACTTTTCTTTTTCTTGAATAATAATTTCTGAGTAATATTTATCTATTATTCCTCTTTATTATTATATTAGTCTTTTCTAGACTTCCTCTTAAGTTTATTCTTATAAAATCTTTTTTGTATAAGTTTAATCTTGTACTTCTGATTATTAACTTTAATAAATAAATTAACTATTTTATTATAACTCTTTGATTTCTTTTATCGAATAATCTTATTTTAGATAGATTCCTTTAATTTTATATAATATTAATAGACTAGTACTTTATTTCTTTATTTAAGCTTAATAGCTTTTCTCTGGAACTTAGTTGAATAGTTTATAATAGAGTTATTTTGTCTAAAGCTAGTTATTTATTGCTTGACTATTACTTTCTTATCGACTTCCCCGAAATACTTTTTGAGTTCTCTAGCGAAACCTTTAAAGTATTAGAAGATTCTATTTGTAATTGCTAGACGATTCTAATGTTTCTGATATTTAAAGAAGTCTTTCAAGTAAGGTTTAATTTATCGCAAGATTGCGCCTCTGAGATAAGAGACAGCCCACAAGACTCGATCATCTTCTTTGTCCTCGGGGTCCTCGAACTTCTTGTCGTTGAAGCGGGTATAAACCCTGAGTTGTAGAAGGAAGGTTCTGAGATTCTCTCGAGTACTATCAAAAGTCTCGGGTAACTTGAGTTTAAGACTTTCGACAGCGTCGACCTTGAGTTCCTTTACTGGTGGCGCATCTGGTATAGGAACGTCGTCGCCGGTTTCTTCGATTATTGGAACTTCTGGTGATACTACTGCAGGTACTAAGGCAGGAGCCTTCCCTTTCTCAATAGCGCTAGATAATGCGGATAATGTCTGGGGTGCTATCGTGACTAGTACTTCAAGACAAGGTGCTCAAAGTATAACGATTCTACTTTCTTGTCGGCACTCACGTGAGTACAAGTTCGTTGGGTTGATATTGATATTGAAGTAAGGTCGGTCACTGGCGTTGATCACTTAGAAGTGATCCCGTTACTAAGTATTGAGAATAAACTTATATTCAAAATGCTAATTCAAGTTGAGCATAAAGCTCCTATCTACGAAAACTAACTAGCTTATATAGAACCTTCCTGCTCCTTGATTGTAGTTGCTTATCCCGATTACTACTAAGCGGATCAGTAGAGTCGGTACCGAGTCTACTAACTATATTCTGTTATATGACTATTTACGTGACCTCTATATTGACTATACTAGGTTCTCTGTATACTGTTGTATATACTAAGCCTTAGGCCTAAGTCACATATAATAATAAAATCGTGACAAGAGCTTTGGATATTTGTATAGTAAAATTATAAATTTGAAAGGATTATATTCAAAATTAAATGTTACAATTTGTCACGGAAAATGGCGCGCCTGAGGCATATTGGAAGAGCTCTCATATGGTTACTAAGTACTGACTAATCGCTTCTCGATCCTGTGTATATAAATGGCTAGGCTTATATAGTTCTTCTAGAATCAAGCGTCATATTTATCAATATACTACGCTCACTTGAATGCCTTAGCAGAAGTTCGCTCTGTTGGTACAACTATTCCACGTTACGTGACACAATTCTTGTTATTATATACAACCTAGGCCTGAGGCTCGGTTATTGTTATATAACACAGAGAACTTAGGGAGTCGGCACGGGGGATCACGTGACTAGGTCAGGTGATCAGGGACGAGGGACAAGGCTTGGCACAAAGGACGGTCGTCCTTCGTCCACCTCTCGCCCCGTCGTCCTGGGAGCAGAAAGGTTCTATATAAGCATATGTATTTCCTTAGATAGGAGCTTCGTGCTCAACTCACTTCAGTAAGTTCAACAAGTACTCTCAATAAAGCATCTTTGACTATTACTTGGGGAACAATCGTGCCGACTATTCCTCTCTATATATCTATGACCTAAACCCTACGTTCCTACACCTCAAGACAGGGCCCAGATAGCCATCCGGACCCGAGGATCGTTACATTAAAGTAATGAAACTAATTCTAGTATAGGTAGAGGGGCCGAGCAGTAGCAAGGATTTAAGCGAAATATAACGCTAATATAACATCCTGATTATAATTGTACCTGTCACGTAACGTGGGATAGTTGTACCAACAGAGCGAACTTCTGCTAAGGCATTCAAGTGAGCGTAGTATATTGATAAATATGACGCTTGATTCTAGAAGAACTATATGAGCCTAGCTATTTATATGCACAGGATCGCGAAGAGATTAGTCAGTACTTAGTAACCATATGAGAGCTCTTCTAGTATGCCTCAGGCGCGCCATTTTCCGTGACAGTACCTTCTAAGTTAAGGAGTCTTTGTTCAATAATCTAGGGTAAAACCTATCTTCAATATCGGGCAACCTCTAGGGTCCTCCAAATCCCGTGACTTCTTTACGGTCTTCCTGTCAGCGCTTTAAAGCACACCTCACAACCTTTCTTCCTCTTGTTTCATATACACCTTCACTCCGAAATTCTCTAGAATATGTCTCCAATCCAAGCCCTCATAGCTGCTCAGACAATTCCATAGCAGCCTTGTAAATCACGGAAATTAAAAAGAGCCCAAAACAAAACCACATGATTTGCTGCTCGATTGGTAAATCCGACCGGGGATGTCGCCTCTCCCAATCTTGACTATCTTGATCACTCTGGTAACAGTTGAGAATTGGCTGGAGCGCTGGATCTGTTGCAGCATCGTACGACGGTGGTTGTCCCTAGTTTTCAAATGATCAGTATGGAATTTGTGCTTGATGAGAATTAATTGGAGATCGTACAGTGTTGTCTGACATGATCGTGGTTTTTGTGGTGAAGCTAATGATTGTTGGGGGTAGGCTGGGAGAAAGATGAGGTTATGTTGGGGATTCTTTTAAACGTATTGGCATTTTTGTGAAATCTCGAGGATTAAGTGCGAAGTTTGGAGTAGATGTTGGTTGAAGTCCGGCTTTTAGATGTTGGTTCTGGGTTGGGTTTCAGTTTCAGGCGTGTCATCCGCAGCTATTTTCGCACAGCGCTTAAACTTGATTGATGGAAGTTGTTACGGGGGGTTAACCAATAGGATATCGTTAGCTTTTACTTGCGTTGTTGGGCAGTCTTCCCGTGAGGGCTCAGCAATAACGTGAGATTGAAGGAGTGTGCGCATGTTGAGATTCCCAATGGCTTCACTGGCTCCACCGGATCGTGTGGTTCTAAAGGATTTTCACCATCTGTACAGGGGCTTGTTGGTGTTGAAAATTTCAAAGCAATATCCTGGCAAGCCTTAAAATGTTTGCAAAATTGAACTCCGGGTGCAATATACTTTGCTCCGGGATAGTGACAAAACTTTTGTTAGCCCAACTTTCAGATACTTGGATCCTCACCGGGAGGTAAATATTGCTATTGGCCTGATCTGCAAAATCACCAACGAAACGCCTAATTCGACCTGCGAAAGGTCTCAATATCAGGATTATCAGGCTGGGTATGTGGCCATTGCAGTTTGTTTCAATGCTCGCAGACTAGTTGGATACACTTGATCAAACTTGAGGGATAACCCAACTGCTAATAAGGGAGAATCGACCACACCAACCCCTCCATCAGGATAGAATATACAGCGTGACACAGGCTGCTCCTATGCTAAACCCTTACAGTCCTGCTAAATTCTACATTAGTCTAGCTAGCGACTGTAAATCTGCTCTGGGCTTTCCAGCGGGTATTGGACTCTCTAGGATCTGCATTGGGTTTATCAAATTTGTAAGAATCATAAAAAGGATTTGATCATTTGATGTGGGACTAATCCAAATGTTACAACAATATTCGTCCACGCACCCGAGATACCTTTCGATAATTCGTACTCCCATGGCCCGTTCTCATGTACTATCACCAGTACCGATACAGTTGTGGTAAGGGTCACCACAAGGATAACTCTAAAGTTCTTGGAAGCCTTCAAATTGGGAATAAGTGGCACATATTCACGCGCCACAGCAAAGGCACATGCACGAGCATTCCAGATGAAACTAGAGTCTGGTCAATGTGGCTATTTTACACTCGTCCCTATCAGAAGATACTTCTGTTGAGTAGAAGCTACTGTCTACTGCTCTTAAACGGAAAGAAATGGTTACTGATAATACCTGAAATTCAGCGGGACTGCCGAGGAGTCGGAATGCAAATCCTCCTTTGGATGTAGCGAAATCAATAGGCATTATGACACAGATCATAGCACCTCATCCCCAAATACTTTTGATTCCAGCTTGCACGCTGAAAGCACAGGAACGTCGGAGGACGAAACCATTTTTGTTCGAACAGATTGCGGGACTCTTACTATAAACCAGCAGGATCTAGTGTATTCGCACCCAGGTAATGCAATGGGCAGAGGAGCTTTAGATGCTACCGTCCTGAAGTAGGACACAGTAGCTATTCCTGAAGACTCGTGTAGTGTGATTTGTTATATAAGTTTTCTTCGATCATTTCGAGATTAAAGGCAAAGGATAGATAGGTGCTAGCATTGCTGCAAATGGCGATAATCTAAAGAAGAAGATTGAAAGTTGTGGTCTCTCGAAAGAATGGGTTTTTGAACGAACACCCAATGACGCGAAGTTTCAGTGGTATACCCATGGAAACGTGCCTATTGGGACCAAGGCATGCGTGGGAAGGGCAGTGGTATCAGGAGGGTATAAAGTTACTGCTAATCGTTGTACTGGTTCGGGTTGATGCGGAATGGTGTTAAATTCTTTCTTCCTGTCATGTTTAGAGATACGTGTCGGCTTGAGATGTATAGTAGGGAATAGTCGGCGAAGTATTCCCCAAGTATAGTCTAAGATACTTTGTTAAAAGGTAATTATTGTAGTTACTAAATTGAGGTATAAATATTACTAGGCAAGCTGAGCACGAAGCTCCTATCTGACGAATTACTATAACTTACATAGAACCTTCTTGCTCTTAAATTATAACAAATAAGTAATAATATCTAGTAAATACTATTTATTAAAAAACAAAAAACCAAAAGAATATTATAAATACTTTCTATCTACAGAGCCGTATTAAATACGCCCCCCAAAAAATTGGTAAGAGAGTAATTAATTATTAATTTTAATCTATAAGTTGGCTTCCTTTTTATAGTAGCACTTGTTTACTAAAGAAATCATATAAGGCTCAAAGTATGTGAGGAAATGGGGAGTACTAGTTATCCGCTCACAGTATCTCGACTATAAAATATTGTAAGGGTTTAGCACGGGAGCAGCCTGTGCCACGCTGTATATTCTATCCTGATGGAGGGGTTATTACCACCCCACCCTAACTCAAGCTCTTTCTTTCCTTTCTTTAGCGATTAGTTTATCGAATGATAATACTATTATTTTACTGGCGAAAGGCCTACATTCTATTGAAGAATTCAGTGATACTCGATTGCCTAGGTAAACGTGGGTTTTAGCTGGTCGTGACAAATATTCAGATTAGGAGAATTTAATAAAGTCTTCTGTGTAGTACCTCTAGATAGTAGAGAATAATATCAATCTACTAGCCAGGAAGTATATTAACGGATGTCATGAGGCTTTAGTTTAGATGAAATGAGACTGTAGTTTTTTAGGGTCCTATAATAGAGTATGGTAGAGATCATCTATTCTCTACCTGGTGTGTTCTAACGCGGGAGACGAAGTGAGCTGACTTGCACCCCTTTGTGGATCCCTAGGTTGGGACAATCGTCGCATAGAATAGGGCCAGACTTGTTGAATTCGGCATCCATCGCGCCTGAACATTACGTCTACTCTAACAAAGGTAGAACAGGGGAATTATCGCAAGTAACCCATCGAACGAGATCATATCCCTCTCGCCTGATACTTTGAGAAATTGTTGTAGTAACAGACAAAACTACAAAACTACTGTGCTTCACTTCGTGAATACTAGCCATTACAATCATGACAGAGTGAAAACAAAAAAAATTAAGACCCTGAAAGGTAGAGAGGCTCACAACCTCAGTAGGATTATTACAACTGCATTTACAGACGACGAGTGTATGACGAATTTGAACAGCGCCCTTTTCGAGATCAGGAGACTTCATCAACCCACATTGAGGATATGGTGTCATGGTTTGGCAATATCCATATTCTAGTGGTAAGCTGTGGCTGTCTTAAATAACAGATTTCTCCTTCAGACCACACAACTATGGTGTGAAACTAAAACTGTTCTATTCCGGCTACGATGCACAATTCCTAAGTACCTCCGTATCGCCCATGCTAATATTAAAAGAGACCGGGACTCACAAGAACTTAAAATTCCAAGCTAAACCTAAGCAACCATCCCCTTCATCCTCCGAGCATGCCCCTACAAAGAACCACACCCTCCACTAATCTTAAATCCGAAAAGACTTTTTCTAGCCCTTCACACCAACGTCCATGAAAACCACGAGCCAATAGGAGGTACAACTACACGCTCTTAACGCTGGATACCAGCACTTCTGTACTCCACCAACACCCACTTGTGAGGAATTTGAGCTCCTGGAGTTGACAGATGGAGAATCGTAAGTAGGCTTATAGCGAATCCTTCTGGGACCCTTGAGAAGAGGTGGGTGGATGCCTTAATAAAATATGAGTATGAGCATGGCGTTACCGATGATGATAAGTAAAGACAGGACATGCTTTATGGGTCCCAACTCGATATTTTCCCTCCCTTGGTCGAAGAAATTGATTGGAACTGGCAATCTACGCGGTAGAAGTACTACTTGATATTTTGACGAGGGGGTTGTTGGGCAGCAGGTTGGAGATGGGGGAGGAGGAGGGCGAGGAGGCATTGAATTACTTGCTGTTATAAATAGTCGTTTGCGACTAGGTTTTGGGGGAAGGAGAGGGGTCAGTAGAGTGTCTTCCGGGCTTTTGGATAAGGCAAATAAGGAACCAACTGATTATGATGATGGGTGTATTGAAAGGGTTCGAAGTGAATGAGCGAATGTTAACGTATGAGCGGTGTCAGATAAGGGTTAGGACTAGTGAATGGCGAATTGACGATTAGAAAATAGAAAATAAAGATAAAAGGTCAAGAGAAATATTCTTGACAGTAATATGCAGTGGATAGCTTTCAGGCAATAGCCTTGGTCGTGTTTGGCTTGCGGGAACTGTCCTTAAGATCACCATAGGACCATGCCTGAAAGCCCGGCAAGGGACAAGATAAAGACCTAGGGTCGAGATATGGCATCAAGTATGCCTCTGAGATTGGGTATCCCATCCTATGATTCGTACATTGTAGCAGAGCCTCGTCACCTGTCCCTAATATACAATATCTTCTCCTAATATACATTCAATCCATCTTCCCACCTGTGAGTTCTTCAGCAATCTTCTTGATTCTCTCTCCCGTAATTTGTGCTGGGCCTCTGCCATATAAGACTGCAGACTTTTGGCTGTGGTTGATAGTTGATAACATATCTTGCACAGTCTTTGGAGCTCCCTTGGCGTCCCAGATACTCCTACTTTCCGACTGGAATGGCTTATCAATAAATATCTCTTCAATACGCTCGTCTAGTTGCTCCTCAGTGGTGATAAAAGTACGAGCATTCATGTATAATGTGTGCAATGCGGCACGACGAGCTTCTTCTTTCTCAGCCTCTTTCACCGCAACTCTCGCCCGCTTCTCAGTAACTCGCGTATCACGCTGTGGATCCGGCAGAGCTCCGCGCTGTAGCTGCCGCATTGAAGCCGTAATGGTTGAGCCTGTTAAACGTTCGTCTTCTCGTTGTGGGCGATATACCCTTCGCTCCCTCTTTGCGCTCCTCAGAGAACTTCTTCCTGCGACTAACCCATCCTGACTCGTCTTTCTTGTGCGCAATTCGATTAATCCCTCTTTTAAATTTCTCCGCCTTGTCTCGGCCATTTCCTGTTTCCATGCCACATAATCGTTGGCAGGGGGCTTTCCGTGTTGGGGTTCGGGTGTAGTTTTCTCAAAGTACTTTGGTGTGGTCTTATCAGCCACTCGGTTTGGGAATAAATTTCGAGGAGGAGGGAGAACACCCTTAATGACTCTTTTCGGAGCCACCTGGGGTTGAAGTGTTGTAGGGATCTCAATGAACTTAGGGTTTTCTGGTCCAATGGCAGCCAAGGAGGACGTTGTGGAAAAGGAGCGAGGTTGAAGAGAAGTGTTGAGGCATTTGAAGCGTATGAGAGCTCCAATTGAGCCTCGCGATGCTGAGGGAGGCATTTCGAGTTTGACCGGCACCGGAGAGGTGTGCGTAGCTGAGTGTCTCCTTCTGTTGTTCTGGATGTTGAAGAGGAAAACTTTAGCGTGATCTTTTAGTGGTTTTCAGCCACAGCTCGGCTCACCAGCCACAGGAACTTTTTCCTCCCTCGCAGAGAAAAATATTTGCCGCTTCTCTTAATTCACAATCATAAGCTATTTTTTTCAACAACCACAATCGCGCGCCGCGCGCCCTCAATTCACGATGGGTACCGGTAAGAAGGAAGCTGCGAGGAAGATTCGCCAGGGGAAGATTGGCGATGGCATGGCAAATGTCAAGGTCAAGGGCGAGAATTTCTATCGGTATGTTTTCTCATTCAGCGGTGCAGGTGGGGCTTGATGCTGATTGTCTCTAGCTCTGCAAAAAAAGTTAAGACTCTGAACATGTTCAAGGAGGGCAAAGCTCAGAGGAACGCTGCTGGTGAAATCACAAAAGCTGCATCTTTCCAGAGTCGACAAGTCCCATCAGCACGAGTTGAGCCAAACCGAAAGTGGTTCACTAATTCCCGCGTTATCGGTCAAGATGCGCTGAACTCATTCCGAGAGGCTATGGCGGAAAGAGCTTCAGATCCATATTCGGTCCTTTTGAAGAGCAATAAGCTTCCAATGAGCTTAATTCGCGATGGCCAAGGCAAGAATGGAATTAAACAACATCAAGCGAAGATGACGGTAGAAGCCTCTCCATTTGGAGAAGTATTCGGTCCTAAAGCCCAACGAAAGAGAGTGCGAATCGGAGTTAGCTCTCTAGAGGATCTCGCAGATCACAGCGTGAAATCTCACGATACCTACCTAGATCGCCTTGATCAAGCAAAACTCTTGAGCGGCAACTCTGGTGCAGATGAAGAGCAAGTCGGTGAAGCAGCACCTACCGATCATGGCTACATCAGCAGCGCACGCGAAGCAATTTTCAACAAGGGACAAAGCAAGCGAATATGGAACGAGCTATACAAGGTCATTGATTCGTCAGATGTAGTAATACATGTTCTGGATGCCAGAGATCCTTTGGGCACACGGTGCAGGAGTGTTGAAAAGTACATCAAGGAAGAGGCACCACACAAGCACTTGATCTTCGTACTAAACAAGTGCGATCTGGTACCTACTGGCGTTGCTGTATGTTCTATTTCCTTTTGAAAATTATTTCCCCGTTCCATCGTTAAGTCAAGGCTCCTTCTGCATTTGTGTGCTCTTTGCTATGGAAGGTTGTCTGTTACAACTTTGGTAGATTGAATCCATTCTCGCCGTTCTTGATCTTCGGGTCTTGAGTAGATAGCCAACCGTCTTGGAGGGTCTATCGTAAAGAGTTTGGGAATGTTTCGTTTGAGTTGAAGACTACTTCCAGTTTGGTTATTGGCTTGTAGTAGTTTTCTTAGTAATGATTCATACATCTCGATATGAGAGAACTAGTTCATTTGGTAATTGCTTTACTGACAGAACATAGGCGTCGTGGGTCCGATATTTATCGAAAGACTATCCAACCTTGGCATTCCACGCTTCTATCACTAATTCCTTCGGCAAAGGCTCTCTCATCCAACTACTACGCCAATTCTCCTCCCTCCACTCCGATCGCAAACAGGTTTCTGTTGGCTTTATCGGGTATCCCAACACTGGAAAGTCCTCGATCATCAACACATTACGAAAAAAGAAAGTCTGCACAGTCGCGCCAATTCCAGGTGAAACTAAAGTTTGGCAATACATTACATTGATGAAGCGTATATACCTCATCGATTGTCCTGGTGTCGTCCCTCCGAGCACCTCTGACACGCCACAAGATATCTTGTTACGAGGAGTTGTAAGAGTAGAGAATGTTGAGAATCCAGAACAATATATACCCGCTGTACTGACCAAAACAAAACCGCAACATATTGAGAGAACCTACCAAATTAAAGGTTACAAAGACCACATCGAGTTCTTAGAGCTTCTCGCAAGAAAAGGTGGCCGACTTCTCCATGGAGGCGAGCCAGATGTTGATGGTGTTGCAAAGATGGTGCTCAATGACTTCCTCCGAGGCAAGATCCCCTGGTTCACACCTCCGCCAGCTCTTGATGGGGCGGAAGAGGAGAAGGGCGTTGAAGGCCGATCTGGCAGACTTGGTGAAATGGGTAAGAAGCGGAAGCGAGATGACGAGTCAGTAACAGAAACTGCGGCCCCTGAAACCACATCTGTGGCTGAAGAAACCATTGATGAGGAAGAAGAATTCAATGGTTTCGATAGTGATGAAGGTGGCGTCACATTGGATAATGTTGTTGATGATGTTGATGCGGCCTTTGGGCTCGATTCTGACGAAGAGAGCGATGCTGAATCAGAAGATGAAGAGGATGAAGTAGATAATGATGATGATGCGGAAGAACAGTTACAGGAGGAGTTAGAAGACTCGACGATAAGACAGCCACCCAAGAAGAAACGACAAAAGACGTAAATATGAAGAAGAAGAAAAAAATAGTAAAATACAACATTTTCAAGCTCGCAACTTTGCATTCCCTTTCCCGATGACGGCCTTCTGTTTTCATTCTACTATGGCCACGTTTTTTGCTCTCTATGTGGAAACAAGGTTTTGTTACTGCCACATATGCAAGAAGGGAAGAATGCACACTCTGCAGTGGTGCTTACAAATCCATACCTACGTTCTCCAAGAGAATAAGTCCATTCCTTCATACACTACAGAGTCAACTCGTGAACCCGAAAACTCCAAACCAATCGCGACCAACTATATCGTCTACGTACACAATGCCACCAACAACCACCACCAACCGCACGAGTTTTACCCGCCCCCTCCCTAGCAGCGTAACTTATACTCTTCCCTCAACCCCTTTCGCATTTCCCGTCGTGACAATCACCATACCACCTCACTCAACCTGGACATCAGGCCTTCACTTCCACGCCATGCACACCGAATATCTCTCAGTCGTCAAGGGCACGGCGCTTGTTACGTTAGATGGCGTTACTAACACTTACACTTCCTCTGATGGCATTATTACAGTACCAAGATATATGAAGCATGAGTGGCAGCGAGGAGACAAGGGAAATGGCGAGGATAAGGACGAGCTGGTGGTAAAGGAGTGGACGGATCCCGAGGATGGGGAGAAAGAGATATTCTTTCGCAACCTCAATTCCGCTATCCTCGATGCTACTTCAAACGGCCTCAGAAAACCCAATGAGTGGATGTTGACGTGGCAACTATTTACAATCTTCTGGCAGCTAGACAACTTTCCTGTTTTTCTTGAGTTGAGTTGGTTTCCGATTGTTGGGGAGGTGTTGGAACGATGGATCTCGTTTCTAGTTCTTTGGGTTGCATCCTTACTTGGTGGTATGGTGGGGGTAAGGGGTGTGAGGGAGGAGTATACACCCGCACGAGATAAGCACCAGAAGGCGCATTGAAAGAGGGACTAAAATTTCTGAGCATACCATTGAAACCTAGCAGACCCATGGCATTCCTTGTCGCTCCCATTTCACAGCATGGCTGCCACGCGTTGTATGCATGTGATCCGAGCCGCCTTCTAGAAGGCTGAATAAAAACGTGGCTATGGCGAATGTAGGACAATGGCCCAGTACATAAGTCTGAAGACGAGCTTGATAATGGCCGTGTTAGGTTGCATTTTTGCTCTATCTCTTGCAGCAGTAAGCAAGGACTGCGATCCTTTAAAAATAAACTTGATGTGAGGCTTACTTAAAGTTTTGGTGTCACCAAACTCGTTTAGGGTCCGTGATCTCGTCGCCTCACTCTCAATCAAATTCCTTGATATGGTTGAAGTGTTTCGGATATAACAAACTTGACACGACCTGTAATACCTCAAAGATACTTACAAAAACATTTTGTGGATTGTCTTTTGGGGTGCTGATTTTTCTGGGTGTTACTCGGGGATGATGCGGCTGCGCCTCCCTCTCGCTTGGCTTCTGCAGCGCCCTCGCTTGCCGGAACCGAATCGCCTCAATCGTTCTCCGAGGGACGGCTATATGAAAATGCATCATCACAGATAATTCTTGCCCGTAATTTTACGCTCAGTTGATCAGCAGCTCTATAAATATGCTTTCAGAAAATCCTACATCGCACGATATACAAGGATCGTTCTTAAATAGTTATAGTACGTCCGTTAGAAGAAGTTCTTCTTTCTCCACTTTAGAAAATAGTTAACTTGACAACAAGAGTACCAATAAGCTATCTCCAGGCGAAAGCTGTGCCTTATAACAGCAGATCAAGATTCTCTTTATGGGTCTTTTTCTTGACACCAGCTCATATCATATGCAATCGGCCTTTCCGATATTTTCGAGGGATTCATTCCAACACTTGTCATTTTCAGCTCGTAACTAAGTCGTCTCGCCCCCTTCATATCTTTGTTGTATTTATCCACGATATCTTCACTGAAGGCCCTTCCATCTTCCTTTTATTTCGCCTCAATCAAGCTATCTCTTGAAATTTTAGGTGCAAGATGAATTCCAACCATACATTTCATAGAGAAGGCCCTTCAACCCTCATACACATCAATTTCCACAAGAATTCATTATTCAAAAATGTCTTCGATCAAGTATCCTCTCACCCAAAACAATTGATTCTCACTGTGCTCGGTCTCGCCATCCTCAAAATCTTAGTTACATCCGCATACATACGCCATTCCCACCTTTCCAATATCCCCGGCCCACCTTGGGCAGCCTACACGCGCCTCTATCTCTCTAAAGTTCTCGCTTCCGGAAAATCCTGTAGGAGTTTTGTCAACATCAACAAGAAATATGGACCCCTGGCCCGAATAGGCCCAAATCACCTCTTGACTTCTTCTCCAACCTTTGTCCGGAAAATCCTAGCCGCCCGCTCAGGATACACGCGAGGTCCATGGTTTGACAGTATCCGGATCGACCCCCTCGTTCCCAACATTGTCTCTGAGCGCTCCCCCAAACGCCACAATCGCCTGCGTCACCAGATGTCTGCCGGCTATGCCGGAAAAGATATTGTTGGGTTAGAATCTTCCATCTCAGCACGAATAACGGATTTCGTTTCAATGATAAATGAGAACTGGGTTAGTGGGGATGAAGAGACGAAGAAGTTTGATATTGCGAGACGGACGCAGTATTTGACATTAGATATTATTACGCATTTGTGTTTTGGGAAACCCTTTGGGTTTGTGGAGGGAAATGCGGATATGTATCGTTTCCTCGAGACGATTGAGGGACAGTTACCTGTGGTGCAGCATTTTTCAGTGTGGACGGAGATGAATACTATTTTCAGGAAACTTGTTGGAGTCAAGTGGCTAAGAAGGGCGATCATGCCCAGTGCAACGGATGAGGAAGGGATTGGGAGGATTATGGGGGTTCGTTCAATTTTCAATATTCTTTTCCACATGCTGCGTTTTAATCTTATCAAATTTTCTAACTCATTCCCCTTGAAGATTGCGAAGTCCTTTGTCTCCGAACGATCCCAAAAAGGGGCAGAGGGAAAGAAAGACATGCTCAACTCCTTCCTAACCCACGGCCTCTCCCCCGCTGACGCAGAAACGGAAATCACCATCTCCCTCGTAGCAGGTTCCGACACAACCGCAACTTCTATCCGCTCTACGCTCCTTTCCATCATCTCCAATCCTCGCGTCTATGTCAAATTACGCAACGAAATTGATACCGCTATCTCCCTTGGTCTCATTTCATCTGGCTGTATAACAGACGCAGAGGCTCGTCAACTTCCTTACCTACAAGCCTGTATCCGCGAAGGGCTTCGGCGCTTTCCTTCCATTACGCAACTTCGGGAACGTGTTGTACCAAAGGGAGGAGACTGGTATGATGGGAAGTTCCTACCTGGTGGGACGTTTATTGGGCTGAATGCTTGGGGGTTGCAGCTTGATCCAGTGTTTGGAGAGGATGCGGATGTGTATAGGCCAGAGAGATGGTTAGATAATAGTGAGGATAGGGTAAAAGAGATGGGGAGGACGATGGAGTTGGTGTTTGGGGGTGGGGATACGAGATGTCTTGGAGTTCCTATTGCCGGAATGGTGTTGAATAAGATTTTTGTTGAGGTGAGTTACAGTCTCCCTTACAGTGCGAAGCGTGATAACTAATTGTTTGGCAGTTGTTAAGGAGGTTTGATATTGAGGTGATTAATCCGATGAAGCCGATGGAGAGTACTTGTTATGGAATATTTTTCCAGAAAGACTTTTTTGTTAGGATAACGAAGCGAAGTGATGAATGAATTTTCAGCATTAGACGTTTTGAGGGAAAGGGCAGCGAACCTTTGATCTAGCCCTCATTCACTTTTCATCCCATATCAATATCTCAACTACGGTTTATAAATGAACTTAAGCCTCGTTTGTCCAGCAAAAAGTGACGAGTTGCTCTCACGGTGGTACAGTGGTTATAAGGCCACCGCAACGCTGGCGGAGGGGGAAAAGTGAATCTCGAATGACCGATTTGATAGAGCAAACTTTGTGAATAAATAAACTAAGTTTCTCGGTTTCTCCCAAAATAAATGTCGGAGCGACTTCTTTTGCAACTTTCCTCTCCTTGAAATATGTTCTAAGGAGTTGGTCCTATAAACCGTGCAAGTTACTTAAGAGGAAAGGGCTCGGGACTTAGGCAACGATGTTAGGGTCTAAATCCAAAACAGAAATGTTGAATAGTGACTTGTCAGAGGCTATTAGAATAATGCAAGGACATCAATTTCGATGACGATAACCCGCAAGCCGTGCTTTGACGGCTAAGCTCTGCTGATGTGGCCCACGGGAGACCCTGCAAGCTCAGATCACACCTCAAGTGGCACCCTTGAAAAAGAATCAGGAGCACATGTATTGTGGTATTACTGTTGAATCCGCGAGTAGTTATAGACAGGTAGGTTAAAAGTTGGACTGGAACTACATAAATAAACATTTAGCAAGTTATTTGGCGAAAACTCGCTTCTTCATGATTGGCTCTCATAATACGAATACGCTTACCAGGCCCATACTCATTATGAGGCATGTCGTAGTCTTGGAATCAGCAGAAACATATCAACAAGTATTCACCAGCGACAAAATACAAGGGAAACAATTGGTGAAATAAGTGGAGATTATCAAAGACATACCCGCACATACACGTGATTCGTGTTCGTATCGACCCCTGTCGATCTTAAACATTACCATGCTCAGCGTAGATGACAGGATTGGGTTCATAATGATATATCTATGAGAGTTATCTATAGACTCGCAAAGCGGGAGAAGTGTAGAATCAAGAAATTATGGTGGCCACACGTGATTCGTGTTCGGTTTCAACCCTGTCATTCTTTAACGGCGGATAGCCTCTATGTGCCTTCATTTTTCTAGCCAATGGAATATGGTAACCAACTAGAGACTTTTGATATAGTGCGGTTACTGCAAGTGCAATTTTATTCTCAGATTTCTTCTTCAAAACTCTTATAAAAAGCTATCTTCGAAGCGTAAAACCTTCTCTCACTTCACATTCCCCAGTGACTCTCAACTGCTCTCCTTTCACTCGATATCTTATAACTTTCAAAAACGAATCTCCTCACATTAAATCACTCGACGTTCGTAGCCTACACTATGGCACCAAGCGCTCTCCTCCCTGAAGAAGTAGAACGAAACTCGGAATTCACCAAAATCATGCACGGAAAGTCCGCAGAGCACAACGCGGGCCTCCGAGCCGTGCTCAATAAAGACAACGAAGCTCACCGTATGATCACTAGTACGTACGTGGCTAGATGGGAAATTAACGACAAATCAACCGATGAAAATGAAGGTCGAGAAAAACGAAAACTCGACTACATGCCGCTTGTAAACAAGTATACAAACCCTATCCCTAGATCAACCGGAAAGTTTCTGACTAACTATATTCAAGCTACTATGACCTAGCAACCGACTTCTATGAAGAAGGGTGGGCGCAATCTTTCCACTTCTGCCGCTTCACCCCAGGTGAAGGCTTATTAAAAGCACTCGCTCGCCACGAACACTACATAGCCCATATCCTTGGGATCAGAGAGAACATGACCGTTCTCGACGTCGGCTGTGGTGTTGGACAACCAGCGAGGGAGATAGCAACATTTACGGGATGCAAAGTAGTTGGGCTGAACAATAACGCCTACCAGATATCCCGGGCCACCGCATACGCAAAAAAGGAAGACCTCGCTGACAAGGTCTCTTTTGTGCAAAGTGACTTCATGGTGTGTCCACTTGAACGAATTGCTAAGTTAACGTTGCACGAATGCTGACCAAGGTATCAGAATATGAACTTCCCAGACAACACTTTTGACGCTGTCTACGCCATCGAAGCAACATGCCATGCTCCGTCTCTCGAAGCAGTATACACCGAAATCCACCGTGTCCTCAAACCGGGTGGAAAATTTGGTGTCTTCGAATGGGTCATGACAGACCTATACAACGAATCCGACCCCAATCATCGTTCCGTCCGCCTCGGCATCGAACGTGGCGACGGAATAGCAAACATGTGCTCTCGCACCGAAGCCGTTCGAGCTATCCAAGCCGCAGGTTTTGTGCTGGAACATGAGGAGGATTTGGCGGAAAAGAAAGATAAGATCCCGTGGTGGAGTCCGCTAAATGGTGATATAAGGTATGTGAGTGGGGTTAAGGATTTGTTTGGCGCGTTGAGGTTAAGTTGGTGGGGGAGGACGGCAGTGAGGTTGTTTCTTGGAGGGTTGGAGGCGGTGAGGTTGGCGCCTGGAGGGACGGCGGCGACGGCAGCAGAATTGGAGATTGCAGCTGAGAGTTTGCTTGAGGGGGCTAAGAAGGACTTGTTTACGCCGATGTATTTGATGGTTGGAAGGAAGCCTGAGGTGTAGTAGCGTAACGGTGAATTGCTTGCGACTGAGATCAGAAGCAACGCAACAAAATGAGATTGGTAAAGGGATGAAGAAGAACAGCAGTGCATTGCAGATAAAATTGTGGTCAAAACCGTAAGTTAGGTGGGAAGAAGTGTTATGGGGCTTGGATTGGAAACGGCTTGATACTCGTGTTCTTTCCACTTGGAAACAAAACTTAGAAGCAATTAATAAATTTGGTTTCATTCTACTTGTCAGTATTCTAAAGATCGTGCACTTACAGGCTCCTCAAGCAGACTACGATCCACCATACAAGTAATAAATACGGAATGTCTAGGAGACTGATGCCGGGCACCTCATTTGTGAGTTCTTAGAGGAAATTTTTATATGATTACATTATTTTTCGTACATGATATTCTGATATCAGCATATGCCGTTCCAAAGGCAATGAAAAATCAGATATCCAAGGAATTGCCGCCCCACCTAGTAAACGCCTTTTTGCTTAGAAGCTCTTCAATCAATCAGTACACCAACCCAATCCTCCAACCCATCTCTTCCTCCCAGCACACATCAAACACTTCCTCTCCGCACCCAAATTACTGACCGCACAACCATGACAAACCTGTTTCCCACAGCTCGTACATGCAAAGTTTGGGCAATTCCCTCCATTCATATCAATATCCATCATAACATCCAAATCCATCGCATCCGTATTGTCCATCTGTAATGAGGCATCGCAATCCTCGCAATTCGTAGGCTGGAAGAAGCAATTGTTTGCGCCTGATGTTATGGGTGTGTTGATTAAGGATACAGATGAACTGCTAGCAGGTGATGTATGACGGGCTGTTGAGGGTAGGGCCCAGAAGGAATGGAGGTTTGATTGTTGGCCTTGAGACTGAGCGCTTGATGGGAGAGGGGCGATTGGTATGTTTTGTGGTTGTGGTGGTTGATTTTGTTGTGCCGAGAACAGGAGGGATAGGGTATGTTCTAAGGGAAGAATTAATGATGCTGTTGACGAGAGGGGGATGGGATGCGCACGATGAACTTCTGCTTCAGAAGGTCGATTATCGCGATGGCGCTTGCGTGTTCTAGAAGAGAATAGAGATGGCGTTGAGATTTGAGGCTGATTCGAATTGTAGCTGTCGATTGACATGAAGTTATTTGCGGAGAGGGGTGATGACAGCATTGAGCTGCTGGTAGAGATCTCGGAATCAGAACGCTTGCGCTTGAGAACCATTATTGCGGTGATGTTATAAGATGTGGGTGAATTAGGAGAGAGATTGGTGGAGAGTGTGATGTGGAAGAATTGATGTGTTTGTGGTGAGTAGAGAGGGTTGAAATAAGCTTCAATTGTAACACGAGAATGAAAGAGGCTGGAAAGCTGGACGCGACCGCGACAGAACCACTTTAACTTTCGCGAATGCCAAGGCCGCGCACACAATTCTCTCAGAGCTAGTCAGTCTTCAATAAAACAACACCATCATTCTCCTCCAACACTTTTCATCTAGAGAGCTTAGACTCACAGTACTTCCTCTACATGCACAACAATCTTATTTTCAAAAGGAATAACTTAGGATACAGGTTCCTCCATTTCATGACCCACTAGAACTTGACTCCAGAGGATTCAAATGCATCACAAGATGGAAATGTTATTCTTAGCTCGAGTGTCGATATCCTTATCTCACACAATGCCTTGTCAAATTGTAAAAGGGTGGTAAGGTCAGCATCTGTATTTTATCGAGAATACATATCTAGCAAGTCAAATTCCAAAAGGGTCCCTCATGATTCACGATCTAGAGGATCATTATAAAAACTCGGATAGGAATCACGAATTGAATTCTATGTTATATATAACCCCGGGTTTCGTCTATGCACCAAACCTTTAGACCCAGCCATACACCAAAATGCAATCCCAATACTAACCCTAATGCCAAATGCCAAATGCAGTGCCAGACCCAATGCCAACGCAATGCTAACCCAATGCAGACCGAATGCAATCTCAAAAATTCAAGTGCCAGTTCCACCGACCAAATCGAATTGAGACAAGGTATCTATGGGTTGCGAGCCTTCCAGTTGTCAACCTGGGTCTGGCAAACTGTCACAGCGGTCAAGTGGCCTTGATCAACCGTACCCTTAAGCTGGGTGCAGGCAGTGTTGGCCGCCTTGCGTTGCTTGACACACCTATTTCTTTTGTTAATGTATGCCATTTCTACCACGCCAGGTGCACCTACTGTTGGTAACCAGAGACACAAGTGTTCTTGATCTCGGTTCTCTTCTTCTTGTCCTTGGACTTGTTGAAGTCGGTGACCTTGCTAGACGGGCACTTGGATGATCCTTCATGTGCTGACTTCGTAGCTGCCGCCATCTTTGCCATAAGATCGTTGTACTTCTTCACGGCTGCAGCATCATTCTGATCAGGCTTGGGTGGATTGCAAGTTTGGCCTTCACGAGCGAAAAGAGCGACATCTGCTGCTGGGGTGGTTGGCGCGGCACTGACGAGGATTGGAAGGGCGAGGAGGAGAGCCGAAGTAAGGTATGAGAATTGCATTGTGAATGATTTTAGTCAGAACTGTTTGAAGAGAATGTATCTTTGAAGATATGAAATGTGGCTGAAAATTGTGAGGTTGGTTATATCTGAGATGAGTAAAGTGCTTTGAGCTGGTAATGTACTTTTTCCTACTAACAGACCGTGTTTATATACACCTTTGATCTGAAGAGGATTTGAAAGTTGCTTGGTTGTATAGCCTTACTTCGCAATTCCTGCCAATCCTCTGTAGGCCCTCGCACCTGACTGACCCTCAGTGACATACGATACAGCCCCAAGGATTTCTTTCTTGCTCAGTGTCAGCACACTATAGGCAATAGCATAAATAGTTGATGAAACGAACATCTTGCTTGGCAGAGGAACTGGCTGGGCCTCCCACTTGGCACTCGAACATCGGTTTTTAGAGCAGCTCCCGAACTGCCCTAACGCGCGACTATCTTTATTTAAATACACCACGAGATATAAACGGGTAGCATTTACTTCTATCTACAATTTTTGGTCTTTCCAGAACTGAGAACTGACTTCAGTTACATTTCGCTGCAAGAATCATAGAATGCCGCCAAGCAATCCTTTTACGATATCAATTACCGAGTTAATTGCGGCTCGTAAAAGAGCAAAGGAGCTAACGGTGAGCGACTCCTTCATCCTCAATAAGCTTAATTTAAAGTGGGTAAGGTTGAAAATAGAATTTTAGGTTGAGGCGTGACCTACTCCCCTTTGTGGCGCGGGTCTCATTCTGTGGCGGGGTCCTCGTTAAAGACATCAGCCTGACTTCATCTCGGGTTTCAAACCACAGCTGCAATAGACAGGATATCTTGTACAACTAACTTATAATTCTCCTTTATGAATTTGAAGCCGGATCAAAGACCCCTCGTCTCGTTTGTCGTCAAAAACAACTTACAGTTTTCTTCATTCTAGTCAGCTTACGATCCACGAAATAAAAACTATCAAATTCCATGCCCCGTTTGTTCTTTGATATCTCGAACTTGGCCTGTACCTCGCAATGCATCGCGCTCTTCTCCTCCCAGAGATTATCACGATAATTCTACAAGCTGAGGCCTCTTCGCCTACTTATTTATACACTTGTCTTTTCATCAACAAGCTCTTCTCACTCGAAGCCAGCCGCATTCTATGGGAGGGATGTGGCACTGACTACAGTTCCTGGCAAGCCGGGCATGTTACACCAACCATCAAAAACCTCGCCAAGGTTATCACGCATAATACTCAACGAGCACAATTCTATGCTAATTTCATTCGTATTCTCAGATTTCGGGATGAGGGCGAAGAAAATGAGTTCATTGATGAGGCAAGGTTTCACAAAGAGCTCAGTTGCTTACAGTTCCCCCATTTGGAGGAGGTCAGCCTATACGAATCTGGAAACGCGACATCGATGAATACTGGAGAGGTAGTTATTTACTATGCACAACCAAACGTTAAATTTTTCACACTCCGCCAAGGAAGCAAACTTTCAGATTCTTTCTTGAAAACATTGAGTGGTTCCTGCCCAAGGTTGAGATCACTTACTCTGAGGGAGTGTACCGACAATAGCGTGTCCGAGGAAGGACTTGTTCAGTTTCTTGACAAATCAACTTTCCTTGATGCACTCGATATTCGGACCGGCCTAGACGAAGCTTGGTCGTATAAGGCATTTGAGGCCATAACCAAGTACCGTGACTTGAATTTCCTTTGCATTCCGGATATCCAAAACGAGTGGGTTGGCTCTCTTCGTCATGCTGGCCCCATACCCGCATTTCCAAATCTGATACACTTATATGCTGGTGCATCTGATGAAGGCTTAGAGTGCCTGGCTCGTTATGCGCCCAACTTAAAGACTCTTGCTATATACCTACAAAATCTTGCACCATCGCATCGCATCCTCTCATCAGCATCACACTTCACCCACCTAAAAGACCTTAGCGTCCAATTTGGTCCAGGGAGTAGCATTAGTGGTCAGGACCTTCTACTTGTAGTGCAGAAATGCCCAAATCTAGCCGAGCTTTCTGTCGGCGAAAATGAAGGCAGTCGTCCATCCGGCTCTAGCATCAACGATAGTATCATCGACTCAATTGCAAAAAACATGCTAAATATGAAACAACTCACGCTTGTCTTTGACCGTCCAGATCTTCTCACCTGGCAATCAATCGCTTCCTTTGCTCGGTACTGCAAGCAGCTGGAGATGTTGAAGCTGTCTTGTAATTTCACCTGGGAAGAAGCGATTACTGGCGCACAGGAAGGAATGTTCCCTATATTGTGGGCTCTTGAGGTTATTTTTGACGATAACAATCGAAGAAAGGAGATTGCAGAAGGAGATCAGGAAAATATTAATACACATGCCGCGAGGTTTGCGTCGATAGCGCCGAAGATGACGAGTTTTATGACCGTAGATGGGAACGAGATGGATGAGGCTATGGAGGCAGCTATTTATGACATTTGTATGGAGCGTTACTAGAAGGAAAAGGATAACTGATATTGTTATTTTGGTTTCTGTGGGCGGTTTAGGTTCAGTTCAATGGCTGTTAAAAACAGATGAAACTGTTTAAAGTCGAACAAAGTGATCCACGGGGGTTCATGGAACACCAAAACTATTGCACCGGAGCTCTAGTTTTATGAGAGTTCTACACATAATACCAAATCTACAGAGCTATCAACGGTATTGAGAAAAGAACTTTCTGCTTTCTATCAAGAAAACTTTTCCTAATAGTTACACTCCATTCACATTTCTTCGAAAATTATTAACCGAGCCACATAACTTGTCAAAGGCTTACAGCCCCTCCCCTCCCATGCAATAATTTAATGCAGCATAGTCACTTCACTGGAGTTTCATGTAATATAAGTCGGAATAAATATCATGCTATTCAGAAAATACTTTACATTCCTAGACAATTCTGAATACTCCAGAGTAACGTCTGCACTTTTGGCCATAGTTGACTAAAAAAAAATGCACCTAACCATCTAGGTTATACCTTCTAGTGTCTCGGTAGTCAAGTTTGAGTCTTCGACATCCTATCCTAATATGAAGGGATTAGGGCATTTCCAGTTTCCATAGGGATTTCGGATCATTTGGTTCTCGAGTACGGTTAGAGCAACTGACCTCATGTTCTCATCCTGTTGAAGACTCTCTCCTTTAGAACTGTGGTATCGGAGGTTAGTCTAAGTATTGTTGGTGCCAGGAATTGCTGCCTGGAGGAGAGGTATACTGCCCGGGTTTCCCCCAGGCCATACCCTTCCATGTCGATGTAAAGTGTCGGCTTGTGTTCTTTGAGATTAAAGAGGGGCGGAAGGAGCTTGTAGGTTTCTTCAATAGTAGTTACGAATGTAGACTTTAAAAGTTACTATAATCACCACGATTAATCATCTGATTAATCTTCTAGCAGTAGCTCTCTTCTTCCAGGCTATCTCTCTATTCACCTGTCTACTATTCTCGTACTATTCTACCAGCTACTTCTTTAGAAGATCAAGTAGAGGCTTAGAATCAGAATAACCGGCAGCGACTGTAGTCTTCTTCGCTACCACTCCTTCTTTATTTATTACGAGCAGCTCCGCTACCTGCCATGCTATTACTCATAGGTTTGCTTGGCTTCGTGGCCGAACCCAAGTGTTGAATATAGACAACTAAGATAGGCAAGGACAACTGTTGCCTTCTATGAGTCATAATAATAGGCAGCAATAGGCAACCTTATGGACTCTAGGTCTATATATATAGCACTTCTCTCTATAGAAATAAGATCATCGTTGAAAATATCCAACACCAAGCATGTCATAATCCTCCACCGAACTAGTTTCTTGTAAAACTACTTATTGAGGCTTGTATTCAAGTGGTCGAAGAATGCCAGAGTGTGCTCCACACCCAAGCATCCTGCTTTCAAGGCAAAATTCTCTTGAAAGCACTCCTTGTTAGCACAGTTTTTCTCGTACCGCTTCTCGACTTCAATTTCCGGTATCTACGCTTTCCCACATTTTCTGATTCTACACACTAATCCTCCCAGCCTAACATGGTCGTTGGGTCTAGAAGTAGCTTCGAATATTGGCAAGTCAATTGCCATATCTTTACCTTCGATTTTGGTGCCGAAGTGGTTGACAACACATCTTGGTCTTAGCGTACATCCCAAGGCACCACGAAGTACAGTGGCGATTTCAAGAGTCTCTTTTGAGACCAATATTATTCCCTGCGAAGCCCAAAATGAGTTGTGATAAGCTTGATCACCATATGGAGATGCGGGAACATTGCTTGGAAGGTTCGAGGCATTTCTGGGTTGTCAGCAAAATTTTAATTTAGATTGTTGGACTTTTTGCTGCCGGACTCAAAGAGAAGGGTGCTATTGGTACTAGTTTCGGCTTCCAATGAACTAACCTAGGACTAGCAGAATTCCTTGGAGAAAATTTAGACAATCGCGAACATTCTAACTAGTAGATATCTTCTTGTTCTTCCCCTGCGATGGTTTCAAGCCTCTAAAGTTATCCCATGCGCAAGAGGGAATATCTAGCTTTATTAAACCTAGAATTGTATGGATCGAGACATAAATACGTTTCAATACTTAGATGGTGAGCCACGTACTCTAGTGTATGGAGTGGGTCCAACAACTCCCTTGTAGGCTTTCTTTGACTTGGCGTTATTGGTCCTAGACAAGTAGAATCCGAGCCGCTCTTCACACATTGCCTGTAATATCTCCTTCTCCGATTAATGTTAATATACTCCCCTTTGCGATAGAGCGTCAAGAAGCAAGCAATAAGAAGGACAGCTTTATTTTCAGGTCGCCACATGCTTTAGTTTATAACCGTCAATTGTTGCTGTTGGAAATTGAGGCATTCTCAAAATTAGGGAACATGTATGGGTAAGGCTACGATAGTCTCCCGATTAGGCCAAAGTCATCTAGCTAGCTAGTAGCACTAGGATGTCTGCGCACAACTCCTAGCTCCATCGTTTCATTTTAACCTTCACCCACAGCATATAATCCACCTTCATTCAAGAGCCTCTCCTTCGAAATGGATATGATCCGACGTTTCTTCGAGCAGCTTAAGTGGTATGGAGTTGAAACCAGACCCCTCGCGCTTGAAGCGTCACCCCTCCGAAAGCTTCCAATTGAACTCATTCTTGAGATAGCAAGCTATCTCTCACCTGAGTCCGCTGCAAGCTTAACCATTTCCTGCCATGCTCTCTATTCATGCCTTGAGATGCAGCATCTACAACCCCTCAAGAAGGCTGAGGGCTCGGTAGTAAATGCGTTTCTGCGTCTCCTAGACCGAGACCTTCCCGGTCACCTCCTGTGCCCGCATTGCAACAAATTTCATTCTATGTCTTTGGCTGAAACCCATCTACCATCTCGACGTGCGTCCCTGACTAGCAAGCCCTCGTTAGCATGCTGGAAGGCAGATTCAGAAAGTGATCTTCAAAGGACGACTCACCTCGAGTTCTCGTCGACAATCTTCCGAATGGCAATGAAAGCTCACAGACAGGGCCACGACACTACCGATTTGATCAGCCTTCTATCCTACAGGTCGATGAATTTTATCCATAGTGGCTTTGTAGAGCAATGTTCAGCTACGGCTCGAATCCAGGATGGTTCACTCCTCGTGCGCGAGCAAAGAGTTTTCATGATACCGACCTCACAAAACCTCCCTCTTCCGTGGCACGGTGGCATTAACATCTGTCCTCACATCCAGTTCGTAACAATGTTGGGTCTGTGTAAGTATGGAATACAAATTCCGCATTCGGATACAATTGAAGGATATGAGAATAAACAAGGTATCATATATTGTAAGCATTGTTACACCGAGTTCCGAGTTGATTTCAAGGGTTACGGAGAATCTGGCAATGCGATGTTCATCACAAGATGGATGGATATTGGGAAAGGGTACGATCCAAATGATTTCAAGTGGAGAAGCCGAATTTGGTATCTTGCAGGGACGACGAGAAGAAAGGTTACGTTTCGACGAGGCTCTATTTGTGCCGCTTTTGAACAAAAGGCAGACTCTGAATTCAAGTTTGATTCGCTCCTAACTTTGCAGAACGAGAAGGATTTACAAACGAAGAATCCTTGGCCGTGGCCTAAGAATGTTGAGCTCTCTTGTGACAGAGTTAGACAATACTTCATGGTTAGACATGGGACGTTTGTTCCCTTCTGAGCGAGGAAGGAAGCGACGGTACCGTGGGTACCTCCAGTTACAACAATGAAAACAACATTATGCAACCATCTGTGCTTCTTTGCTCTTTCCCAAAATTCTCATGTAAGTGCTATTTAGTCTGGTGCCAGCACCCGCTTCGCAATTTCTTTTTCTACTTCATCCTCGTCACGATGCCCTCATGGATCGAAATCACTACTTGGGCTTTCGCAGCTATTGGCTTTTTTAATACTATCCGCACTCTTATAACCAACTATGCACCCAACACTAGAGTTGGTAAGTGGTACCAAACTCCTCCTTCCCCCCAAAATCCCCATTCTGACCCCCCCCCCCCAGTGGAGGGGGTTCATGGAGAGGAGGCTGGAGGTGACAGAGAATATTTTGGCGGAGCTCCGACGCCAAAATGATTTACCTCAGGAGCCAATGCAGGCTGTAGTGACTTTTGGTCCTCAGCCTCGTCATTTAGGGTTTAGAAGGCTTGCTAATATTGCTGCAGAAGGGCCCCGGGGGCAGGCTCAGTAAGGTGCCCCTGGTCTCGATGACGGAAACTTTTTAAGAGGTCGGCTGGCAAAGTCGAACTCCCACCTGTCCGTTGGTGCTGGCTACGAACCTTCAGCTACGTCTGAAGAGCTAACGGGAGTCGCACTTATTAGGTTTGTTACTGTCATATTGTGTCTTTGAAATGACTTCACGAGCAGGAATAAGCTACATGGCCTTTCCACAATGCACTTGGGTGAACCTCGCTAAAAGTAAGGTATGTCTTCAGTGGATGAAGCCCTCACGTTCTAACTTCAAGCAGATACCCAAGATTATGATAGTAGCAAGGGGGGTTATGTTAAGGGACCTCCTTCCTTGGGCAAAGTACCTTATGTGGGCTCTACTCGTGGGCATAGCAAATATATAGCTTTTGTCCTTTACTTCGTGCGTCACCACAGATTATTATCCTCATCGAGCAAGTGTTTAATAATTTCGATGTTGGTCTGTGTAGGTTGGAGAACGATTCTTATGGGGGCCAGACTTAATGGCCTTTCGTATATAGAGTGGTGGAACGGGCGGAACTTGTAAGAAAGAGCATCCACATCTGCCTCTGTCTTAAGTAATACATTCACTATCCTCATATTTATTAAAGAAGACACACAGTGTAATGGTATTTTGTCCATATGCCCTTTGTTGTTCGCAAGACTTCCTTCGCTTAATAAAGTTTCACGATGTGTGATCAATTCCAATACGTTGCCGGGTAGAGAGGGCTATTAGAAAGCGAAGGGATAATTGGATAAAAGGAGTACCGAATTCTTGGGTAGGATGAGAATGAGACTGAGAATAGTATAAGATTACATTTCCCAATTACAGGGCAGAAGGTGACAATACGTCAGAAGCCTGTTATAAAATAAAATTTAAAAAGTTTTGCACTTGTAAACCTGCCCCACCACGAGATACAGACCAAAAAATTATACAATGTGGCAAGAGACGTTGTGACAGAACGAATAATGAAGCCTTATGAAGATAGTCAATTAATATTAGTTTAAAAAGTAGAGTAAAGGGGTATCAAATATGCTAACGCAACGCATCGCACCACATAATATCCTACCATACCATGACATCATTGTACAAAACCATCCATGCATATGCTTAATTCCTAAACCCGTTCCCATTCCAACCATTTACCCAACTCATGACCTTGACCAATGTCATGCCCTTTTGCAGAGAAAAATATGCCATAAGATCTTACAACCAAAACAACCACCTAACACTCCCAACTATACCACGTCCAATGCCCGTGACAATTCTGAGGAGGACAACCAAGAACCAAACGTACCACATAACCCCCACCAACGCCCACTCCACAATAACCCAGCCCCCCCTCCTCAACCATCGAAATCTCGCCCTACGCCTCCGCATCATAACATCAATCTTATCCACCAGCCTCTTCACCCCCAGCGTCTGAGATGTAACTAAATCCTTACTAACTTCATCTGCCTCATCCGCCGCTTTCCTCGCTAAAGGTGTAAGGTTATTTGCTAGGCGATTTTGGAGTTTATCGATATTGGTGAGGAGATTGGACATTTTGACGTTTTGAAAAGAATCGGTTGATTCATGCCAGATGTCGGAAGAGAGCTGGATGTCGTCTGAGATTATGCGGGCGGCGAGCATGTGTTGGCTAGATTTGGGGACGGGGGTGAGAGGTGAGGGAGACATTATTGCGATATCGGCATAGACGGGTTCTTCTGCTTCGCTGAGGAGCTTGGGTTCTGCTGCTCGGCGGGAGATTTCTTTGGCTTTGATTCCTGAGCTGAGGAGGAGGGCTCGCACGCGGTGGATCTCGCGTTTTGTCATGGGGCCACGTTGCATTGAGATGTCGCGATCAGAAATGCTCCATTGACGTTTACCTTGCATAGAGGGTCGTCTGCTGTTGGTTGTTTCGAGGCTGGCCAGGCCAGTCACTGGGAGGGCATCACGGCGCTGACGGGACACACCCAAAATCGCATTTAGTCGAGCATCAGCGCCTCGGACCCCAGAGACCAGACTACTGCGACGGGACTCGAGGTCCGAGATAGAGGAAGACTCCCGGTTTCGACGGTCGACTGGGGCCATGTCCGGTGAAGAAGTTGGAGGAGATGCATTTTGAAGGTGGATGCTTGGTGGATCAAGTTCAGAACGGTGTTTTGTTGTCTGATCTTGTTTATAATGTTCCTCCAGGCGGGTGTTGATCTCATCGCTTCTAGAACGAGTTGGTCTGCCGCGGCTCTCGAATGGCGATGTAAACGAAGGCATGTCACCAAGATAGGAAGGCTTTGCTTTTAGAGATACCGAAGCATCAATCTCATCAGGGTGCTTTCCAGATGAGCTCTCACCTGAGCTATCCCTATTTCCCTTGGTTTGCGAAACTCGAAAATCATCTACATCAGATTCATCTGTAGAAAATCCTGAGCCAGAACCAATTCCGGGAGAAGAATCTTTAGGCGTCTTCCACAAGAAGTCACTGACCCTGTTAACAGGATTACGATTGCTTTTGAACAAGCCGCGAATGCCAGAATCCTCTCCCTTACCCTTTCGGACACTGCTAGTTTTCTTGGGAGGATTCATGGGTTCATCAGTCTTCCCCGACGAGACCTTCTTCATCGGACTTACAGACCGCCTCCGGATATCCTGTGAGATGGGACTTTCCGGTGTAGATTCTTTTGTGAACACTTGATGTAAATCGCCAGCTGTACGCCCTCGCTCACGGCTGTGATCACGAAAAGGGATGATCTTGGACTTTGCTCGAGCTAATGGTGATCTTGTTTGCGAGCTGCTTCTGCTTGCTGGGGGTGATAAGTCCATTGCAATGCTGGGAACAAATGAATTTACGGCTTTAGAAGCCTTTGATTCAGGTGAATTTGGTGCAGTCGTGTCCAATTCTTCCAATGAGTGCCTTGGATTGCCACCAGGGACTTCAAGACTTGCACGACCAGAAGAGCCATTCCTGTATGAATCTCTCTTCATCTTGTCGACCACAGACCCTGATCTGCTATGAGAGGCGCTTGGTGGTGAGACGGAATTTTTATTAGTCACTCCACGTCGACTTTCATTCGAATAGGGAACCGGTTTGCTATCAGGTATGCTGGATCTGTTTCGAATATTCTCCTGCTCCTCTTTTGCAAGGATTTCCATCATCTGTTTTTCGAGAATGTCTGTACCACGATCAACGCTATCCGTTGTTCCACTCCGCCTACGTCTGGGTGCTGGTGGCAAATCACTGTCTGAGGAACTCGATGAAGATCCGCTACGTGATCGCAACAATCTTGGACGCTCCTTCATTGATCCGTTATGGTTATGATGATGGTGAACCCGGGCTGCATCTCGGACTTCCCGCAATTTTTGCTTCGCTCTTGAGGCCGCACTGTCTGAGTGTCTCTCTGATTCTGGCTTCACTGATCTGAAATCAGGCAGCTTGTCCACTTTCGTATCTATGCGGAGGTCCAAAACTTCGTTAATAGCCACAGGGTTTGGCGTCTTCTGAATTTCTGGCTCCTCACTTTTTCGTGACATCGGTCGCCGCAATTCAGCTCGTTGTGGGAATATCCTTCTGCCTTGACTGTCTTCGATCAATTTCTTATTGTCCTCTTGTTCCAGCCAGAATACATCAGCGAGCATGTCCGCTGGGTTTGTCACCCAATCTATCCTCGGACGTTTGATCTTCGGTGCACTTGGATTTTTACCAAGGTTGGACTGAGGAGAACTGTGTGGTGAAGAGGCTACATCAGCGGCTTGAGAGAAAGATGGCATAAATAGACAGTCTGCAGCTTGCTGATCTTCACTACAAACTTGAGTTGATACTTGCTCAACCCAGGATGATACTTTGGTGACATCCCCGAACCCTTGCGATTCACCATCGATAGCCTTCCCATTTCTTGCTCTGACCTTGCGATTTCTGATATACTGAAGTGGATTGTAAGGCCGACCTAAAGAGCGTTGTGGAGTGATAGGCAATGCCGCACGCGCGTTTGGAGCCACTATTGGAGATCCAGGTGTGACATAGTCACCAGCCGTGGCAGTTCGTTCCAGTTGGGGGCGCTGGGGTTTCAGTGGTGGAACATATTGTAAAAGTGTCCGATAATGAGCCATAAGCTCAATCGAGTTCTTAGCCTTTTCTGCTCTTGCCAAGGTAGACGCAGAAAAGTGGTACTGATATTGTCCTTCAGGTCCTTCGAAAGCTGCTTGTAGAGGACTGTGTACTCTTGTTCCAGAAGTAGTCCTTGCTGCAGCTGCCATCGCCCTTTCACCTCGATCCGGTTTCGGGGACACATTTCTTGAGACCCTTCGTTGCTGTTGTAAATGTTGTCGAAGACTTCCACCAGCAAAACTTTCCCCAAAAACCTGGGACATAGGCGGCATTGGGCTCGACACATTTCTCCTCGCATTCCGTCTACTTTCGCTGAGGCCGAGTGCTAGGTTGACAATTTGTGTAGAGTCAACATCTAATCCTGTAGGCTTCGTCCTAGCAGTGTCTTGTGTTCCGTCTTCCTGATGTGTTTCTAGATTGGTCGTTTTGTCGTTGGATCCATTGGCAGATGTGACATTTACTGCGAGAGGGCTGCTCCCCACTCCTGCTCCGAGATTCGATCGTTTTTTTGTACTTCTCTTTTCTGGGCTCCGCACAACACTTTTGCCTTTCTGATCATAGCTTGCGGGTCGTTGTCGCGAAGGTGGATAGTCCTGGGCAGAAGTCTTTCGTATCGCATCCTCCGGTGTATCGAAGACAGAATTCGAAAGCAAAAATCCTCCACTCGTCCTACTACGATGACTTCTATGGCTTCCTCTTCCATCCTTGGCCACCTTAGGAACCTGCAAATCTGCATATCCTATCCTATCTTCACCATCTTCTCCGTCGTACACGCCACCTATTGTAAGACTATTCCTTTGGCTAGCAGCACGACTCGATTCACCGGTTTCGCTGCTTCCATAGCTACGACCTGCTTGCGAGCTCAGGAAGGTGCTCGAGGTTGTGTGGCGATCGAATGGCGCGGTGGTTGATGCATCTCTGCTCGAGGTAACGTCTGGCGCAGCATTTGCGTTGGATGTCATTGTAGTCGCTCATTTGGTAGGTCCTAGTTGAAAACCTTGGGAGATGGAAATACTAGGACATGTCGGCGGAGAGAAGAATGGACGTTGCTGACTCTGAAGTGCTTTGAATGTTTGTTGGTTGTGCACTCACATGCAAGCAGTCAGGGAAGATTTCCTGAATGCACCCTTGTGAGAGATGCAACTCATCTTGGCGTTGTCTGGGGTAAGTCTGCTAAGCTCAAATGCCGAAAGAGGCTTGCTGAACAGCAAAGATATCAGCACTTCCCCATGCAGGTACTTCAACCATGATTAATAAATTCACAGGTTTTATAGAGAAATGGTTCACAAGCGCATAATGCTATCAGCTACTGGAGATTACAATGTCCCATCTACAAACGCCACACACCAGAACTCCACACTTTTAAAATGCCAATCAAGCCCTAGGAGCAGCTTTCCCCGTTCTCTCAATTTTTCTCCTCTTCGCTCTCAGGGTCTCGGCTTCGGCGTCCTTCTTTTTATTACTGTATACCATCTTCTCTAGGATCTTCCTCTTTTTCCTGCTCATCATCATTTTGGCTCTCTCCAATTCCTCATCCTCCTCCTTCTGTTTCTTGACGGCTGTTTTCTTTGCATCAGCCTTGGCCTTAGCTCTAGGATCGATCTCTTTCTCTTCTAACACCACACCAGTCAATTCAGCCTCCAATTCCCGTTGTCTTTGAAGCGCTGCAGAAGTGCTTTCATCTTCTTCCTCTTCTTCTGCATCTGAGAATCCTCCGAATGAGTCCTCTCCCCCGGACCCCTCGGACTCTTCATCGTCATCGGATGCTGCTATATCCATGCCCTCGGCTGTAACATCCACGTCTATGTCCATGATCGCCTTGGGTTTCTGAACAGCCAAGCTATCCTCATCTGACAAATCTTCCTCCTCGTCTATGTCACTATCTGCCTCTAGTTCTTCACCTTCGCGTTCTTGCTCATTGAGAGGCGCGCTAGGATCGTATTGACCGCGAACTTTCTGTACAAAGGGGCTTAGATGTGGCGGCAACTGTGCCCCAGGAGCATAAAGATCAGGTCTTTTTAGCTCTTCATCATTGACACTATCCCAAATCCATTGTGGTTGAACATATATTCGTCCAGGGACACGGGATCCAGGCCTGACTTGTTGTGCCGTTTGGTTATCATCGGCTTGTGGTTCATCCTCTGGGTCCAAGATCAGCGGCGGTCGATCAACAACCTGATGAGTGATGGTAGGGTCGAGCTCATTATGTGTAAATGAACCCTCACCTAGAACTGCGTCCCAACCGATTCTCTTGCATCCAAACGCTCGGAGGAGAAATTCTAATGGTTGTCGGGGTGTTTCTCGAGATAAGAAGAAGGTAAAATTTGAGAAGAGGGTTGAAGGATCTATCGCTGAGTATGATGGCTGGAGCAGAACATCGCCTCCTGGCACAGCAGGCTCAAATTTATCGATAGTATCGGTAGGCTGTCCTTCCTCGTCTTCTTCGCCTTCCCCCCCAGCAAAAGTTTGATTGGTCGCTAGCTCTTTCTCTACCCCTTTCTCTGGTTGATTCAATTGAGACATCAACTTGTCAATCTCGGCTTGAAGTTTGGGATTTGGCTTAGACTTCTCTCCATTAGTGATCTGCTTAGGTTGCTCAATAATGCCAACACCGTTTGCTTCCAAGGAGAATGCGCCTAATTCTGCGCCTAAGTCATCCTTGCCTTTATCGAATTTGGGTGGATACACAAGCCCAACTGATGTATACAGTTTAAAATTGACGAAACCCAACAGTGTTTGGTAGAACTCGACGAAAGTTCCCATTATCCTGAAATCAACATCCCCTGTGACTCTCTGGTTGAATCTGTATGGCACCAACCACAAAATATCCTGCCCTTGAATTGTTGCCTGGTAATAGATACCTTTGATCGACAGGAAAGACTTCCGTAAACTATGTGAAACGATCAAGTAATGTTCAAATTCGAGGCATAATCGCTCGCATCTTGCAATCATTTTGGCAGGGACGGTGGGTGTAGTGGGGAGGTTGGCGAATAGGAAAAGCATGGATAAGCAATCATCGAGATCTCGCAATGCGTCGATAAAGGTTGGGTATCTTTCGCGGATAACGTGATCGAGTGTATACTTCGTACGCCCAGTCTTCTCAGGCCGTGAAGCATTTCTTTCAAGTCTTTGTGCATCGTGAGCGTCTCCTCGACCCAGAGCTTTTGAGATCTTCTTTTCGAGTGCTTTCTGTTCACGAAACTTCTGCAATAGCGGCTCATGAAGTAGATATTGAATATCTTTTGTGTAATAAAACGTAGTCGATGCGCTCGAGGATTTTGAAGCTTTCTTCTTGTTTCGTGGTTCGCGAGGATATATTCCCTTCCATATGCAAAGTTTTCGAAAGTCGGGGAGGCTGATTTGAAGTTTTCGTACGGCCTGTGTTCTTGTGATAAAGTTCTTAGCTTGGCCAGCAACTCCTTTCTTCTTGATTCTTCCCATGATTGCGTATGGTTGGAGATTTTGTGGTTGTCTGTGAGAACGTGGGGTTTGGTTTTCCAGAAAAAAAAGTTTAGAGAGAAGCTCAACTTTATCGCGATAGGCATTCATTGGTCAATTTGCTCACCGCCTTGCTGACCTGAGGACAGAACCAAGAAGGCTGCGAAACTCCAATCCATGTTGCATCACCGGCTTCATGAATTAATGGACACTCGCTGGTTGAGCTTCACTCCTTTGCTCAGACCACAAACAAAATGATTATTGACCAGAGGAAGTTCACCATATTTGCTGCGGCGGCGGTTGTCCGATTGTTTCTTTTCACAGCCTTCCCTGGACTTCCAGATTTGTTAACAGCACGCGTCGAAATATCAACACCTGTTACGAGCTTTAAAAGATGTGAGTTCTCAAAACCTGATCCACATTGCGATGATACTTATTCCAGCTCGCAGTGCAAGAAGGGCTCTTCCTCTATAACCACAATGTCTCTCCTTATGATGGCGGGGTCTATCACCAAGCCCCGATACTGCTCCCCCTATTTTCCCTCCTCCCAAGCTCAGCGACATACCCCGCATTTACATACCTGTTATACATCTTGGTCGACCTTCTGGGTGCCAATGCTCTTATGAACATAGCAAGATCTGGAGAGGCCGGATCCTCCAAGCTGTATACATCCCCAAGGAAAGACAAGAAATGGACGGCTTATGCAATTGCAGCTGCGTAAGTTCCCAAACGATCAAATTAATAATTGACTAATTTTGGGGCATAGATTTCTCTTTAATCCTTTCACAATTGCAACTTGTATCGGCCGACCTACGAGCGTTTTTACAACATGTGCAATCCTCCATGCTATTTCAAAAGCAGTAGCTGGATCAACTTTCACCTCGATGTTCGCCATTTCGATCGCATCCTACCTCTCAATGTACCCAGTCCTACTATTCCCCCCGTTGGTACTTCTATGCTATGATCGCAGAAGACGTAAGTCGCAAAATGAAACGATTTACAGCTTCGTTATTGGAAATTTTGTGGCAGTTGCCGGATTTTTATACTCCCTTTTCCAAATGTCCTCGATAATTACAGGATCTTGGGAGTTCCTTGAGTCCACGTACGGGGTGCAGTTGCTCCTTCCAGACCTGACTCCAAATGTTGGACTCTGGTGGTACTTCTTCATCGAGATGTTTGATTCCTTCAGGAACTTTTTCCTTGGAGTCTTCTGGATTCATCTATCATCCTATGTTGGAGGCCTGACTATTCGACTTCGACGCCAGCCGCTCTTCGTTCTCATAATATTGCTAGGAACTTTCGCCATTTTCAAGCCATATCCATCTATTTCGGACACGTCCCTCTTCCTCGCCATGTTACCATTATATCGACACGTGTTTCCATTGATGAGATACACGTTTCTAGCATTATCAACAATCCTCTACGCGACCTTACTTGGACCAGCATTTTACTATCTGTGGATTTATGCCGGGAGTGGAAATGCAAACTTCTTCTATGCTATTACACTAGTATGGAGCTTAGGACTTAGCATCCTGGTCGCGGATGCTCTCTTTGCGGTGTTGCGAGATGAGTGGGAGGTGGAACGACCAGAAATGAGAGGAAAGGAGATACGACAAATATGATGTGATTGAAAATATAACAACGAGAAAATTATGCCTCGGACACAAACCGTTGAAAATAAAAGACATCAAATGGTGATGGAAGGTGAATGCGTCCCTAAAAAGCTTGACTTTTTCTCAACTACTTTTACCCCATCATCACCATGCTTAGTTTTCCAAGCTCCCTGTCCTATTCCTAAGCTGTCCTTACTCTTCGATTCAACTCTCTTCCATGCTTCAACTTCAATCTTGCAACTCTATTCCTTCGTCTTCTCAGCCCTATTCACCTCAATCAACCTTTTTATCCTTCTCAATCAATTCCTTGTTCCCTTGTTAACTTTTCTTCTGTCTCGGATTATTCACATTCCTGATGTCCCTGGTCCCTCTCCCCCTTGCTGAAGTGCTACTTGTCACTGAGCTCAACCATTCCAAGTAATATGTTCGATTGAGGAGGCCCACAATAACCTTGAGAATTCTCTTAGTGATAAATGAAACGACTCTAGACTTTGGCCCTACTATTAGAGCTGGATTTCTCGCCTCGGCCTTGACCCGAATGCGAGAAATACGACCGTTTTAGATTTCGGTTGGCTGTCTCGCTAAGTAGCAAACATGGGGGAAATGAAGCTCTTGAGGCTGTCTGGAGTGTTTGATATTCCTGGCTCCACGGCATGGACTGATTTAAGGCTTTGCCCTATTCAATGCTGAATTCCGCACTCTATCTAGACGATATTATATCCATCTGATTAAAGTGCGATCTCGCTGACCTTTCATTAGTTTTCATCCTCTAATCGGGTGATCCCGGCTCAACGGTAGACAGGGACTTTCAGGGCTTACTATTCAGGAATTGGGATCTTTTAGATCTACATACTCCTGGGGACTAGGTACAATCCCCTCAACGATGAAGAACAAGACTCCTTGGACTGTCCAGAATGGGCCAAATTTTCGTCCGGCAATTTCTATCGAAATGCCCTTTTCACACTAGCAATTTCAAATCTGTTCACACTTGCAGCGTTCATGCCGCAATGGAAAACTATCCATCGCTCATTCCACCGTATATGAACACCACCTTCCCCCTTCAACCGTTAGTTTTCCCGGTAGCTTCCAATAATGATAGGCTCATAAACTAGCAGTGCATCTTGACCAAGTCGTCATCTGCAACCCAGATCCAGACTTCGAGAGTTTTGGGAGCTCGATGAAAAAGTGTGACACATGGAACAATATATTACCAAGTAAGTTTGGTTCCTATTATTACTGGAAAAGATCCCCTTGTTAATGTTTTTGAATTGATAGATGGACAAGGGAGTAAAGAATATCTACTGCATCTCCATGTTTCACCAATTACATTTTTCTTGTACCTCTCCCATCTGTCTCTCTATCTGATTTTCCCCCTGCTTACTGAACTCAACCAAAGGCAGGGCTTAAAGATGCATTTGAAACCATATTTTCCAGCTCCGCCACCAATCCCACCCCACCCCAATACTATCCAACAGTCTCTGATCCTCATCAAAATACAAACATATCGCAGCTCCTAAGCACTTACTGCTCTGCTTCGATTATCTTCGACAAGCAATAATATGTCCGAACGATATGACTCTTGAAGCTGCAAAGCAATGGAAAAAGACGAGGACAAAGTTGGTTGGTTGGAATGCAACGCATAAATGTCGAGATTATCAGCAAGTGTATGAGTTTGCTAAGAGGAATTCATATATGGGTGCTAGTGGCATACTGTAGGATACTGCAAATGGAAACGGAGCATTGAAATTATTGAAGAGCAATGTCAATAGGGACTGGAAACACTATTATCTCTCTAGTCACTCAACGATATTTCCAAGTTTGCGGATATCCTTCCTAAACCTGAAATGCCCTCAGATCCTTTGTTTTATAAGGTCATCAAGCTGAGTTCTGTGGAATTTAGGCTTCGCTACCCGGATTCCGCCTGGAACCCACACACTAGTTAGTCAGTGACACCTACCTTATGCAGATCCCACTCGTAGACCTAGCAAATACATAGCTTTTATCCCTCACTTCATGTATCACCACAAATAGATCGCATTTGAATATTTTATTACTTTAATTCATGCCTTTTTCAGGACTTTACACGGCTTTCTCATCTCATCGTAGGGGATCTACTCACCCACTTCTAATATTTAAACTCTAAGATGGTTCCTTCATCTGTATGGTATCATAGCTCTTCTTACTCAAAACACCAACTCATTTGGCTCCGCAATAATGAAGAAGCTGGATAATTAAAATGCAGATCCTTCTCACGTCACTCAAATTATACAAGCTATCAAGCTCGGCTACATGCATCTTAATGCCGCCTCAACCAACAGTACTGAGCGTGAATTTGGGGTCGTCATTGAAAAGTGTAGTCTACCCTGTGGGAAGTTATTTATTACAATACAAACCCTTGGTTCTTAGCTGATAGATGAGTTGCTTGAGGAAAGTTTGGAGCAGCTGGGGTTACACTATGTTGATATAGAATTTTCACATATTCTGTAGTTTTTGCGAGTTATTAGAGCATTGAGACAACGTGGAAAGGCTGGAAGCTGTAAAAGCTTCCGAAAAACTAAACTCAACTAAGGTCTCCAATTGCCTTCCCTCTCACCTCACTCGAACCCTCCACATATGCACTCATCATCTGGTTACTAATCAGATAGAGTACTGTATCTATGGTGCTCTGGTCTTATAATTTATGTCAAAAGAGAGGGGGGGGATAGGCGGCTACTCGCCGTTGTTTCCTTATACGGTTGCAAAACTTGGGTTAGTGAGTGGTAAATTTGTTTGCAGCGGTAATTGGAGAGGGTGTTTATGCTTTTATAACGAACTGGAAAGAAGAGAAGCCAAATAATGACATCCGTGTGACGAAATTCGACCTGACGACTGAAGAAGTTAAGAAGTTGACGAAGGTTGGGAACGAGATATATTTCACGGGGTGGATTACTGATAAATATACAGTAGATTATTGGTCTTAAATAATACTTAGGTAGTGCCAACATATGGAGTTGGATTTTGTTCATCATTTCGCAAGGCAAACCTCCAAACATTGTTACGGGTTGGTATGACAGAGACGCTAGAGAGGAACTGTAACAAATGAGACCATCAATTGTTTGTTCTTGGGAAAAATTGATGTCCCCGGATGCTAAAATAATGAGGTTGAGGAGATGCGTGAGATGTACAAGACGGAGCTAGATTTCTCAGCAAAAGCCCCGTAGCCCGACACCCCGCATAGCAGGGATGTAAGACACAGGGAATCTAATATTCCCTATAGGTAATATACTAAAATATGGTGGAATGGATATATTGGCCAACAGTATTATACCAAAAAGAAGGGTTTTCTAGTAGTTCGTAATTTTTGGCAAGGTATACAAATATATGGTAAGGGAGCACAGGAGCTAATCCTGTTCTAGCTAGCTTTCTTCGGGATCAAGAGTACGGTGTACACTGGCAGAATTATATTTACCTCGCAACCTATCTAGAAAACCTTCACCACAAAATGTCCCAGATAATGTGCCCTCTCCACTTCTACCAATAAATATGGATGAAGTCCGATCTTTCGGCTCAGAAGGCTCTATGCCAGAGGTCTCAGAGTCAATGCGTCCTAATCACTGGGCCGGCCCCGCAGCAACATGGAAATCTCTTACAGAGCAAGAGCGCGGTCTCGCGGCCTCTTTAGATGATCTCCGGAACCGTGATTTGAGCATACACCTTTACAATGCTTTTGCGTTGAAGAAGCGGGCAGCAGAAATTACGACAAAAGTCGCCGTCGGACTCGAAGTTGATGAGGACGATGCAGGAGATCCATTCGTGCCCCCGAAGAGCTGGACGGCCTGGCCATTGCCCCCTCGTGAGGTCCCTAGAGAGGGGGAGCTAATTGGAGAGCATGATTCTACTGAGAAATATACCTTCAAAATGAGGCAGAGCAATCGACCCAGCAGGAATTTGGAGGAGGTTCTTACGGGGCTGAGCTTGAAGTCGGCAAAGGAGATATTTGAGGAGAGGGAATGGGCTAGTGGTGACGAGGATTGGAAGGGCAGGCATGGATCAAGCAAGCGTCAGAAGGAGATAATAGATGCGAGTGGAAATGAGAACATTGAAGACGAAGATTCAGAACCCGCCATCAAAGGATCCGCAGAGCGACCAACGATCCTGAAACCTGTGGTTGCCACAGATGATGAACGATCACAACAGTTGTTGCGACCCACCATTCGGCATACTCTTTCAAAATTAGACGACATTTTGATGGCGCTACATTATGCGCGGAAAACCTGTCGACGATACTCGGAAACAATTACGGACGTATGGGAATCAGGAAGCGGTACGTCGGAGGCCGAAGGAGAACTGAATAATCCAGGAGAAATACCTACATTTGGAAACCTGGCACATCGCTCGAAGTCAGGAGAGCATGGCGGGAACGGAGAAGAGCTGGCTAAAGAAGAAGTTTTACGACCAAAGAAGTCTGGTCGAGGCAGAAAACCAAAGCAATATCCTCGCCTTGAGGGTGAAACAGAGCAAGAATATCATGTTCGAGTTGCTCGCGCCCAGAAGAAACCCTTGCCAACTTACGCTTCCCGCAAACCAACCGGACCTACAAGTGGAGAAAAATTGCCTGCAAGTCGGGCACCGACTCCGACACCACGCCAAAATCGAAGGAATTCCGAAGAGGCTGCAGACAAGCATTACAGAAGACTTGGGCTCCGTGACTGGAGCGAAGTGCTTGGCTCAGCTGCTCTTGTTGGGATTTCTGCAGATGCAGTTGCAAGAGCAACACAGCGATGTGCGAACCTGTTTGGGGAAAGCATGACGATGTGGTCTATGCCTGAGGCACCATTTTCTGAAAGCAACCCAGATTTCCTGTCAACTTACCAGCCCGAAGAAATTCCAGATCTTGATTCATATTCGATTTCAACTGAAAGTGTTTCCGAGGATTCAATGCCCAAAACTACTAAATCAATCAAGTACACCAGACCGTTGGGCTACGCTCCTCAAGTTCAAACTTGCTTTTGCCCAGTAAAAGACTGTCCTCGAGAACTTCAAGGGTTTCGCAATAAAAAACATCTCGATATGCACTTACAAAGGGCACATAAAATGTCGAGGGAGGAGATTGAGGAATTCGACGTTCCAAGCAATGACGAAATGGATGGTGCAGTTCATGTTGATGGCTTTCTAAGACCAGAAAAGCGAGCATGGAGAGAGAAGCTTAATGATCATGGAGCAAGCAAGAGGTTCAAATCAGAAACAGGTGTTTCGTCTCCAGATAGAGAAGCTTAGTTTCAGAAGCATCAAACCTCCTCCAGTAAAAGGCCAGTCGCAGGGCGATGAGGGAGTTCTAGAAGAGCCTAGTGGGCCATATGGCGCAAATAGGAAAAAGGAATAGGCTTCCCACCAGGTCCTATAGAATGGTAAGTACTCTCAAACTTATCAGCAGGTCCATCTCACTTGACCCCAAGCATCTATGAAATTGAGGTCGCTGTTGCCAGTGACAATCATTCTTTCATTTCAAAAGCTCCCGAAAATTTTCAAAATTTTATTCTGAGGTTCTAATACCACTAAAAGCGCTACCCTCGAGGTCGCGAATGCCTCAGGCCTCTTAATCTTCCATAAACTACACAATGTCCTTGCGTCTCCTGCTTTCTAGAAGCACGGACGAGCTTGAGGACGTTTAGTCCCAGAAATATTCAGGCAACCATTGGACCTTATACTCTCAGGGTCCACAGAAATTCATGGTGTCTTCATTTCTTAGAAGATAGAAACTCTAGCTGTTTTAACGTCCTATATCCTGCATGTGTTTAATATTTGTCCTGCGTCAGTGTGAGCGCTTGGCTTGGTGGTGATATCGAAGTAGTGAAGTCCTACCCATGGCCAACAAAGTTTTGAGGCTTGTGACCAATCACTACCTCGTAACCTGTGCGATATATCATCCAAAACAATAAACATTTTATTAGATTTTTGGTATTCGATCAATCAATCGTGAACAGTTGGTATCTAGTCTTAATGTTAATTGTAATTAATTGCTCAGTTAGATAGAGGTGGTTTCGTGCGTTAATTCTCAACACGCCTCATTGCAACTCTACATATTTCACAAGTGCAACAATTCTTCATTGTCTCTCCTTAGTTGAATTACCACTGTTCAGAGAGCTCATAAAAAAGAGAGACATGAGTCTATAGAAATATCTCAACAAAATACAGACAGCATAGGTTTGTCGGGGTTTGGCATAACCTAGACAGCACAGAAATCCAACGGCTGGGCCATACAACCAAATTCTTCAAACATCACTCGACAAACTCGACATGTGACTTTTTGAATATTGACCAGGAAGCCGGGTGTCTCAACACCTTGAAATTATCCAGGGCTTTCTAACTTTTGTTGCACATCGCAGGTCAGCGAAGAACACCGAAGCTTTTCTTGGCAACCAGTGGATTGGAGAACTGACTTGGTGCAGTTCGCACAATCACCGAAGAACGCCGAATGTCACCAGTTCCCCCACAACAAATATTTCGGCTCCAGTCACACAAAATACGTCACCAAACTTCTTAGTCTTTCTATTACTCAGAATGGCAGTATTAGTCGATACAATTGGCCGGTTGAGTATCGGATCACCATATCAATGGCTAGTAACAAAATATTGGCCACAGAAACCTGTTACCCAACGTGCTTTATTCAGCTGAGAAATTCTCATACAAACTCGTGGCAGGCTTGATTAGATCACCACAGTGTAAAAATACCTATATCTCGTACTCTTGTTGAGTTTCAACATACGGACATGACGATAGTCAGACTCATCCACCGATTTCCATCATAAAGTTAATCTATAGTTAACAGGTGATTTTCCCCAAATATGCTTTTATGATCACGTTAATGATCTGATTAAAGTAGGTTTCGATTTATCACAGCGAGAGATACATCTAAATCTCGTATGATCATGTCGCAAAAATCAGGTCGCCAACAAAAACCCTCTCCATTTGGGCTTCCGCCTCCGAAGATTCGGAGCACCCTCCGAATCATCCCCTCCGAAACCTGCACACCCATCCAACACACTCATTCCCCATTCAATCAATTGCTTCTATTCTCAAAATATTTGTAGCTCATCGCAATTCTCGTCGCCGAAACCAACCCAAATAGGCCTTCGAAAGGGGTCCGGTCACACGCCAAATATGGCTTAGTGGCTGATCAATATGCCTTTGTCGGCGACGATCCCTGGTCTTTCACGTCTTTGACCTTGATTATTCTATTCGCAGAAGTGGAAATATATTGATTTTGCTGTGCGTTCCTGCATCTTATCCTTTTTTGCAGGATGCATACACCGAACTTCCGAATTGTACCTGACAGGATTGCCGATATTTACCCCTGGGGGGTCAGAGGCCCCACATTTCAACGGTTGAATTGTCGTATACGGTTCCTGAGGGTTCCTGACATGAACTTTCCCTTCTGCGCTTTTTGGAAAATACGAAGCTCATTGCTCCGAGGTGCAGAAGGAAGAATATTGATTCTCTGAATGGAGTGATGTTTTCTATTGTTGCGTTTCGCGATTTTTCGGTCGCCGTCGACTCGCCGAATGTTTCCTAATTTGGAGGATCAATATAGGCGATCATGATGCAGTGAGCTTTTTCTTTTGAGAGGTCGCCGAACTCTCTTGATTTCTTTATCTTAAACACCTTCATAGGCAAACTAAAAGAGGAATCAAAGCGTTGCCAATTCAACAGAATTATTTCGAAGCAAAATTAATGCTTATACTATAATCTAAGTGTGTTTTACCTTGTTATCACATCCTGTGGTCTTATTAGGTTAAAGGTCAAAGTCAGGCGCGTGCATAAGATGAAACGGTATCTGAGGTGTGTACTTGTAGTCTCCGTGTTCTTAGAGAAAACGAGTGCCCTCAATACCTGAATTGCCAATTTCCCCAGAACTCAAGCCTTCGATATTCAAGGGAGTTTGTATATATTCATTTTACATCATATCTAAGCTGGAATTGAAAAATCTCGTATTTTATTTGTCAAGTTTTCTCTGTACGTACATCAAGATGACAATTCACTTGCAGTATCGGGAACAAACTTGCTTCGTAAAAACAAGACCTAACCGTGGGGCTATAACTTGATGGTTAAGGATTAATCTTGTCTCTTGGTCCCCGGCATCGGGAGGATGTATGCAGCGCTAGTCAGCAGATAGATGTTTATATTCATTTAGATCTAACCTTAGTTGATGAGAGAAAGTGGTGTAGCTAGAACTAAAAATCGTCTCTCCGTCTCGTAAATTATTACGTACATAAGAATTATTATGACTTTCCTCAGTAAGCCTCTGATCGTTAGTAAATATGCGTGCTGGTATCGAAGCCTGATTACAATTATTTTTGAGAAGCGCTGATTAAATGAAAGAGTTCCTTCCAAAGGCAATAATTTTTTTCATGCTCAGATGCAAAGGAAAGTTATTTTTTTCGAACTGTATACAAAATTCAGTGTTTCCAAAAGTAGAGATACTGTCATTGAAACGTGACAAGACCGCATCCGGAGAGTTCATCCATGTCAGTTCAGGGCATGACGCCTTACCTATTGTAGTTTAGCGTAGAACAGCTGGAGAGATTACCATCTCTCAACACCACTCCTTATAATTAATTAATCAGTTATTCCAATATATTCAGTACTGGCACAAGGTCCAATTGCATCAATTGCATCAATTGTAGAAGAACCCTTTGATCCAACAATCCATTCGCAGAAATTCCCCAGCTAGTTATCTCTTTGAATTTCTTCAGTAACTTGACTTTCGCAAGTCCCTAACTACATTTACTATGCACTCTTAATATGAAATTAATTCGTGAGAGAAGAATTCTCTTATCATATAATCGCCCTGCTACCGGGCCTTCCAAGATATAAGACCCTATATCTATAACCTTTCTCTGTTCATCCTGATAAGTAGTGCTTTGGAAAAGGAGTTCGCCGCGTGTCGAGTACAAGAGTTAGTACGATCATGAACGAATGGCCTCCTTTGATTCCTTCGAGGACCAGCCAGCCAGTCTTTTCAGCTCATATCTCTTTCCATATCTCAGATCCAGACTCGGGGCTCGGGGCTTGGCACTCAGACCCATGGATGAACCACTACTTCAGAGCTATATTCCGACCATAGTCCCGGCATTTGTCGTTATCTATGGTGCGAGGAAGAGGTTGTGTCTAACTCGGGAAGATCTTAATGTACTGTCCGCTCAGGAAGGACTTCAAGGTATCGATATCAACGGGGCCAAGAGATTGCTCAGAGCTCGTGATGCTTGCATGAGTAGAAGAGAAGAATTGTTAAATAAGTTTCCATCTCAATCGATCCTTTATGAGGTAAGTAATAGATTCTATTGAGGTCTTGGTAGCCAAAAAACGTCGCATTTGTGACAGCTTTTGCGCGTCGCCCATAGCAACTTTCTAAGCTACGATTTAAGGCTTCAATCGAAATAAATCAAAGAGGAACCCTTTATGCCAACGGCTGGTAAAAAGGTGCAAATGCAATCTTAACGGCGATTAGTGAAAAACTTTTCTCGACAGACATTAAATCGATCGGCTTACGATTTTACACTTTCACGCTCAGCTACATCGATACGCCGATTTACACATACAAAACCAGAAGATATTCAAAGAGATTTGGGTCATTCAGAGATAGCGTCTTCTAGCATATGGAACAAAGCAACTTCTCACCGCTTTTCAACGGTTGATGAAACAATGGCTGAGTTTACTAACTAAAGGAATATAACACGTAGGCCGAGGTTGCCAAATTCGAGTACCTTTCACCTTTTTCAAAGTGTAAATTGCGGTTGGTGGCTAGTTGATATCTTACAAATTTCGTGTCAGAGCTATTGAAATCGTAAACGTAATACAAGATCGTCTCTGAGTGCTTCGGGTTCATGATTGTTACCTATTAATAGTTTTAGCTAGTCCACGCTCCCACTTGTACTACAAAAAGTGACAGCTAGTGAGAGTAGATTTGAGTTGTGTATATGTGGGATAATATTTCCATTTCGTATCTCAGATTATAAATTCCTCCTTTACCCTCTCTATGACTCCCCCGATTAGCGATCTTTGATAAACCACATTCTTACGTAATGCTCAAGCTATGTTCGTAATGGCTCCTTTCTGAATCTCCAGCCATCTCATTTGACGGGTTAACATATCAAATCATCTTAGAGTTGCAACCTGTAACTAACTCTAAAATTTGGTGACCCCTCCGAATCACAGCTAATTTCCATAACCTCTGTAGTTACCCACACCCCTTGTACGTGAATCATTAGAAATTTATTTAGTAGGCTTATCACAAGTGAGCGTATTAAGTGAGAGTATTAAGTGAGAATATGTGTTAAGAGAAGTTGCCCCCAACCCCACATAGAATCGAAAACTCTCCAGGAACTCCAACCTATGTTTGCAATTTTCTTCCGCCAATGGTTAAATGAGGAAGCCCCCTGTTGAATATAGAAAACTAAGATAGGCAAGGACAACTGTTGCCTTCTATGAGTCATAATAATAGGTAGCAATAGGCAGCAATAGACAACCTTATGGACTCCAGGTCTATATATATAGCACTTCTCTCTATAGAAATAAGATCATCGTTGAACATATCCAACACCCCCCTCTCCTAGAGGGTTTACTAAATAGTGTTAGTAGGCCATAGCAGGGTATCTCAAGGTACAGCATGCCACACGCAGAATGTCTCAACTTACTAGAAATAAGTGCAAGATATGCGATCCTAATTAGCTTCAAGGATAGGATGGGTGCAATAATAACCTCTTAGATCCTGACGTTCTTTACATTGCCAAGAGTGATTGGCATTTACACAGCAAGAGAATAATTTTTACCTCTATCTGAATATTGATCGAAAACTATTATACTAACCGTACAAGTTCTTCTGCTTGCGACTGCAGGAATCTATCTTCCCTAAATACTTTCAATGCAATTGTATATTATTATCACGTGCCAGTATTTTTGAGCTGACCAGTTAAAAGCAAATGATGGGTTTTGCGGTTTTCTGCAAAACCCAGGTCATGTGGTTCCAACCACGGTCGCCTGAAATCGTCAGCATCATAGCGACACCTCTTCACCTTCTTTTAAGAATTTACTTGCCGCAATGTCTATTTCACAGAAAACGATCCGGATACACTGAGAAGTCACCTAATATATTAAAAGCCGTAGTAGGGGAGACCTACATAACATATTGGGTGCTCTTCACAATTGTCATCACTTCATGAAGTATATGACGTCCGATCATGTTTCTCAGATCGCACATATTGATTTTATAATAGCATTTATGAGGTAGAAGTCTCCCAACATCTGATTCTACTGCCTCAAAAGTGAGTGTCTGTATCACAATGGATCGGGTCAGGAACTTCCTAGATGGCCTGAAAATCGAAGACCCAAAGCATCAACTTTCTAAGAGCCCTATGGCACCCCCCTCACACTGGAATCCCCAAAAATATCCACCTATGCTAGTGACGGATCCCACTCTTGATGCACCGTCATCGCCAACTTTATCACCACCATGGTTGCCCTTGTTCAGGCTTACCGACACCCAACTCGAGAAAGAGCCCTCCCACTCTGGGTTCGATTCGTCTTCGTCAGCTCCAAGCCGGGCGAGCAGTATCGCATATTCAACCTGTTTTTCCAGTGGAGGAAGGTCTACTTCTACCAGATCATCATTGTGTTCCGCTAGGGCTTACCATTCAAGTCCAGAGAGACGCGATGGCTCTTCTGATGATGTTACCACCGTCCCATATCAACTCCCGCTTCTACCATATGACCAAGAGCCACTGTACGAGGAATACTTTAAAAGCGGGGACAGGGCAGTTTTGGTGAAAGCTATCAATGGCAAAAGAGCATTTCTAGATCAGAAGCAGATGAAAAGTGAAAAGGGGCAGTGGATTGAACATGACTTGGAAATGGAACGAAGACATATTCGAAAGATTAAAGCTGAAAAGAAACAAAAATCAAGGCCTCATCCACAAGAGGCGATACACTTCGGAAAACGGTGCAGGCCTCATTCTCCATGTCCTCAAGCGTCTTCAGGTATCGAGCACGCCTCAATGCAAGAGCTTGGCGAAGAATCTGAGAACATGGAGGACACCATTTTATCTCCTCGGGCAATCAATACAGGTTCCAGTCTTTGTATTTCTACCCGTTCAAAACCAACAAGTCCTATTGGGAATAGAACGGAGTATAGCTCTATGACGACTCGTTCTAAGAAAGATTCTCAGTCTGACTCAGGTTCATCGGAAGATGCTACCGACTGGGAAGACGAAAGCAACGTGGACGCTTCTTCCGAAGTTATGCAGTGTGGAATTCCTAGCCTCCTAGAAGGGAATTTGGGGAACGAACCTCCCCTGTTTCAAACGGATTTGTCACCTATAAAGTCTCGGTTAATTGATAGACTGATGCTAGATTTCTGGGCGATTTTCGATCGCAGCTGGCCACAAGGTATACAACAGCATGGCTCTTCAATTCAATCTACGAGTAGTGGCACAACTTCGGAATCTGGAGCGTCTCATGATTTTTCGAGCGTGAGGTATGGAAAGCATGGCCGAAGTGTCGAAGAAAACGATGAGAGTGATGATCACCAAGAACGACGCCGCAAACGAGCACCAGAAGACAGGTTACCACATGTCCGGAGGGACGACTCATTAATAAAACAGTTTGCTTGCCCTTTTCGGAAACATGATCCACGAAAATATAACCTCCAAGAGCGGCCCCGTTGTGTTCTTAAACCTCACAAGACCATTGCCCGGCTGAAGTGAGTTATTTCATATTCCCCCTTATAGGTAATTGCTCAATTCTAAATGACTTTACAGGGCTCACCTTTACCAATATCATCTCATTGAACAATGTCCGCGGTGCAAGTCGGTCTTTGAGTCTGAGGAAACGCTTGAGGCTCACAATATGGGTCAAGAGCGATGTGAGGCAAAGGTAGATGGTGTTGTGGACGGTATGACAAGGAGAATGAAGGACCAGATACACTGCAGAAGGAAACTACACCCCGGACAGACAGATGTAGAAAAGTGGGAGCAAATCTACAAAATACTTTTCTTCAACGAACCAGTACCTAACCCTTGTAGGTTCTCCTTCCCTTTGTTCTTTCGATGCTTTCCTGTAATCCCTCCATGGTACTTGGTTCTTATGCGCTGCAGATTTTGAGCCAGTATCAGACTACGACATGGAAAGACCGCAGTCACCAGACTCTGTCAATTTGGCCCAATACGAGGCCTATCTTCGTCAAACCCTCCCGACCTTTGTTCAGAACGCTCTTGAGACGGCAGTTGATAATGAATTACAGCCAATCGAAATACAGCTACAGCGTCGAATGATAGATATTATACGAGAGGCGCAGAACAAAGCCTTCATGAGCTTTCGTTCCAACCGCAAATCAGAATCTGGAGCCAGAACACCCGATGAAGTTCAAATGAATATAGCTGCACTTTCCAATAGGCATCAGCATACTAGTATTGAGACATTTTTCCGGCCTCCTCCGCCGGTAAACACTACATCATTTTCGAGCTCGGCCGATCTAAGGATTTTACAGCGAGATACCGGAATAAATGAGTTTTCCGACCCTAGCTATTCTTCATGCCCTTCACTATCAACTACGTCAGAGTATACTCTATCTGGCGTGCTAGATAGTGACGCCATGCTTTTCTCGAGCAACTTCGATCGGGTGCGAACGACGTCTGCCGCCCCCGCCACTTTATCCACCCTCGACGTACAACAGCCATCGAATATTGATAGAATAGATGATGCTACTGTCTCCAACTTTCTAGGTTCACCTCAGAGCCCGCCTAATCTTGGCTATACAGTACCAAATGAGCTTGACGCCCCCAAAGTTGCTGAGTATTCCAGTATTCTATGTGACGACCAACATATACAAACGACTAAGAACAGGCCCCTTAAGGATCTATGGTGCCTAGACCCTGATCTCATGGAACTCAACGACTTTGAATGGGATAAAGACCAGGAAATATGATCAATCCGATAGATACTTATACCTCTTCCATCTTAAGGGTGTTAGATTCTGTGCCTGGGTCACCCACCAGGCACAAACAGATAGAATATCAACAGTGAAACTTCCCCACATTTAAGCTATACATTATGACTCAAACCCGAAGAGAGCTAGGTCATTGTTTACTTGGAAATTCTCAATAATATGCTATAGTGGTACTAGGGTTTACCCCAATGCAGCAGCAAGGCTTTAAAGCTCGGGCAAGACCCTTCAGGGTATTTTATAGGGGCTACTCTTCAGGGACCGATAAACCAATCAGAGCCAGACCCCTTAACACTTGAATAAATTTCATGTTCAAGTTAATGTAGCCGTTTAAAACTATTCTCAGCATCGACAGATATTGTAGTAGTTTTGGAGTGATGTTGGAAATCCAAACCACGTGGCAGTAGTAAGCGAGCGTAACGTGGTGTATAACTTAGTATAACCGCAAGCCCACATTCTTAAAAGGGCTGCTTGTGCTTGCCGGCGGGGCATCATCTATCTAGATCACAATAATACTTTACCGTACAATGCTCTTCTTACTGCCTTGCCTATAACTGCTCCTAGGGCCTAGGATTACTCCTTAAGTAATAAAAACATATCTAGCACTGTCAGAATATCTGTCAACTACTCTATCCTCCTACTCGACCACGAATCATACCAGACCTCACTATTGCCCCAAAGAGCTCTTTCTGGAAAGTAATACACACGAGACACTACCTGATCTAGTTGAATCTGCATCAAAACCGGCCTTGATTAGACCACCCCTCGTACTGTATATAGGAATATCAATAAAATATAGATATAGCCTCTAGCATAATAGGCTTGCTTAATAGAATTTGATAACTCTATAAGGACATGAAGCACATGGACAAAAGTCAGCTACTCTAGAAGAGAAGGTTCTATAGTTAAAGGAAGTGTTTCAGCTGACCCACACCGTCATATCCCCTTTCACCACCTACGTGATATGTGCGCTTGTGACAAAGGGGCCTGCCATATTTTAAGAAAATAAAATAGGGATCTATAGATCTCAGAAGCATAATAACGTTATGTTGTTATAAATAAGGGCCTGGTTTAAGGCGAAGAGTGTAAAGAATTCAGCCAATTTAGGAATATAATAGGGCCCCCTACTATAAGCCCTTTAAAACACAAGATAGCCTATATTATTGAAGCATTCCTAATACTGTCTAGCTTCTCTATTACCCTAATTTAAACCTTACTAAGTATGTATTGAGTTCAATAAAAAGATATATTCAAGTGTATTATTTTCAAACTGATTATAATGCTAAAATTATTCCTTTAAATACTTTAAGAGAGATAGTTTTAGAGGCTTGGGATACTGTTCCTGAGAGCCACATAAAGAGTGTTTTTGAGTTATAGTGGCATCGTCGCTAGGCTAAAATTGTTGCTGATGGAGGGCCTACGAAACACTAGAATTTTTGGTGTTTTGGCGTTTTTATTATCATGTGATCAGCCTCCTTCTCTAATTGGTTATTAGCCCCTATAGAGTACCCTCAAAAAGATCCACTGTTACAGTTAATTTTGTGGGGGTAGGGGTACCGACATTTGTATCTCCTTCCTCTCAAGATTTCCTTAGTCCGTCTCCCTCCTACAATTCTTCATTGCCGATTACCCTCTGATCAGTGTCATCCAGAGGTGGACCTTCTGGTGTCACCGCAGCCTTACAATCAGCAACCTTGACCTCTTTACAGACATTCGGCCCCGTATTCTTTGGATCGCACAGCGTATTGGCTGACGTACCCGGTACGACAGCGACACGGTGTTCATGACCAGGCCACTTCATCCGCCACTGTACCTTGACATTGTCGTTATCTGTGCTATCTGCCTTATACCCAGGCCTCGTCAGACACATGGTCCCGTACGGCGTCGGCGCACAAGAAGTGGTGGGATGGCACAAGTTCTTGCCAGGCTGCGGAATACAAGTGAAGCAACCCATCTGATTAACCGCCACGGCAACCCTTTGGACGAAGGCATTGCCACCCGGCGTCCCATTTAGAAGGAAACGGACGAAGCATTGAAGGGTGACATTTTGGGCGGCGTCATCGGCCACCTTCACCGTCTCATGGAAGGTGACAACAGCGCCGCTACTCACTTTGGTCTCAGTTGGGGTAAATTTGACGGTTAAGCCCACATCGCAGGAGACTACATCTGGTTTGACGGTAACTTCAAGGTTCTTCAGCCCGCTGGTAATTGCCTTGGTAACCGTGTCAACGGCGGAGTCAATAATGATGCCACCCGTGGCGGTGGTCACCTTGGTGGCCTGGCCGGACTGGTCAAGTTGTTTGTTTCCGACATTAACGCCGATGACGCGAATGGCTTTTCCCTTCAGGGCGGCGATGGTATCACCGTCCAGGGTGTGTCCGTTGCTGGGCTCGTGGCTGGGCGCGTCACTGACGAGAACTATGATGCGGCTACTATCCCCACGGAAGGTAACGGCACCGGTGGAGAGCTGAAAGAGCGCGTTAATCCAGTCCTCGGGTATATCGCCGCCAAGCTGTGCTCTCAAGGAGTTGACCGCGCTCTGTAGGGTAGGGAGGTCACTTGTAAGCGCCTGGTTCACTTGGAATCGGTTGGGGTCTATAAAATCGCCAAAGCTGGCCACGGCGAACTGAGCATTCGGCTGCACCCTGCTAACGTCGGAGATCACATTGACCAAGTTTGTCTTGATGTTTTCTATGGAGCTACCCATACTGCTAGTAACATCAATCAGGAGTACCACATCCGGTTTTGGTGGGATCTCTGGTGTGGTGACGACCTTGTCAATGTTGAGCAATGTACCAGGGTCGGCATCTTTGCTAACGGAGGGCGGCGAGACACCCGGGCCAGCGAGGGCAGACCCAATGAGGGCGAAGGCTAGGGCAGTGGTGTTGGAGAAGCGCATACTGTGAAGGGCTCGATGGTAGCTTAGGATCGGGGTGGGGGTATGAGGAGAACAAGGGAGAGTGAAATCGCGGTACTGATAAGGTTGAGGGGTAGTCAACTGGGAGAGAGATGATGGTTCTAAGGCTGGCGGTCCCTCTCATCTTATATTATACTTAATGTCTCTCGCTATAACAGACTTTAGTTGGCCATTCTCATGGGCCATATATTACACGTGGCTAGCCGTATTAGAAAATCGGTGTGATAGTTCCAACAGGAGCTGAAAAGGATTTAATGTGAGTTATTGGTTACTCTGCAGACTACGCAGGTATCAGGGAGTAGAGAAGTGTTCCCAGCCTCTCATCCGACAGAGGCTTGACGGCATGGCGGCTTATGAGTGATAATGAAGCTAAAGAGAGGACGAAGGTGTCGTTAGAGTGAAACCTATTCCACGAGATGTTCTAGTTGGACAATTATGTGTAGCGTGTGTAACATCTAATGTTTAACTGGATTAAATACTCAGGTTTAACAGCTTTTGAGGAGTTCAAATCAATAGAGTAAGTGGCAATATTGATGGTATTCCAATATTCAGTATGGTGGTTAAGTTATTAAGGATCAGGTGGCTTCAGCATAGGATTCAATAGGCCTAGCTTACTAATAACTTATACGGCAATTCGGACATGGCTGCTTCAGGAAATATGATTAGCAGAATAAGCGAAACCCAAGACCACAGGGCGCGGGTTTCTCCTCAAGCGCTAGCACTCTTTAGTAGATATCACCAAAGCTTGATGTCTTATAACATTATTGAGCAAGTTGAACCGCATATCTGCAAGATATTGCACGTCTGTTTTGTGTTTCATATTGAAGGTAGGGAACTGCAAGAAGTGGACGAATCTGGGGCAAAATAACCCTACAAGGCTCGACAGGGCACAAATAAGGGAGTGGCAGACTGCCAAGAAGCTGAGGTTTTATCAGCCGTACGTGGCGGCTTACTCTAAGTCAGATCAGCGTATATGGAACTACCAGAGCCAACTAAGCTTAGACATGCAGGCTGCGAGGGAATACAACGCTGCTGAGGTTCGTCGGAATAGCTCGAGGATTGTCTGGCTGGGAGATGAGATGCTAAACATGACAGACTTGTGACCGCTTTATACGGGCGACTATGAATGGCGATAACTTGAACAGGAATGTTCTGTAGGAGCCCACTGACGAGGTTCAGCTGATGAGGAGGTGCCACGACCAGCTAAAACCCACGTTTACCTAGGCAATCGAGTATCACTAAATTCTTCAATATAACGTAGGCCTTTCGCCACTGGGGTAATAGTATTATTATTCGATAAACTAATCGCTAAGAGAGAAAAGAAAGAGCTTGAATTTGGGTGGGGTGATGATAACCCCTCCACCAGGATAGAATATACAGCGTAACACAGGCTGCTCCTATGCTAAACCCTTACAGGAGGCTAGAACTCTTACCGTGAATCTTAAGAAGCTTCTGTGTACATCATAAGGTCTAAAGCAGAAGGGAAGAAGGTCTGCAAGGGTCACTAGCTAATACACCAGTTGTTGAATGCTATCATATCATCCCCAGAAATGGAAATGCCATCACTATAGCCCAAATAACTTCGCTGATCTAGTGATCGCTTGCTATCGGTCGAAGGCCATGTATGATGCAGTTTAGCCTCGCATCAGCCATAACCCTTGACAGCCTTTAGCCTGGTAAATGATTTTATAAGTGAAATTATGTCGTAATTAGTAGTTCGGGAGGAGCGGGGTCGTTTTACACTAGCCCAAAATCGTTGGTTGCTTTGATAAGAAGTGCTGACTTGCCTAGTGACCTAGTATGAATTTGCGTGCCACAGCAGCCACAAGGCCGATGATGGTTTTCTAACATACTAGTGAGACCTTAAAAGCTCAGATAGGACCCTTGTATAAGAATTAAAAGTGATAAAAGCTCGGCGATCGAGCCATGACGAAGGAAGTCTATTGAACTATTAAGAGGGACTATCCGCGAATCAGGCGCAAGAGTAACGATGCGAACGTAATTTTCTAATAGGAGAAGTTCAGAATGTTTTAGGGTGGTCACGGTATATAACTTATACGAAAATATGAGAGATATCAATTTATGTACATAGTTTGAGATGCTAAGAGTTAGAGTGCTCATTTTTCCTGGTACCTAGGGAGGGTGTTGGATATTTTCAGAGATGATGTTCCGTTCTCTCTGTAGTGAGAAGCGTGCTATATAGGTATCGTAGGACTCAAGTTTCTTGGACCACATGTCAGTAGCTGGCCTATACTCCCTGAGTAGCTGAACCTTCGGAGTCTCTGACTTGATCCCAGACTCATATATCCAACAGAGGTGTTGGATATTTTCAGCGATGATCTTATTTCTATAGAGAGAAGTGCTATATATATAGACCTGGAGTCCATAAGGTTGCCTATTCCTGCCTATTGCTATCTATTATTATGACTCATAGAAGGCAGCAGTTGTCCTTGCTTATCTTTGTTGTCTATATTCAATAAGAGGGACGTTAACTATTTTCTTGCCAAATGAGAATATGTATCCACATTTTCTCGAGCCCAACGCGCCATTGGTTTTCTGATGCAGGAAACCAATAAGCAAGTTCACCGTGCATTTCTTTCACTGGCTAACACTTATCTAGATTAGTGTGAAGATCATAGAACATTGAAAATTTGAATTAAAACTGCAAATGAGCAATGTAATTTATCAATTGATGGGTACTACTACACACTCGACGATTCTAGACCCCAAACTATCAGGAGCGAGAGGTCTTCACTAAACCTTTGAGCTTCTACTAGCTCCTGGTAATCAAATTATAACTCTAGGCTGTATCTGAGTGTCTCGCCTTGTGTATTTATTCTTCTAAATCCTAGGGACACACCAAAGCCGTGGCCGGCTCAATCCCCCTACCAATCCACAAAGCAAAAAAATGCAATAAAAATCTACAACCACAGTCCTCTCGTTGATCCTCAGCTACTCCAATTCATAACCAATATCCTCGTTTAGGATTCCACGTACAGGATGCCCGCGACTTTTTAATATCCTCTACCAATAAAGACAGATTCCAGACTTTAGATACAACTCTATAGTACTAAATTATTCAATAGCTTGATGAGACGTTTGGAGAACAGAGCTGCTATTTTTGCTATGAAGATCTTGAAATATCTCGCCTAGGAATTTTGAGACCCGACTTTCAACCCCCCCACGCCCCCTTCCCCCCATCTACAGCAAGTCTATGATTTAGGGGAAATAGCTTGCTCTTTAGCAAATAAGCTCTCTCTATCTTTCTTGGTCATTGTAATCACCCAGAGTTCCATAGTCAGGGCTAGGATTCTCGGTCCCAAGTTAATTGTCTTTGTAACTTTCTAACTACTGGTAGGAGCTCTGGAGAGTTCGTCTTCGTGATACCATTTTATATATGTAGAGATTAAAATTGAAGGTACTAGAAAATGTTGGAGCCTGAGAAGAATTAGGGATTTTTTTATTTTCTGTATACGGTAAACATAGTGTTGGAATAATATCACGTGGTTTACTACGTGATTTACATACTTCCCTTGTCTATTTAAATCTCATCTTCTAGCTTAGATCCCAAGAGACGCACTTTACACCTTCACAACAGCACATATAAGATTCGCTCTATATTTGCTTAGTGACACGTGAAATGCAGTCCAATCACTATAACTTAGTGAACCGACACATAGATTTTGTGCTAGAAGTGAATAAAGTGCCTGGTTGTTTCAATATATAATGTGGAGGGGATCAAAACCACAACTTGAGAGCAGGAAACGAGAACAGGATCTGGTACGTAGAATAAGGTCCTCAACCTATAGACTTTGAGAGGCAAGCATCATGAGAAGAATATAATTAATAATAATTGATTGATTCAAAATACAAATAAATAAGTGGTGGTGGTGTATGAGTTGTCTGTGTCGGACTCTGGAAAAAATCCAACTATATGCTTCTAGTTCATCACGTGATTTCCAAACCAAAGCTATCCCCACCACAATAAGGGATGCTTTATCTCAGATCTGAACATTCATCACCCGCCCTTTTGATTCATTTATAGTCTCCATTACTGTCTCTCTTTAATTTAAATTACTTTATGAAGTGAAAATAATAAACTAGCAACCTAAATTAGTAGAATTAGACAGAAACTTGCATATGACCTGTTGAATGAGCGATGCGCATGGACTTGCTTTTCTAGACGTAGCGCTGCAATCAAAACCCAACCTACCATTTCCTCCAAAAAGCATTCTCTTATATAGTTAGATCAACCAGTCAATTCGAATCTAATTCATAAATGTAATCAGCAAGCTATGGCTCCCCATACACCCTGGTGCAAAATGCCCCGTTATGGAGTGCTCTGAGTGATGCTGGGTACCAATATAATTACTGCAAGGCTCCTTATGTAGACCAAAGGCTTACTTGAGATTATCAGTAATGTTTACTCTTATAGACATACAGGGGGGGAGCAAAGGCTCTGCGCTTACCAGTCACTCAGCGACCCGCTCCTCTAGGGACAAAACAAGATTCTTTTGAGGAGAATGATAGGGTTGAGTATGCTTCAGGGGTGGCTGTCTGATAATTTAGTATATTAAAGGTGCTGGATTGAGTAAATTTGAGTTTTTGGCTACTCTTTGCTTTTAGAGTGCCTAGTTGATCAAGTAGGGGGACAAGGGGCGCGTGGCTGTGAGAAGATCCGAGGATCAGCAGAAGTAATCGCTTCATATGACTTTTAAGTTGTTATTTACAGAGAAATCATTTAGATTAAATTTATGAGCTGCTGAGTTGAAGTGCTAACTTGGGACTTTACGAAGATTCAACTTGTCGTGTAATAGCGGGGTCGCGAAACCTATGGTTCGCAATCCCCTGCTTTCAGGAGGCAAATAATATAGCGTGGGCACGGATGTTTCAAGCCTAAAGTACCAAGGGTAAGTAGCATTGACTGTATTCATTTCAGGCTTAAGAGGGTAGAGTATGTTTGGAATATGTATAATTTAGGAAGCAATTAGCTGTTCACATCAGGTTAAACTCAAGAAGTTGATGAACGTTATTACTGTAGTTTAACCTTTTTAGTCACTACTAGAGTATCATTGGTGTGGCACCAAAGGATCTTTCTTCACTAGTTCATTAGCCTTGTAATCCAGAATAAATCCCCCGAGATGTCGGCCTCTTATACACGCCTTTTCGACTTCTTGAGACAGTCAACGAGAGGATAAAAGAGCCTAGCCGTGAAATTTCTAGGAAAATAAGGTGATGTAATGGCTATAATGGTGGATTCTTTATTGAGGGAAGTCATACCCACCCCCCGCTCTCCCCCCTCCAGGTACTCTGAATATCGAACGGTGCTAAGTGTTTTGTTCGGTACGGGTGCCTTGGTGAAAATTGCAGCTGCTTTTTTTTATGATGGAAGTTTCCCTGAGGTTGATGCGAGCATGTTGACGCTGGTCGTAGAATATGGTATGGCCCCTCTTTAAAAAGGGGTGAATCGGGTATGAAAGAAGCCGTGCAAACTTCCCATCAAGGAGCCGGAGCACTTGAACTCCTCTCTCCAACAGCCGGTCTCTCCTTCAACCTCAGCTGCCTCTCCATCACCGGCAGCAACTCTGGAATCCGGAACGGTTTCGTAACCACACTATCCATTCCACATTCTTTTGCCGTTGCAATCTGCTCACTCCTCGCGTTTGCGGTCACAGCAATGACTGGTACATGGCCAATGAGTTTTCCTTCTTGTTGTAACTCGCGGATCTTCTTCACGCACGTAAGACCATCCATGACGGGCATTTCGAGATCCATGAGGACTATGGAGAGGTGTTCACCATTTGTTTGTTTGCCGACCCAGAAGCGTGATTTCTCGAGGAATTCAAGAGCTTCGAGACCGTGATTAGCTACGCTGACAATGCAGCCGGCACTTTTGAGCTGTTTGGAGAGGACCTTTTGGTTAATGATGTTGTCCTCAACAACGAGAACATATTTTAGTCCCACGGGTGCGTCGGCGGCTTTCTTGGTGTCAGATTTTCCGACTCCGGGGTTTTTGATTCTTTCAATCGCTGTTGGGCCGAGGATCCTAGTCTGGGCTCTGAGGTCGATATTTTTTAACTTGGACACTGGACTAGGGTTGTCAGGTGGACTGCAGCGACGTGCGCGGACGTAAAAAGCGAACGTGCTGCCTATACCAGCTTTCGAGGCAACCCCTATTTGCCCTCCTTGCACTTCCGTAAGCCGGCGAGAAATGAATAATCCAAGACCACTGCCACCGTACTGCACATGAGTTTTTGGTGATGCTTGAGAGAATCTTTTGAAGAGCATGTGCTTTTCTTGCTCATCTAGACCACGCCCAGAATCTTGGACCTCCACAGAAACATACAGCATCTCTCCAGAACCTGAGTTTGTGCCAAGAGTCTCATCTTTGTGGTTACCACTCCTCGGAAGATATTCTAATTCTTGATTGCTTTGAGGCTTTTCAAGAGAAGCCCCCATTATGACTTGGATTTTCCTCTTCGGCTCTAACTGTGTGAATTTTATAGCATTAGTAATGAGATTGATGAACACCTGAAGAAGTCTACTAGGATCTAGTTTGACCCAGTCAATTGTGAGTTGCTCGTATGAGGGTTCTATGCGGAACCGAAGTTCGATGTCACTCTTTTGTAATTCGCCGTCGAACATTTTAAGTGCATTCTCTATGACAGAGGTTGGTTGTACTTCAACCGGTGTGATGAATAGAAGGTCAGAATCGAGTTTGGACAAAGTCAAAATATCGTCGATAATTCTCTTCTGGTGCTGAGCACAGAGGATAATAGTTGATGCTGCATCAGCGTAGCCGTCAATAATTTCTCGAGGAATGACAACGTCCTTTTTGTTCCCTGTGTTGAATTCAGCCAAAGAATCCCCAATCCAGTCAGCGCACTGGATTATGGCACTTAATGGATTTCGCATTTCACTAGATAAGTTAGCAGATAATCATGAAGATCATGGAAGTACGAACTGAGAAGTCATATCGATGAAGCTTTCCTGTTGTCTCTTCAATTCAACAGCCTCTAGCATCTTTCTCTTCTGGAAACCCTCCGTCCACTTCTGCCGACTGATATCTGTGATACAGCCTAGAACTCCAAGCACAGTATCATCTTCAGCTTTCTCGGCATATGCTGCCGCTATGATCCACGTTGAGCCTTCTGCCTTTTCTCCAGCAACAACTTCATCAGCCACCCATGGACGTCGAAGTCGCAATTCGAACGAGACGTTATCGCCTTGTAACAGTTTCGCCCATTCGCGGTCCACAATCCCATGGTCTTCTGTGTGAATCACATTGTACCAGCTCTGTAGTTGTGTAAGTCGGGTGACAGGAGCCGTGCTTTCATCTAACGTTACCATGGGATAAGAAACATCGCGAGGATGTTCGGTGAGGCTGCTTTAATGTCAATACATGCACGTAAAGATTTATCGATAACATACGCATAATAATCATTATTAGCGTATATCAACACACCAGCGGGATCAATGTGGAACATTCCGACAGGGGCTAGATCGGCCATGCGTCGGAATCTACTTTCGATTTCAAGTGCTTCGTGAGTTTGTATAGCGAGCTTTCTTGACAAGAGATTTCTGTCACGATCAGCTTCTTCTGCTGCCAATCTGCCACGCCTTATTTCATCTTCAAAGAGCACAGCAGCCTTACAATAGGTTAGCACAGTATGAGTAAAAAAGAACCAATTACAAACTTACTGCCATAGATGTTGTCAATTGCCGACTCAGCAATCCAATAAATACCTTGTAGTCCTCATCGAATCGTTTTCTAGGGTTGATACCAAGAATTAAGAACCCAAGAGTGGTATCACCCGTTGAGCGTATTGGCAGAAGCACAGCGGAATCATAGGAAAAATCTCCACTATTGGCCTGCAAGTTATCTGCAACTGCTTTTGGTAAAGTTTTATCAGCTGTCCGAAGGACCTTGGAAGAATCTTCCTTGAGTAATTCCGGGAGATCAGGGAGAAAATGTGACATGTCTTCATCAGAGCTAAGTCTTGCAGGAATTATGGATGGCCCTTCAGATACTCTGATAAGACCTTCGAGATTCCAAGACCTTGACCCGTGGCTTACCTCTGATGTTTCGGAAAGATTCTCGTTGACATCCCATCCTGCTGAATAAAGGAGAGCGAAAGGAAGGTCGAGATGATCAGGCTCTAAACCATGAAGAAGTTGTTGCCAGAACTCTTTGGGTTCCCTAGATGATGATATATATTGGCCCAAACGTAGCAGAAATGCCATTCGCCGATCTGTGATTACTTGTCTGGTCGTGTCAATTACAGGATTATAGCTGTACTAAGGTTAGTATGTACCAACCCTTTCGTAGTTGGTGTGGCTAATCGAAGAGAGGCCAATTAAACACTTACAAAGCAACATTTCCATCATTAGCCGAAAATGGTATTATAGAGATTGAGTAGTATGTCTCCTCCAAATACCCGTGTCTCTCAATATAGAAGCGCGCATCATCAACAGTGTAAGATACTCCAGTCTCGGCAGCCTTCTCAAATGCTGGCGTGAAATCCCCCTCCACTTCAAACCAAGCCTCCGCAAACGTTTTCCCCATCATACCAGGATGTCTTTGGCCAGTGGCTAGAACATATGGTTCATTATAGATGATAGTTCTGCTCTCACCCCAGTACAAGGCAGCAGCTCTTGGATCATTCATGAGGAAATTGATCATTCTCCGCAATTCGATTGACCATGTATTGACAGGCCCCAATTCCGTAGCACCCCAATCAAAATCGAGAAAAAACCTTAAGTGAGGAGACAATTCTATTGTAGGGTTTGGTTGCGTGATATCAAAAGGCCCCAGATCATCGGAGCTTTTAATACTGTCACGTCTAGGAAAATCAATACTTTTTTCCGAGCCACTCTCTCTTGGTTGTACAGATGGAAACGTAGGGATTGAATCTTCCCTCACCAATCTGAATGCAGCTAGTTGTTCTTCGAGGGAGCTTTGCGCTTGTTGATTCGATCTCGAGGAGGGCTGACTTGATCGATCAAAATATTTCGATCGAGATCGACCTCTTTGAGATGCCTCAGACATAGAATGTCTATATGTAGTAGCCACAGAAGCACTTCCAACATCACCTGTGACAACTCTCCATCTCTTCCGTAGGGTTCGAGCCGCCCATCGAATTCCCCAATAGGATGCCGATGGCATACCAGAAACCTCGGAAGTCGCCCAATGCAGGAAAGAAGCATGTTTCGACTCTGAAGGATTCTCTCTTGAAGATTCTCCATCACCACTGTTCAACTTAACACCCAAACCCTGCAATTTCTGTAAACTCGGATTCTGGTATATAGGAGTAGCCCTCGAAGAGGCTAAATCGATCACAAATATCGGTCGGTCGTCGCTGTCGAGGAATTCGAGTAACCCCACTGCTGCCAGAGTATCATCATTACCTTCACTGGTAGGATTCGACCTGGTTGGAGTTGTCATGCCTTGTGACTCTGATTTGGGGGGGTTTTCATCGATATGTGAGTCTCGCTTGGTAGGAGGATTGCCAGCTTGGGGAGGCCACTGTTCCATTTCAGCATTCAGAGGTTCTAGTCAGCACTCTCAAACCGTTGTGATCTGATCGCGATCGAATTTGCCCACAACAACTGCATCTGCCAATCCGAACACAAATATTCAGGCCTTGTTCTGCTAGATCCAAAGCTCCTTCTGACGTAAGGGTATCTTCGTGTCTGCAACTTGCAGGTATCGCAAATCCCGCCGGTGGATAGGAGGAGTCGCAAAGGCAGCCAGCATGCTCGCTAGGAAACGGTAGGAAAAACAGAAGCACGTTCGGAAGAACGCTGTACCATACAATAACCACAGACTAGGTTCACGACTTTTTGAGAGAAGTATTGAGAAGCGGGTGCTAGATTCTAGAACTTTGGGAGTTGACACTAGAACTTTGTCTAAAACAAGAACTGACTAGCCGCAAGATGACGATGCTGGCTTATATTCTTGGTGGGTAGAAACTATAAACATAGGATGAGTGGGGAAAAGGAAACTTGATACTTTGTAGAATGCCATACGTTGAAATGCTGAAGAAAGGTTATTCCTTGAATGGTGATTTTCGTGGCGTTTCCAAGATGATCACATTGTGGGCACTTGGGTTGATGGCAGGAAGCGTGGCTTGGCAGCAACGAAACTTGCATGAAGCTGGTGGGCCAGGCCACGTGCGATTGATACCTGTAGGCCGCATCGTCAATTTGCCAGTGTTAAGAGTCTCTTGTTTGGATATGAAAAAATAACAAAAGAATGAGTCTCATGTGGACACGAGTCAAAATAAGCTCGTCGATGATGAGAGACATTAAGGTCGTACAACTGACATCTATGACGTAAGAATTTCAGCCTCTCTAGGGAGTCGGAAGACAACAAATCGCATAGCACGTGACAAATATGACAGACATCAAGCTCAACATAAACTCATTGTATAGTTTTAGTAGAAGAATACTTTGCAATGTTGTGAGTAGCGTTCCATTTTGACTCAGATCTATATGAATACAAACAATGTTGTACACAACTCATGTAGTTTTCCACCCAAACCACGTTCGCAACCTGAGTAGTCCTCGAGTTAGATCAGTCACCTTCCTCCATCTATACAATGCCAAAGCGGCGCCAACAACTACCGGACTCGACACGAGACCGATGAGACTCATGATCAGTAAACGGCCCTGGCGTTCACTTTTCTTGATTACCTCGCTGTATCTTTCATTCCCAAAACTCACTCGAGAGTATTTCGTCTGCCATCCAAGACTAGGAACATACACGCTGAGAGTCTCCTCGAGCCACTTTCGCAATGTATATATTGGAGACACTACCGAAGCCCTCATTTCAACATAATTTTGAAGGGCAAGATCATTGATCACGTGTGCATCTTCCTTCCGATACCTTGAGTATTCCTCGAGTGCTTTCTCACGCTGGGCAGCGATAGTGGATAAGTCCCCTTCACATGTGGGGAGATATTTGTCCATGATTGAGTACAGAATTCGGATATCCTCCAAACCAGCATTCATGCCTTGGCCGTAGAATGGGACCATAGCGTGAGCGGCATCGCCAACTATAACAACCGAACTAGAGAAATGATGTGGCTGACATTTTATGCTGATAAGAGGCAAATGGGGATTCTCTTTGAAGGATGATATGAGATCAACTGGAGCGATAAGAGTGGTGACACCTGGGAAGTTCGTGTCGAAAAAGGCGGGGACTGAATTTGGGTCTGCTTCCAGTCTGTCAAAATTTGCGCAGGGCATGAATAAGGTGCAAGTAAATGAACCGTCCTGTTTGTGTGTTAGTAATGCTTTCATGAGAAGATTCCAGCAAGCTTACAAAACTCGGTATTGCAATGAACATGAAGTCCTTCCCAGGCCATATGTGTAGGTGATTAGGCGAAATGCGAAATCTCTCCTCTACATGCCAAGTTGATTCTTGTGCAGGTATCTGAAATTCACACCATAGAGTGTCGATATATTCTTGTTGATAGTCCATTCTTGCATACTTCATCAGGTGATATCTTGCAGCAGAATGGGCACCATCAGCGCCGATCATGAAGTCGAAGTCAACCTCAATTTCTCGATTTCGACCAGTGCTCGTAGGATTACCCGCAACTTCAAACCAAGCTTTACGCTTTTTAAAATCTGCCCCAGTCAACTTATGGTTGAAAACTAACTTGACATTCGGCATAGCATCCAGCTCATCAAGAAGTGCCTTGTTTAGCCCTCCTCTATCAACGGCATATATCGCCTAGACATTTCTTAGTTTTAGAAATATAATTTAGGCAAATGCCATACTCTTCCATGAACATCATATACTTGGGCCTGCTCATACAGCTCTCCTGCAGCATTTTTGCCATGAATCATGCGACCATACATGGGAATTGTTTCGCCAAAAACTTTCTCCAGAAGCTCTGGCTTTCCAGATTGCCTCATAGCATTGATGCCACGTTCCGAAAGAGCCAAGTTGATGGATTTGGTAAAGTTCAGAGGGACTGTCGACGGATCTCGAAGATCTACCCGACACGGTCAGATCATGAGTTTCAAAAGAATTTGCGCGTTCGGAATATAGGAAATGGCCATCCTCAAGAGAGATAAGGATTGCATCTAATAAGCATGGATTTCTCCAGCTCAGCGTGAAACAATACATCAAAGAGGTGTTCATCTCCGTCTTGCATTTCGCATTCGCCTTGAAGCAACTGATACAGGAAATATCTACGCTGCATACAAGTTCTCTATCACAACTTTGCAAGACAGTGTTGCGATAGCCAAATAGTACTCTTGGCTTCAAGAGCACTTTGTAAGAGGCTGCTAAAATGGCCTCAAGTCTTGCGGTGGAGGATGTTTGTGGGACCTTGTTAAACGTACCACTTCTTAATTCATAGATCTCTACATCGTGACCGCGTTGTGCCGCATAAAGTGCTGCAAGAGTACCAACTGGACCTGCACCAATGACCACGGTCTTTTGTCCCTTATTCTCTTGCGACATAACCGAATTGAAGAAGATTTGTGAGGCACAAAAGGAAAAGGAAGAAAACGAAGAATCGATGATTCTATTACCGTTGACCCGAGCTTGGACCAAACCAAGAGCATATTTATACTCACTCCCTGTCGGATAATGGCACGACCTCCAAACCTTCTCTGTACTTTTGCCCCGCTATAAATAATCAAGACAACTAAAGGGCGCAAGCACAAGGGCAACACCACAACCCCGGCAACCACTCTTTCTTACGTGTGAAGAAAAAACTCTTACCCTGAATTCTTGAAATATGGCTTCAGAAACTGCTGCCAAGCGGAAATGTATGGGCAACGATTGCGAAAACGATGCTGGATCCCTTCAATGTCCAACATGCCTGAAATTAGATATGAAGGAGAGTTACTTCTGCTCGCAGGATTGTTTTAAGAGAAATTGGGTTAGCTTAACCTTCTACACTGGACGGCCAACTTTTACTAATAATCGATAGAGCACACATAAAGCAATGCACAAAGCGAAGAGTAATTTCCTCAGTAATCTAATCACCCCAAGTGTCGTCTCTAAACCTGATCCAGACACTGGTTTATATAACCCTTATCCTACCTTCCCATACACCGGCCCATTGCGACCGGTCTACCCTCTATCTGAGCGTCGCGCCGTACCCAAATCAATACAACACCCAGATTATTGGAAAGATGGAGAACCCAAGAGCGAGCGGACATTTACCGGGAGAACGAAAATCGAGATATTGGACAAGGCGCAACAAGAGGGCATGAGGAAAGTCTGTAGACTGGCAAGAGAGGTACTGGACATTGCCGCCGCCGCTGCCGTACCAGGGGTGACCACGGACTACATTGACGAGATTGTACACAAGGCTTGTTTAGAAAGAGAGGTTAGAAGTACTGGGTTACCGACGAGTACACTTGCTAACCTTCATAGTCCTACCCTTCACCTCTGAATTATTGCAATTTCCCAAAATCTGTATGCACATCGCCGAACGAGGTAATCTGCCACGGCATTCCCGATCAGAGAGTATTAGTAGACGGTGATATTCTCAACATTGACGTCACGTTATACCACGGTGGATTTCATGGAGATTTGAACGAAACATACTATATAGGTGATAAGGCAAAAGCAGATCCAGACTCTGTCCGAGTGGTTGAGGCCGCAAGAAACTGCTTGGATGAGGCAATTAAGCTTGTCAAACCAGGCGCTCTCTTCCGAGATTATGGTAATGTTATAGAAAAGCACGCCAAGTCACAGAAGTGTAGTGTTATCAAGACTTACTGCGGTCACGGTATCAACAGCTTGTTTCACTGCTCGCCAAATGTTCCACATTACGCCAAGAACAAGGCTGTAGGAGCTGCAAAGCCCGGAATGTGCTTCACCATCGAGCCTATGATCGCGTTGGGGACACATAGGGACAAGACCTGGCCGGATGATTGGACTAGTGTTACTCAGGACGGAAAGAGAACTGCGCAATTTGGTTTGTTCTCCTTAGTCATTTAGGGTTGAAGCCTGCTAACAGCAAACAGAGCATACACTTTTAGTGACGGATGATGGTGTTGAAATTCTAACAGCAAGATTCCCAAATTCGCCTGGAGGTCCTATTTCAATGCCGGAAGCTGTGGTGGAAACAAACGGAGTTAAAAACGGAGAGACGGAGGCTACTACTACAGCGTAATGATACCCTGCATTCAAGTGGCTATGGTGGATAAAAAGTGTACCTATTATGAATTACCTCAATAATAAGGCGAAATCAAGCGAATAAGCAAGATGCCAGATCAGCAATGATTGAGAGGCCTTTGTAAAGTGAATATGTTGCCTGCCATCTGTTCGAAGATGGGGGCGACCCCTGAAATACTGGCATGTGACAGCATAAGCGAGCCAATTGTGTTGAGGAATAGAGGCTTCTCAGTGACCAGCACCGCGAAATCCATAATCTTCCAACAAAACACCAGCCTCGCATTTCATCATTCCGCTCCGGCCTCCCCTCTCTACAGCTTTGCGATTTTTTTGCGATAGCTTCAAGATTATCCGCGATCTTCAACAACCCCATCAACCTTCACATCCATCTTAAGAAAGAAATCCATCCTCTGTAGAGCTTCCCTATACTCGACAGACTACCGCGCTAGCTTCCTCGAAAGACCTGTCGTCAGTCTTCGGCAGCCGAATTACCTCAAAGCTACACAGGTCACGAACCAAAACACCACAACCAGAGTTTATACATAAGCTACGAGAAGCTAGGAGGATACACGGCAGACGAGCGCCAAGTGCACAGACTCGATCGCATTTCAAGCAAACTTCTAACCAGCAATCATGATGTCGGGTGAGGCATGGCTATACCTATTAGCGGTATTAATCAATGCCGTCAACCTTTTTCTCCAAGTTTTCTTCACGATCATGTATAGTGATCTCGAGTGGTGGGTTGCCTTCCCCTCCTTTGCGCCCTCGTGGAGCTTGCGCGTCTCTGATGTGCACCTTTCTGGCACAACATGCAATCATGGTGGGCGGCGCGCACATGAATAGGACAGCTTCTAATTTGGCCATATTGTAGTGATTATATCAACCCTATCGACCTCTGCAACCGTCTCAATACATACATCATTCCAGAAGCCGGTGTTCACGGTTTCTTGACTTTCTTATTCCTTATCAATGGATACTGGATCGCGCTCCTACTCAATCTGCCACTTCTGGCATTCAACATCAAGAAGTATGTTAACACCTTCCTGCGATGTGGATATTTAACTTTTCACTTGCGCGCTGAGATTAGATCATATCGAAATCCAACTCTGCTAACAATACATACAGAATTGTGGACAATGCCCATCTTCTAGACGCCACCGAAATCTTCAGAAAACTCAACGTTCACAAGAAGGTAGGATCAAACCCTCGATATTTGAGCAAAACAGAATTTTGATCCAGCTAACACGCGCAAAAGGAATCATTCATCAAGCTTGGGTTCCACCTCGTCATGTTCTTCTTCTACCTCTACTCGATGATCGTAGCTTTAATCCGCGATGAATCGCATTGACTTGCCTCCTCTATCAACAGCCAATACAACATAGAGAAAGCATAACATGGGAGTGGTATGGGATGGGCATAGGTGACTAGTGATAAGGCTGGATTTTGGTGAAGTGGGTGCTGTACGAGATGGAGGCTATAGCCGTATGAAGAGAAATGTGCATAGCGATGGGTAACGATGGCAGGATAATATTTGTGACAAGATCTGCAACGATTAGACATGATGGTGGCTTCAAAGGCGTGCTTCGTTGGTGTGTCGGCTTGGGCACATTCCATATCAGGACTTTAGGTTGAGGTCATTGCGTGGATAGATACCTAGGCATGCTCACAATAGCATGCTTTCAATCTGGATTTCTTAATGCTTAATCGATCCCTCCATGGCAATATGTGCTTTCCAGCTACTGCCAGGTAAAAGGCTTTTCTAGTCTTATCCCAACTCAGATAGTGATCACGTGCTAAAACTTTTGAGGGGGTGCAATTAAAGTTGACGCTAAAACTTTTATCGCAACAGCACATCGAAATCTTGCAGTTCACTATCATGTAGACTTTATACACAACTCTACAGCAAAACCTCACAGCATCAGCGATCACTGTTTCACTGTCCAACTCCCCTCAAACACAACCCTACATCCTACATGGTCTTTAAAATGGCGGATTTCGGCGCCTACCCACCAAACATGGCACCCCAAAACGCGCTGATAGTTCGTCAAGCAGCAGGCCCCGACCACGAAGTTGTCCAGTATACCGCACAAGATCTCTCCCGACCAACCCAAGGCCCATCAAATCCCTTCAAAGACGAGAAGGCAACTCTAAAACGGAAAAATGTCCTCACAGGCCATGCAGAAGAAACATATATCAGCGAACATACATTTCGAAGTTTACACAGAGGCGTTGAACGAGGTCCAGATAGGGAATATCGAGGGGGGCAGGCAGAGAAAGACGAGGCGGCAAGGATACGAGCGAAGAGACAGAAGAAGGGTGATGCGACGGTGGCGGATGGGGATAACGCTTATGTTGGACCTTGGGCGAAATATAATACTGTGGAGTATGAGGACGTTGTTGAAGGGGAGGAATTAGCGAGTGATGAAGAGTACGAGGAGGTGGAAGAAGAGGAAGATGGGGTTATAGAGAGTGGGACAGTCGTACCGGCTATGCCACAAGCGATTGCGAGGAGGAAGGAAGCTGAGGAGATGGGTGATGAGACGAGTGTGTTTGAGGGGAGTGCAGAATATGATTACCAGGGAAGGACGTACATGCATATTCCGCAGGATCTAGATATTGATTTAAGGAAGGAGGTTGGAAGTGTCAAGAATTATGTGCCAAAAAAGCTGGTGCATACTTGGAAGGGTCACAAAGGGGCTATTGCTGGGTTGCGATTCTTCCCTGGTTCTGGACATCTCATACTTTCTGGAAGCGCGGACACAACGGTTAAGATTTGGGACGTTTATCATCAGAAGGAGTTATTACGAACGTACAAAGGCCATACAAAGGCTCTTTCAGATCTTACTTTCAACACTTCTGGAACACAATTCCTAACAGCTTCTTATGACCGAATGATGAAGTTATGGGATACAGAAACTGGGCAATGTATAAATCGCTTTACGACTGGAAAGACACCCCATGTTATCAAGTTCAACCCCGATCCAGAGCACTCGAATGAATTCTTAGCTGGTATGTCAGATAAAAAGATCATCCAGTTTGACGTACGGACACGAGAAATTGTTCAAGAGTACGACCACCATCTCGCAGCTATCAACACTATTACTTTCGTTGATGAAAATCGTCGGTTCATGACCACATCCGACGACAAATCTCTCCGAGCTTGGGACTATAATATTCCAGTTCCCATCAAATACATCGCAGAACCACACATGTATCCCATGACACGTGCCTCGCTTCACCCCTCAGGCAAATCAGTCGCCTACCAAAGCTCGGACAACAACATCTTTGTCTACGGCGCGAACGACAAATTCCGTCAAAACAGAAAGAAAGTTTTTAAAGGACATAACAACGCCGGATACGCCATCGATGTGGCATGTAGTCCTGACGGTCAGTTCGTGGCTAGTGGTGATACAGGCGGGTATGTATGTTTCTGGGATTGGAAGACATGTAAAATGTGGCATAAAATGCAGGCTGCTGATGGGGCCGTTACGTGCGTCGAGTGGCATCCTCAGGAAACAAGTAAGGTTGTTACGGCAGGGTTGGGTGGGGAAATTAAGTATTGGGACTAGATTAGGGAGTGTTTGAAAAACGATACCCATTGTAGAGTACTAAAATAATGTAGGAAATTCACGGCCATTTCCTTGTGCAACAGGTCTCAACAGGTCTCATGTTTGTTCTTCCATAATTCTTTATCTACATTTGATGTTTGTCCACTGTTCCCAAGCGTCTCCTGACTGGAAATAAGTCTCGGCAAGTGCTCCCATATTCAGTTCTCGTCGGTACTCCTAGTGATTCTGCTATGGGGCTGCTCTTAAACTAATCCTGGTCAAGCTGACATATACTCTATCTCTTAACCATTCCAACTATTTATGCCAAAGCGATCTCATACCAGGCTACCATGGACCTTCATACTTTCTGCTACCTGAATATGCGGAATCACAGCACCTCCAGCCCTATCTCTAATCTTCGTCCTGCTGAATTACCGTACTACCTTAAAGTTCATTCGCATTGCTTAACCAATGGTAAACATCAACTCCGACTTACCTTGAGATAGAATATCTGCACTTAGCGAATCCCGATATTCGGTCCTCGCTTACAATGATTCCATTCCGATCCCTATGTTTTCTCCCTTCACATTGCACACTTTTATTAGCGGTGAGGAATTTTCTACTGTTCTGGATTCTATTTCCTATTCGGATAATACCCGAGTGGTTAAAAAGCTTAAAGGATGTTCACTACTGGTAGTGGTGTTGCAGCAACATGGGCTAATGCACTAGTCCCCGCATGTCATCCATCAACTTACTGCTCTATCTTTATGAGTCAACATATATAATCTTCAACTTTCCACTTCTACCTTTATTTCAGCTCAACTTCAATTTAAATCCATAAACAAGTTTGAAAATCAATTCAGTAGTACAATGGCTCGCGACTCATTCACAATTTCCTTCCAAGACCATCCCACTTTCGAGCTCCAACACATAAAATCTCAACACAACACCACGCCCTTCAATGACACCTCCTTCACCAACCTCGAAATATCCCAAACAGCACAAACGGACTCCCATTCCCGAGCAGACTACACCTTCCCTGAAGGTGGTACGCGCGCCTGGCTCGTAATCGCTGGTTCCTTCGCGACTATAACCGGCAGTTTCGGTCTCCTCTCCTCAGTTGGCCTCTTCCAATCCTACTGGCAAGCGCATCAACTCTCCTCTTACACATCTCGTGATATAGGGTGGATCTCAGCATGCAATGTCTTTCTCAACCTATTCTTAGGTGTTCAGATCGGGCCACTATTTGATAGGTATGGACCACGATGGTTAATTCTAAGTGGAAGTGTTGTGTACGTGGGGAGTTTACTCGCACTAGCACAATGCTCGAAATATTGGCATTTCATGCTAGCATGGGGAATTGGTGCGGGTGTCTCTTCTGCGTTTCTTACCACTACTGCGTTAGCAGTCGTAGCACACTGGTTTGAACGAAAGCGTGGTTTCGCTTCCGGTATAGCATTTGTTGGTTCTTCCGTTGGAGGGATTATCTTTCCATTGGTGTTGAAGATGGCATTTACAAGAATGAGCTGGGCATGGAGTATCAGATTAATTGCGTTTATAGTGGGTGCGTTGATGGTTGTTGCGAATCTTTGTGTTAGGGGGAGATTGCCGCCGAGGAAGAATGGAGGAGCGGTGGATTTGAGGTGTTTTATGGATGCGAGGTTTAGTTGGGCGACAATTGGGGTTGCTTGTGAGTTTGAGGTGAGAGTAATCTAAAAATATGAAGCTAACAAGTAAGAGGCTTTGAATTTGTGCTGTTTGGGGCATTGGGATTGCTTCCTACATATGCTTTGGGGCAAGGCTTTAGCAGTGCTACTGCTTTCAACGCTATCGCTATTTTGAATGCGTAGGTTCTTCCCCTCCCTTCCCTCCTTCAAACATCTAACGCACCCGCAACAGCGGATCAGCATTCGGCCGCTCCTTCTCCGGCTACCTCTCAGACCGCTATGGGCGCTTCAATACCATGCTGCTCACTCTAACTCTAACCCTAGTCGTTACCTTTGGTCTCTGGCTCCCTGTAGGACACCACGTTGTGCTCTTTTACATCTTCGCGCCAATCTTTGGATTTGGCTCGGGAAGCATTATCAGTATGGCCCCAGTGTGCATTGGGCAGCTTTGTAAGGCGGATGAGTATGGCCAGTTTTATGGGACTAGTTATTCATTGGTTGCTTTTGCGTAAGTTTGTCCATGAATTAGAGTATAGAGGCAGCTGATGAGAAAAATAGCACGCTGGTGTGTATCCCTATTGGCGGCGAGCTGTTGCCTACATTCGGTCCAGAAGGGTTTGTTTGTTTCTTCGGGGGCGTACTAGTTATGTCCTTAGTAAGCTTCATGATTGCGAGGTGGGCATGCTTAGAGTACAAATGGAAGTGGAATACCAAGATCTAAGTACGAAGCAGAGGGGGATTGACGCGTATAATAAGTTGATAACATAAGGTTAAATGTAAGCTAAGCCCCCTTTTCATGCCGTTCTTCAGAGTAGCACCCAGCTAACGATCGAAGAAATGGATACCCTAAGAATCCTTTACTGAATAAAATCCGTCGATTAATTTGTGCGACCAAATCTAGAGGCTTTCTTTATAACACCGCCTGATCTATCCGAAACATATTCACATACTTGCAACAATTCCAATACCTACCCAGTGATTCAAGATGTGGAGATCAGCAAAAATACAATCATTCACCTAGCCATCCCCAGGTTTGACACTATATCATCTTCGGTTTTCCAATTTAAACCAAAAATTCTCTCTCTCCATATTTTCTGACGACGAACCTCACATTGATAACCATCAAAATATCTTCCAAAATTCCCCGAGTCCCCACCATGCCTCTAGTAGGAACTAGTGTCCTCCAAATGCAACAGATCAACACCCGTAGCAACTGCCATGAAAGCCCTTCCTTCACAACTTCCCCGACAATAGAAACCACAGAATATTCTCCAACAGACTCAGCTTTCTCGCCTACTAGCTTTCCTATCACGCTCTGTAAGTCCTGCTGCCTCCGTCAAAGCCGAGGCTCTCAGCGCCAATCTTTCGAAAATCTCACAATTATTTCTCGCGCTGCCAGTTATTTATCTTTGCATCCCTTAATACAGAACGCTACAGATGACCATGAAGAACTTGATGTAGTGGTATCCAAGAGACCAAACTCCGTTGTCTCGTTAGCGAGCGCGATCTTGCATGAGGATATCGATAGAGATGTGTGTAGGAGCTGTGCAAAGAAGCAGCTGAGAGGGGATGTGAAGAGAAAGTTCGAAGAGATTACTAGTTCGAATACATGTGGGGAGAATAGCTTTCCAGAAGGCTCGGGCCGTGAAAGGAAAAGTAGGGATTATGAAAGTGGAGAGATGGTCGAGGAGAATTTGGAGGATTCTATACAAAGCCCGGAATCAGAGAAGGCCGAAAAACCGATGACGAGGTGTTGAATACAACGAAGGAATCTTAAAAGAAGGTTGAGGTGGTAGGCGTGGATTTCATTAGATTATTATCTGGGGAAACGAGCTGCAGAACAGTTATCGATACTTAGGGATATTGAGCTATACGTGATAGGTGAAGCAATTGTTACGTGCCTTTACAGTCACGAACGGACTTATATCCCAAGAATCTCGTTTGGGATGAAGCGTTTTCTTCATTAATGCTCTTCATTTTCCTTCTTGTGTTGTTCCAAACCTCGTCCTGCGAGACGTCAATCACAATCACCATGCAAGCGTTCTATTTCCCAAATCCTAGCCAATATATTCCAACCCATCAATTTCTTATCCATTCTTAAAAATAAAAGTAAAAAGGGATGCCTTTTCCAACTTCCACCTAGGAAATGTTTGATCATGAATCTCCTCTCTGCTATAAATCGTTATGCTTCCATGTATACTGTCGTATCTTGCATTCTAGCGCGCCTCACATTCCTCGGGCCTTTGGCTACTCCCAAAACTCTCTTCATCATGCAACCCGGTAAATTCTTGACTGAGGTGGAAAATGTGAGTTCGAATCATTTTCCTCCCAGTCTCTGCTCTTCCATTTATATTTTCGTTTAGGGATCTATTATGAGCAATATAGTCAACTAGTGATGAAGAGGACCGGCGTTAAAGAACCTTCATATATTAAGTTAGTCAGAGAGACTCGTTATTGAGGTAAGGGCGTTAAGAAATTAGTAGAAGGGTGAGCTTCATACCTAGAAGAGATATTTGTAACTATACATAAACGGGCAAAAGCTCACATAGGTATCCTCGAAGTGGGGCTATTTCTCGATTTACTAGAGCCTCTGTGATCAGGGGCGGCAGCTTTCTCCTACCAGTGCATGCCTCGATGATGAAAGTCGGTTCAAAAAAGTGGTTTAAGTTCAACGGTAACAAGGGGAGGTACCAAGAGCTCTGGGGATATTGCTAAGCATGGTGTTTCGGGTACTATTTCTAATAAGAAATCCTCAAATAGGACATATTGCTTAAAAGTTGTGTATAGGATGTGGGGGTGGCTGTTGGTCCAGCGCTTTTCAAGGGTTGTTGTTACCATTGTCGGAGGGAATAAAAAGATTACAGGAATTTCTTATTTACGGAGAGAAATGCACTTAAAATAATATGCAAATAATGAAGTTCTTTGTTGGAATAGATTGTTTACAAGAACCTGCTAGGATGCCATTCGCGGCGAGGGTGAGTTGCTAGAACAACACGTAACAAAGATCATATTTAATGGTTAAATGAAAGTTAGTTAGCAAACAATCATCCAGAAACTACAAGTTATTTCCCAGTCTCAATCTAACTTTACCTTGTAGCTACTTGAGAAAGCTTGATTGCTGCAGGTTGGTGAAAGGATCCAAGTGGCTCAGTGCTGCATTCATGCATGTTCTGGCTCTACAAAACTTCCTTCAGCGACGGTACGCTTTTTTATAATATACTAATCATCTTCTACTATCACCAAGTACCTGTGACACATACCTGTTCTAAATGCTTAGGGAAGAACCATTTTCTCTCAAATAGCGGAACTGCTCAAATAGTACTGCCAATAGCACCCACTCGAATCCTCGCAAAAGTTACTGACTCCTTACTATGGTTACCCCACAACTCCTTTGGATCCTCCACCTTGTTCGTAGCACAACTTCCCCTCTCACCTCCCTTTCCACTCCCTAAAGTGCCATCCAACCACTTCATATTATTTCTTCGGTCGTCTACAATACTAATTACCATCACAAGTCCATTTCTCAGAGCATCCCCCACACCCTTGAATCCCTCGTTGGCAGAGAAAGTGTCTTCTTCAATAAATACTAATTTCTGTGTCATACAGAAGTCACTAGTAAGTGAATTGCCACTTAAACCTTCAATTTGACTCTTGGAGTTCTCGATGCGTGTTCCGTTCTGGATGTAAAAGCGTTTTATCTCGACCAATATACCAGTATCCGTACTATCATCGGTAATGAATTGCGTCACAACAGTAAATTTCTTATTCGTATCAACTTTCTTTCCAGGCCCAAAGAATTCCTTGTCGCCCATCCGATATGGATTCATTGTACAGCCCTCGAAGTCGCAAGGGCCTTTAGTTGTGAAATTAGGAGGTGCGTCGACACCACCACACTTACTACCCTCGCAAGTGAAGGGAGATTTATTACTATTACAAGTATGCGCACCAAATGAGGTGGAGATGTAGTTTACATTAAAAACGGAGATTTCGGAACAGCAGGAGCCGAGTGTACCTGTTCCAGATTGGGATTGATCATTTGTTACCCAGGGGATATTGGTTATCCAGTTATTAATGTTTGCCTGTGACATTAATTTTTTCTTATCCAATTGATATCAAGGAGCTTGAAAATACGAAATAAAGAACTTACATTTCCCTCAATAAAATGCCCAGTTCTTGGACATCCACTATCACAATACCCCGTCCCATACGCCGCCCCTACCGTATTATTCAACCACCTCCCCTTCCCTCCATCACTTTCCATTCCTACAAAATACAAATTAGCACCCAGACCACACCCTAGTCCTCCTGCCCCTCCTACATCCACATCAAAAGTGACTTCCTTGTTCAGCAACTTGAAAATCTCATAAGTATCCTTGTCTTTTAACATGAAAAGTCGAGCGCCGTTTCCGGTCGCGTATTCAGTGAGCCAGTTGGAATACTTGAGGGTCAGAGAGCCGGAGTGAGGGTTAATACCGTAGTCGCTGTAGCCGAAGGATTCAATAGCACAGTTGCTAGTACAGGTAGAGGGGCTAGGGCAGAGCGAAGGGGCCCAGGTGCCATTTTCAAGGCAAGTTTGATGGCCGCTGTGGATCCACTTTGATATGTTAGATCTGCCACTAGGTTGATTGAAGATTATTGAGGAAACTTACGCGCCAGTTTGCATCCATTACCAGTGAACCGTTTTGGGTCACACACTTCTTGTCTGCTGTGCACGACTCCCAGGTCATACGGGGGTGGAATTCCGGTGCCATATTTCCCGCTTTTTGGCCGACCACCGGTGCGGAGAGTACCGTAAGCAGGTGAAGCAAGAACAGGCGGTGCATTTTGTAAAGTTTAAAACTTTACTTGGGGGAATTTTCTCGTAGATGAAAGATTAGTTAACTGTAAGAGATTCTGTAACCCCAAAGTTTATGGAAGTTCATTTAAGATACCGTGCAATTGATGTGATTTATTGATTGCTTGAGTGGAAATACTAAAGACTGGGTGAGAAATTCGATTGAATATTGTGCGATTCTTAGAAAATTTGCCTGGTATATTCAAGGATTCTAAGGCTTAAGCTAGAACCCAAGAGACACTTTACAATACTCTTTTTGTGTCACTTTGCGTCGCTTAAATTTTGCTGCACCTACTTTAAGCCCCTATTTAGGCTGGAAGTGGCAGTATAGATCACATCCATATATAGTAGAGGGTGTATCCAGATTTAAAAATGAGGGGAATCCTAGACTACATGTAAGGCGCAAGGTGACGTTCCGAATACATTGGGATTGTAATCCTGTCACATGAACATGGCTAATGACTATACTGTGAGATACTGAATTGTAGATGTCTATCTCTATTGCATAGAGATCAATTATAAGATTGGATATTTAGCGTAAATTGTGCAAACCATTAATGCAGTAGAGTTCGCAAAGAGGATTTCAGTCTTGTTCGGCTTCTCTGACCAAATTTTGAGGACGGAATAGACCAACCACAATACTTGAATCCATTAAAATAATTGAGCTATTTGAAGGTTTAAAGTAGGGGGGATTTTTGAAATCAGGACTAATCAAGATTCCAGCCTTTGAAGTGGAATGTAGCTACATCCAGCTCACAGGCGGCAAGCTTTCTGAATAAAATTTTACTAGAAGATGCCGCAGTATACAAGAACACTATATCATTCATCCCCGGAACATGAGCCACTCGACTTTGATACTCTACTCCTTCGAACGCACATCATAATAATGAGCTTGTTATTCACACTAAGCTCTATTCAAAACTGTTGTGGCAGGGAAGTCTCGAGTACTCTAGTGAGGAATTCCGAGCTTAGGCCGGATTAGAAATAGCAAGGCTGGCTTGCCTTAGCGGTAGGAGCGACAGAACATAGGATCTAAGAGCGATGGATATATAGCCTACGAAAGACCCACATTATAGATCACCAACACCTACCACTTTAATAGTAGCGACATGCCACAAAGAAAACAACTAAGGCTCTAATCTTACAAGAAATTGTCCCTAGGTTCTCTAAATTCCCCTACCCATCTTTTCTCTCTTGCTCCCTCTTTTTACTTCCATTCCCCTACTGCTTCTTGTTTCCTTCAACTCCCTACTTCTAAATAGAAAAGCAGCTTTGCGTTATTATGTTATCTTCTGTCCCGGGTTTCCGTCCTTGGTCTTCCTAGACGCGAAGTAGGGAAAGCGATGGAAGAGAATTAAACTAGCCCCAAATTTACTGAAGCTATGATTGTAGGCCTTCCTCTATTCGTATGCACTTCCCTAAATTTGTTGCCTTGTCCCTCTTAATCCTTCCTATTTTCAAGTCCAATAAGTAGACAACAAAGGGAAAGTGTTCCACTGTCATGGCCAGCTAAAACTCATGTTGACATAGGAAATCAAATACAATTGAAACTCGCTAGTATATCATACGCTCTTCACTAGTGAAGTATTCGTAGTATTACTTCGATAAACTAATCGCTAAAGAAAGGAAATACAGAGCTCAAGCTTAGGTGAGGTAATGATAACCCCACTATCAGGAAAGAAAATACAGCACGACACAAGCTGCTCCTTGTTAAACTTTTACACCCGCCAAATAATGACAAAGCAATAGATAGGAAAACACCTATATCAAAGAATACAAGGGCGGGGTTTACCTGAGGTCAAACTTACCATGTAAGTTGAGAAAATATGAATAGCCAATGTAGATTTGTATGCCAAATGGGGCGCGATGAAATCTAAGATTGGGGTATTTTATTTATACATATATAATTTTACACTTTCTTGATTTTTATGCCCTTTCCCACCTCTCAATTCCCAGAATTCTCTCCTACCATGGGGCTCTCCGTTGTGTTCGAGCTTTGTGCTGTTTTACACTCACCACTCACATCACACCCTCATATCACTTGTCGATATAGTTACAGCTTCCTCCTTTACTTGCTCTGCAACAACGTCGTCACACCTTTTACACAACTCGTCATCTTCCTCCTTTACATACCTCCAGCATCTGGGGCATTTATCCTTTTTCGGCGAAAGGACCCATGCTTTGCCCTTCCCACCTGGCGTATCAAATTCACACTCAAATTTCCACTTTGCATCGTTTGGAACTTGTACATCGAGCTCCACGGATGAAACAACAAATATGCTTTCTAACTCGTCTTCATACCGATCGAAGACCTCCCGTGCTTCTGTAGAAAGTTGCAGGATGATTGCAGATTCGAGGGAGGAGCCAATTAGCTTAGCTGTTCGAGCTTCTTCTAGCGCAGTTTTGATAGCTGCATTTGCATTCAAAAGCCAAGGAACGTCAAGCAAAATCTGAGGGTCGGCATGCATAGGGAGATCCACTTGGGGTTTAGAGTATCTAGTGAGGTGAACTCGCTGTCGGCTATACACTGGTTTTGTCAAAGGAGACACCCAAGGATTAACATGATCATTTTTTGCTGATTTTCCTAGCCAGTGTGGTCGGTAATCCCATGCCTCTTGGACGAGTATGGGGGTGATGGGTGAGAGCATTTTCAGGAGACCAGTGAAGATTTCTTCGAGGACTCCGCCGCCATCACCGCAGTATAGTCTATCTTTCATGGCCTCAAGATAGAATGCAGAGAGGTCAGCGTTGATCCATCTGTTGATGGCATTGACAGCTTTGTGGAATTCATAGTTCTCGTAGTGTGTATTTACTTCAATAAGAACACTTTCCAACTGAGCGAGTGCGATCTTGTCTAATTTCGTGATTGGTGCGGATCTAGCTGATTGATGCACTGATCCGAGAAGCATTTTGATGATCATGCGATATTTCAACAGAGCCGTATGATTTGCTTTAAGAACCGGTTCGCCAATTACGATATCGCGTGTGTAATCACTGCTTGCCACCCATAGTCGCAATTCATCAGCACCAAGGCCTTTGTTGGTAAATTTTTCCTTTTTGGAGTTCTTGAAGTGTATCAGCGGAGGTTTCCATGAAAGCTAGAAAGGAAGGAACTTACTTGAGGAAGCAAGGTCCCATCCATAATCTGGCTTGGCGCGATGGTGTTACCAATAGACTTGGACATTTTCTTTCCAGATTTGTCCAACGTAAAGCCATGAGTGATCAGGGTCTTGAATGGGGCCTCTTCTCGTCCAGAAGCGCTGGTATAGGTCAACAGGCTTGATTGAAACCAACCTCTGTGTTGATCAGTCCCCTCCAGGTAGACATCGGCTTGTTCCTGCGTTTGGGTCCAACTTGTCCCACTATCAAACCATACATCCATAGTATCTGTACCACGTCTGTACGATCCTTCTAAACCTGGTACTATCCAGTCTGGGTCGTCAGGAGCGTCCGTCCACCAAGCGTGCCAATCTTTCTCATCAAGCTTTGTGATTATGTGATCGATACTTTCGTCACTCAACACAGCAGCACCTGTTATAGTATCATACAGTGCTGGGATTGGAACGCCCCAAACGCGTTGCCTTGAGATGCACCACTCGCTTCTACCTTTTACAAAACTCTCAAGCCTCGCTCGGCCGGAGTCAGGAATGAATTTGACACCAGACAAGGCTTGTAGTGCATTATCCTTGACACTACCTACATCCGCAAACCATTGCTCAGTGGCTCTTACAATGATAGGCTTTTTCGTCCGCCAATCGTATGGATACTTGTGCTTATACGTGTGTACCATCAGAGTTCTGTCTTTTAGCAGACTCAATACTTGGGCACTACCCCCATCAAGGACATTCTTACCTAGCAACGCTGCCGGATTATCTGGGAAGGCGGTGTGGTCAAAGCATCCCAAGTCATCCACCGGCGCCGCAGCTTCGATACCTAATTTTGTGCACACCTCATAATCATCCATACCATGGCCAGGAGCAAGATGGACCAACCCAGATCCAGATTCAGCTGATACGAAATCGGCATGAATAATAAGCTGGGGTTTTGACGACCTGCCGCGAAGGATATTATGATATTGGGCTTCTAGGAGGATGCGTCCAGGAACAGTTTCGACAACAATCTCGACATTCTGTTTTGAGAATAACTGCCCAGTCAGTTGAGAGAGTCTACTCTTTGCGATAATTAGGTGTTCCACGCCGACTCTAACCACAGAGTACTCAAGCTCGCTGTGGACGGCGATGGCTCGGTTGGCAGGTAAGGTCCAAGGCGTAGTTGTCCAGATAACAGCAGAAATATTCTCCAGGCTATGCAAAACCTCCCAGTCTCCTAAGCTTTCAGGGAGTTTTATGATAGGAAACTTAACATATGCAGCTGTAGACAAATGATCGTCCTTGTATTCCAGTTCTGCCTCCGCAAGAGCAGTCTTCGAAGATGGCGACCAATACACTGGTTTATATCGCCTGAAGATAAGTCCTTTCTTCGCCATTTCCTGGAAAACTCGTAACTGCTTGAGCTCGAAATCTTTGTCCAAGGTACGCCAGGCACTATTCCAGTCCCCCATGACAGCCCACTCCTGAAAGCCCTTCTTTTGTTCCTTTACGGTACGTGCCGCAAGTTTGAAAGCTTGTTTGCGTATCTCAACAGGAGACAGGTCATGCGAATCATTTGGATGTTTGGTTTTTAGCTCTTCGAGCGCCTTAAGCTCGATTGGAAGGCCATGGCAATCGAAACCAGGAACGTAAATAACCGTTCGCCCTGCGTGTGTTGCCCATCAGTACTTTACCAAGAAAGAAACAAAAACAAGTTGCATCTGAATAGTCGCGAAAAAGGCTCTTACCTGCTTGTATCTTGGCCCGGCATATGATATCCTTCAATATCTTGTTCAAGGCATGCCCAATGTGCAGCTCCCCATTTGCATACGGCGGCCCATCATGTAGGATGAAGGGCTCCTTTGGACACGGGCGGTCTCTTTGCTTCTGCCAGCTGTAGAGAAGAGCGGTGCACCTATGCAGGTATTCAAGTTGAAGCTCTGGTAACGGACGGGGCCTGAAATCTTTTCAGTGATCGGCCGTCGGAGGTCATTGGTATTTTGCTTACGGAAATGAGGCCTTTGGCAATCTTAGAGTCGATGACCAGGACACGGCAGATCGAATTGGCATGGTCTCAAGTCCTGTAGCTGTGACAACATTTTTTTTGTGATATTGGAAGAAATTTGGACATGCGAATCGTGATTAGATATTTCCGCCTTAATTATGAGGCCGACAGTCTTTTTCTGTCGTGTTTCACCACTAAGCAATCTAATAGGAGAGAGAGCTTTGCTGAATCTTATTATGAACTCTGGTATCTCTGGACTACCCCCATCATATCTACTGTGATGCAATAAATAAGCGCCCAGTCCAAGAAACTCCTGTGTGGCTAGCATCCAAAATCTCAAACTCCAATACTGCCTGTCCATGCATATGCAAAAAAAAAAAAGATGACATGCTTGGAAATCAAAATACCGTGACGCCACTCACAGCTCCATTCTTCAGAACCTCGAACACCAATCCTGGAAATCCAAAAAGAGTTGTGTTGCCAAGACCTTTGACATCGTCTCCCCCAAGGCCTATTGCATCAGGCCTCTTGCCCCCAATACTATCTTCCCAGCCTCCTAGTAATTCACAGCTACTTCCAGGGCTATCACCCCAATCACGATTCAGTACCATGCCACGCTGTCGTGCTTTCGCCTCTTCGGCGTTCTTGTATATGCTCTTCCATTCATCATGTAAGCGGGTTTCGATGTCCTTAAATGCTGTTTCCGAGTTTACAAGATCTCCTTTGCTCGCAGACAAATATTGTATTTCCCAGCGGCAGCGGCGATGTCGATTAAATGGATAGGATCCAGGCACATTACCATGTAGAATAAATTTAGAAGCGACAAGGCGAGAAGAAGTGTCAGTCGGAACAATTACTTCCGGCTCAACTGTATGCTTGTCCTTTTTCGATGGTGGACATGGTGAAGGTGTTGTAGGTGTGGAGACCAAAACATCAAATCCGTGATAGAAGTAATTGTAAAAGCACTCCCCGGAGACGTTTCCAGCCACTTCTCCCACCTCGTCAGAGCCGTCGGAGTCGTCTGTAGCTGTGTGCGCCGAGGATTGATCTGTATCAGTAGAATCGTCTTGAAATCTAAGATCATTTGTGTCTTGCCTACTGCTGTTACCAAAGCCTTGGCGAGCTTTGTGAATTGACATCCTTTGATCATTCTTGCGATAAATAGCATCAGGAGGACCAAGTCCCGCTACCAGTTCCTGAGGTGATGTATGACCCAGCTGAAGCAATAAGGGAGGCTGGTTTCGAGAACGTATCAGCTCAAGCTTGCCTTCGCCATATATTCTCACAAGTCGCACTTCTGCGGGCACAGTCTCTTTTCCCTTCATAATAGCAGCAAAAGTCTCTAAGGGATCCAGCGTCTGTGTAAAGAGCCGTTCTCGGGCATCTGCCCATGATTCGCCGCTAAACACAGCCATAGAGACTGCAGGATGGCTTCCAGCCGAAGATAGTACCGAAAGCATATCTTTCCCCGGTGACCAGAATGAAGCTTCTACCGGAAATGAGAAAGCAAGTCCCGGCCATGAGAGTATAAAGAGTCCCATCCCTGTTTCATCTTCAGGCTTGATGTACTCGCCAGGAAATGTTGGGCCCAGCAGATTCTTGTAAATGTGCCGCCAGGTAGGGCCGGTCAGGGCCTGCGCTGGCACCGAAGCTGGTTGTGCTGCCGTAGCAGGCCTCAAGACGTCTCGGTCATTATAGGTAAGATGACTCTTCGTGAAGTCGAGAACTTCGATCAGGCGCAGCCTTTGTTCGGGCCCATCAAATCGTAGGCGTACACCGTTCATAGGTAGATTTAATACAATAGGTTCTGTAACAGGCGTCGCTTGGTCGTAAATCAAATCGAGCTTTGGAAAACGCTGAGGCTCGGCCTTCAGTCGTGTAAGGATGTCGTGAAGAGTAGCTCCAAGCACTGATAGAGGATTAGCTAGCTTTGTGACATTGACGAAAAGTCGCATCTACCTAAGAACCCCAAAGCCTGTCCAGGGCGTACCTGGGCAGTAAAGAGCGACATTTTCGCAGCATTTGTAGAAGAAGTTGTGTCATGGGTTGTGGAACATTGTACTTGCTTGGTGTTGATGCTTGGGGTTTGGATGTGGAGGGTTCAGTAAAGCGGGTAGTAGATTGGAGGGGTTCTTTCCGTTGTTGCCTCGCCAACCGCTGGTGTTTACCCGAACACCGTGATTTGGGATCCTTTGCCTGAACAACAAAATACTGTGCCCAACGACAATCAAGAACAAAACGGCCTTTGAATCCTCCAGGAACCGTGTTAGCGGCCTGATATATTTATTGGAATCAATTAAATTAGCAAACACCTTTGTCTCACGATACACCTAAGCCCCGAATCAACTAATCAAACGTGCATCGCGCCTGGTTTTCTTGTTCAAGAAGCTTTACAATCGGATGGCAGGACTTCCTCGGCCGGCAGCAATTCCACTGTCACGAAAAACCAGCATGCGTCCACCTGCAAGACCATCTTCTGCGCGAGCGCAATCCGCAGCCCCCCCATCAAGAATGGATCGATCCGGCGCAATCTCACCAGCAGGCTCAGTCGCATCAGTAGCCACAACACTTACTGGAGGAACGAAACGAAAAGAACGCGACTTTGAAAATGATGTGGAGGAGACAAATATCAACGTCGTAGTGCGATGTAGAGGACGGAATGAACGCGAAGTCAGAGAGAATAGTGGAGTGGTATTACAGACTGAGGGCGTCAAAGGGAAGACCCTGGAGCTTTGGATGGGACCTAATGCTTTGAGCAATAAAACATATCACTTCGACAAAGTCTTCTCTTCGGCAGCAGATCAAGCTATGATTTATGATGGAGTAGTGACCCCCATGCTTGATGAGGTATAATAAGCGCGATCTAACTCTTTCCTTATGCTAACAGCTGCAGATGCTTGCTGGTTTCAATTGTACGATATTTGCTTACGGACAAACTGGAACTGGAAAGACATATACCATGTCAGGAGACATGAGTGATACGATGGGAATGTTATCAGATGCGGCAGGCATAATACCTCGGGTTTTGCATGCACTATTCACAAAGCTTGAGATCGACGATGCGGAGTGCTCTGTAAAATGCTCATTCATCGAACTCTATAACGAAGAGCTCCGAGACCTGATATCACCTGATGACAATACGAAATTAAAAATATTTGACGATAAGAACCAGGTTGCACATTTGCAAGGAATGGAAGAATCACATATCAAGACCGCTGTGGATGGTATCAAGCTACTTCAAGCCGGAAGCCACAAACGTCAAGTAGCTGCGACAAAATGTAATGACCTGAGTAGTAGAAGCCATACTGTCTTCACCATTACAGCATATATCAAGAAAACGGGAGAGAATGGCGAAGATTACGTTAGTGCTGGGAAATTGAACCTTGTTGACCTGGCAGGCAGCGAAAATATTCAACGAAGTGGAGCTGAAAACAAGAGAGCGGCAGAGGCTGGGCTCATCAACAAGAGTTTACTTACTCTTGGGCGGGTTATCAACGCACTAGTAGAACGAAATGGACGACACTCTGATCAGAAAATACGGATTCCATATCGCGACTCCAAACTTACAAGATTGCTTCAGGACTCCTTAGGTGGAAGGACGAAAACATGTATCATTGCTACAGTTTCACCAGCAAAGAGCAATCTCGAAGAAACAATCTCTACCCTCGACTATGCATTTCGAGCAAAAAACATCAAGAACAAACCTCAGGTGAACCAGATGATCAACAAGAAAACATTGCTCAAGGAATTTACATTCGAGATTGAAAGACTAAAATCCGAATTGATTGCAACTCGACAGAGAAATGGCGTGTACCTATCAAATGAAGCATTCGAAGAAATGACAGTCGAGAGTGAATCTCGTCGCATTCTCAGCGACGAACAAGCTGCCAGGATAGAGGCCATGGAGATCAACCTTCGCAATAAGGTCCAGGAACTTTATTCTCTAACTTCGAATTTCATGACGCTTAAAAAGGAAAATGAGGGCACTAAATCAGTGCTTGATCAAACTAAGAGCGTGCTGGAGCAGACTGAATTCGTGTTAGAAGACACTCGTCAACGTCTAGATGAAGAAAAGGTAATCCGGCAGGCACATCAAGAGACAGAGGAAAAGCTCTCTATTGTAGGGCAAGAACTTATTTCAACCTTGGGGAGAACTGTCCATGATGTAGGCGGTCTTCATGACAAGAATAGGAGAAAATCAGACCTGTTTTCACTGAATCGAAACACCTGGGGGCTTTCACAAGCTCAGGTCTCTGAAGTCACCAGCCTCGTTGAGATGAGAGTAGACGAGTTCCGCACCCAACAGGAAGAGCTCATGGCTGCAGTGTCCAGCAAGATGCGGTCATTCGTGGAGTGCGAACTGCAAAAACTGTCATCGACCCAAGCATTCCTCGAAGAGAATGTAGTATCATTCGAAAGGTCTGAAAAAGAGGTATCGCAACAAACATCCTCAGCAAAGAAAGAGATGGATGCTGTACTTGAAGAAATTAAGACACTTCGAGAAGAAGTTAAGGCTAGAGTTGGAGAAGGGCTTCAAGGATTATCAGTAGCAGCTGAACGAATTTCCGGCGAGGTTATCAGCGAATTAGGAGCCTTCCACACTCAAGTAAGTCATTGTCTATAGCTCGTCAACGCCGCTAACTAGCCATAAGCTTCACGGTTCCTACAGTTCTCTTGGTCGCGATTTTAAAACTCTGTTCGAGGAGCTACTCAAACATGTCAATGCTCAGAAAGCTGAGGCGGAAGAACTGAGAAAGCAGTTGACTTCTGCTAGTGAATTTGCAATGGAGGCGAATGTAGCTGCATCAGCAAGATTAGATGAAGTGCTCCGTGACGAACGAGAACAAGCGGCAACAGATCGTCAAAATCTACTAACACAAATTACGAGCCTGGTCATGACTCAAGGCGAGGCCCAAGACGCACGAATTTCGAGTAAGGTAGAAGAGGTTAGGGAAAATATCACTACTTCAAAGGACGCTTTCGAGGCATCTCGAACTCAATACAGTCTGGGAATGGACGCATGGAATGAGAAAGAAGGCAAGCTTGTTGAGGAGGTACTTCGATCTAGAGAGACTCTGAAAAGTAAATTGAAGGACGATTGGCAGGTTAGTTGCAAAATTTCCAAGTGCTTGCCAAAAAAAAATCTAATTTATCAACAGGCGGCAAATAAACACAACGCAACACTGCAAGCCTCAACAAAATCAGTGCATGAAGAGTCTGTCCGAATTGTTGATGATCAAATGAAGGATATTGAAAACCAAATGCAAGCCCTTGATGACTTCGTAGCTCGTGCAAAATCTCAAAATGCTCAGCACCACGACAGCCACGTCCTATCATTGCAGAGTTTGTCAGACACTGTCAAGTTGTCGTATAATAACATTGGCTCACATTTCACAACTACCTATGAAAGGGTTCGGGATCTCGGAGATGAGATGTCGGCGAAAACCACTTCACTTCAAGAGACACTAGCACCACTAGACTTTGTGTTACGACAACCACTTGCAGATCTTCGATCAAACATTACGACGACGACATTCCAGGAATATCAGCCAACAGGAGAGACACCACGAAAAGTTCTATATCAATTTCCTACGGAACTGCCGAGGACGGACGCTCACGAAAATATTCTCGCTGCGTTACACCACCCAACTAACTCATTGGGTAGCCCTAGCAAACCCACGACGGTTCCAGTGGTTTTCCATGATACAATGGACGGAGTAATCTCGGGTAATATGCCACCCCCATTGTTTTCTCGCTCTGTATCAGAACGCCCAACAACAAGTGGTGGCCTTCGCGAGATTGATGCAAATGTGCATGCTGGATCCATGAGCTTAGACAGCGCTGCTGTTGAGGCTTTGAACAATAGCGCCAAGGATCCCAGAGAAATTCTCAACAGTGTCATGGCTGGTGGTAAACTTCCAGTTTTACGGAGTGGAAAGAAGAGTATGAATGTAATGCCTGCGGAAGGTAGAGAAAATGTTAATGTCTTGGCCCAGAGTACTGGACGGAGGAGAAGTCCAAGAACTAATTAAGGTGACTTTTCTGTTCAAAAAGGGTGGCGTCTTAGGGTAGATTGAACATTGGCAGGAGTTCCTGCATAGGTTCTTGTTCATGACTTGTTTTTGCATTCAAGACGTAGCCTTCCTAAGGGGGGCGTTTTGGCGCCAGAATTTGGTGGGCTGGCGCCGGGGTGTTGGGTTTGCTTCGGTGGATTGGTGTTTGGTGGTCCAGTATTAATCAATGAGTTTATGTTAGAAAAGAGAATTGATAAATTTCATTCGCTCTTTTGCCTGTTCTTTGATTGTTTTGTAATTGTTTGTATTCGAATCCCATACACCCATCCTCCAGGTGGGAGGAAGAACAGTTTGAGAAGATAGATGCCTTCATATTCTCAATCAGATGATACACCAAGAGTGCAAGCCAGATAGAGTCTTCACTAAGTAGTATATTAGTGCTACTTGAAGCAGAGAATTGCAAGATATATATATATCTACGAGTTTTTATTCGTTTAAAATCTCTTTAGAGCTCGGTACGCTTTTCTATTCAAACAATGCATGCTGCAAAAAGAACAGGTTCGCTACGCTTTATTTGGCTTCAAAATTTATATTTGACTTACTGGGGAGACAGCCTTTTCAAGGTATTAGGTGAGGTTTATCGCGATGAGTGTTGGGATGATGACAACAGCAGAGGTAACGATTGTGAATGTGGTTTTGACAGCTGACCTTCAATTCTTATTAGTTGCGTTTGCTCGGGAGTTAGTTATATACACTACCATCGAATCCCACGAAATTTGCATTTTCCTAGGCCTACGGGGTGAGAAATGATTCGCCACCCGCATCCAGCCCATATTTAAAGCGGATAATTGATTTTCTGGTAATTTTTCATGTTTGTGTTGAATGTGCTCTAGTCATCGAAAAGATGACCAAAATAACTAAAACCCACACACGCACATGCTTGTACTGGGGAGAGGCGAAAAATGAAATGCCACCTGAAGTAGATGCAGTAGTAGCTTCGAAACTAGATAGTCTATGTCAAATCTTGGGTGGTGGTGATAGCGAAGTTGCTTCAAAGTGTCGTCGTGGTATTAGTTTCCATTAGACTTGATCAGATGATAATTTCAGGGCCTCTTTATAGCAAGGACCTAAAAGATAATTCTTATCTTCCTCGCCTAGGTCAAATCGAACACAAAGTAGAATAACACTTCAAGCAAAAGGTCTTCTTTGGATCCCACATATCTCCCTCTCAACAGTCTAATCTCCCTACTCGTTGCTCCCCACTACGCTCCACCCTATCCCGCAAAAATCTCAATCCTACAAGGATGTCTTGGTTTTAAAGCTTTCTTATTTAATTCCAAAAGAACCCCCGCCCCTCCCATTTTCCCCAGGAGATGGCGTTTGATTATACCTGGGCCAACCTCGCTTATTAAAATAATGGATGTAAACTTGGGCGTCATTAATGGGTAAACTAGTTGCTTTGTTGCGCAACTCTAGAATCGAAGGACCCATTTTGCCAAGCTGCTAAGGTCAGCTTTTAAGAATTTTATGAAGAACCTCTGTTGGGTTATTTAGCGCTTGGCTGGTTGCCTTGAAGTGCTACAGCTGGGCCGAGGGGGATGGAGTTTGATATGCATTTATTCTATACTTCAGCATTATCAAAAATTAAACTCCATAAATCGTTACGATACAATTGCAGTGATTATTGAACCTGTTATTCGTGCCTGGGAATCTAAAGGAAACACGGGGTGACGATTTTGTGGAGGTGTGCATTCCACACCACGTCGATAAAGCGCTTAAGGCTTGACTACCCTTCTAGTATTCGAAAAGGGAACCTGTGTATAATTCTTTAGACACGTCTTTTGTCTCAGATGAATGCCCATGCCGACTGTCAGAAATTTTGATTGGGGGCTGTCGGGCTAGCTTAACCTTCTCAGGTGGCTCAAAGTTTTGTATCTATCACCCCAACTCATGTATTTAATTTACGTGTGTACAAGCCGCATTTCAAGGTGTGTTGTTTACATTCAAGCGAGCTTCAGATAGAGAAAAAAAATATATTTAGCAAGTCATTTTCAACTTCCGAAGTCTAAACATGCAAGCACTCGCTTTAAATATCTTAAAAATAGCTCGAAGCATGCGACAACTTTTCCTTCTGCTTTTGCCTTTAGGAGAGCCTATATTGAGCTATGCTGCTGTTCATATAATGTCTCAATTCAATAACATACTTGCGCGAATGTCTTGACGTAAATAAATACAATGCTCCCATTGTACATTCAGGGTAAATAATCAAGGAACAAAAGAAGATCGCTTTTTCAGTTCACGCTATTACCTGTACCATGAAGGCAAGGAAAATGCTTATCTGTTATAGAAATCTATAAATCAGATACTATGACATCATCATTTCTAGCATAAGCTTACAATTAAACCTCTTCACACTATGCTTGTATGATAATAGCTATTCGCTTGGTTGACATAACGCGATCACTGTTAAGAGAGTAGAGCACTGCTAAATCTATAGCTGCCAGGGAATGTTCACTTGACAATAAGGTCGCACTGCTTCTTAAACTGTCTACTTGATATCCATACACTCTCACAGCTCTTAAGATAAAGCAGAATTGGGAATCTTCCAATTATTCATGATCTTTGCATCCACCGAATGGCTCAGATTACCATTATCATATTGGGCGACATCTAGCAGTAGTCTTTCTGGTTAATTGGCAGAACTTGATATTGTCATCATGAGTAAATCAGAATAAATTGTCAAAAAGAATGTCAAAATTTGTAATAGGCAGGTAAAAAAATTCTCAAGATGTGAAAATTGGTTTACTTAGTTTCCATTTTCTTCTCCCCTCGAGTTGCTTCTGCCTAAGAAATCGGTTCATCACAGCCACTCAAAATATTCCTTCCTACGGAAATTGTCATAGGTAAGGGAATCCCTTTTGATGCTGCACTTACGCTATGCGGTATACAAGGAGCCGGAAAGAAACACGGTTAGAGGCCTAGGGGTGAATGCATTTCCATAACCCAACAGTTAATTGACTGAGCAGTCCTCTTATGCAAATGAACTCCTAGAGCAAATGGGGCAATTCCGTCTTTTCACGTATTTCTGTTTAATCAGCTTAAAGTTGTCAGACTCACAGAATCTCAATAATTCTACACTTATTGTGGAGTCGATAGAACGGCGCGGTTGAGGCTCCACACTTTGACATACATCGCCAAACGTTCCAGAACAGAGGATAAATTCTAGGCAAGAGGCCGAGAATGGGAATCTTGATAAAGCACAATTAAGTTGCTCTCCACTCCAGTATTTTCCAACTAAAAGTGGCTAGATGCTGCAGAGCAGACAATTTGACGACAAGGTCCCAAGATATTGAAGGCTGACAAGAGGGAGTGAGTAATAGAGGGTACTTCTCGGTGGCGCCGGCATAGGGGAATTCGGTAAGAGCACAAAGTACATTTACTAGTCTTTCAAAATATTCGATAGAGGGCTTCTCTCATCTAGACTTGATGCGTAATGAGGGCTTTTGGAAGGGATTAGCAAATCGTGTTGAGAAGTGGGAAATAACGAAACACTCTAGCCATAGGATACCGCCACATGTGTTATTTGACAGGTGATACAATCGTATTAGGCCACATCCCGTCGGTACTATAATGAAATTTTGAAGGAACTGAATGGGGTAGTGGACGGAAAAGACAAAAAAGTCGGAAGCCCCGCAGCCATTGCCACTGTCACCAGTGTTAACCAAAAGGTGAGACACAATGAAACCCAAACAAAGTGAAGGGTAGCTAAGAATACTGAACCCCTGGGGCCCAATAGTAGTTGCCACTGTCAGCTGTATCTGACATGCGATGCGAAAACACCAAAGAAGATGTAGAAAACTATCAACACGATAGTGATAACACTCATGACACGCAACCAATCAATGACAAAACAATTATAAGCGACCGCCCCTCTCGTAAGACCTGCAAACTTGCAATCCAAAACCTTGGAAAGCGAAGATTTCAACATTGCTGCACCACCCCTCCTCAAACGCAACCCACACAACGTCAGGTTGGCACGATATTGCTTCCACCTCGTCATCCCCGCATCAACCACCAAGACATCCCAGCTCGCAAAATCTAAAACCTATAGGTCTAGGTCAAACGCCGATATTTACCTACATCAAAGTACGCTGCTGCATTGGCAGCTCAAAACAGCTAGCGGCGGGCATTTCGACAGATGAGTTGCGACCACCAGGAGTGTGCTCAGGGTGCGCACGTTTTGGGGGACTAGTATGGCCAATCAAGTCCGGTAAGGTTAATTAAGTTTCGTGAGAATGGCTGAGTCGCTTAGATAAGATAGAGCGTAGGATACTGTACATGTAGGTGAGAAGGCGAGGAGGTATTAAACATAACCTTGGTATACCTACCCTGTCTTGGCTCCTTAGGTCGGACGGCACGGCGAGAAGGAGGTAGCTCGGGATGACGGAATCACCAGATATATTTTGGTTTTGATGAAGTCAACCAGCACAGGGACAGCGATGCAGCACATAAAGTCGGTGACAGAAACCTTAAATTAATGACGCCAAGATATCAAAGTGTGGAGGGAGAGTTCTTCGGTAAAACTAAGGAGAAACTCTGCGTAAAAGTGTGCCTGGTGATATGTTGTTGACAGCGGTGAATGTTTCAGAAAAGAAGACGACGAGGAATTCCTACACGGTGTGTTGTCGAGATCGCTAATCGAAGGAATAGCCATGGATTATGACACGGCTGGTACGAGAGAGGCAACAATCGTGCATTATGAGCCGTAAGGATAGAGGCTTTGTGTTGTTAACTGTTGTCCGATCAAAATTCAGAATCGGTTGTCTAATGAGAATGTTCTAGTGGTGTGTTGATGAAGCTATCTCTGCTAGGGTGTACTTCGAACTCTGTTTAAAGGTGCCAAATGGCATTGAATGCAAATTTTAGAGGGGTGTGAAGTTACGGGCGGTAAAGAAAGGCTCATAGAGAATCTTTTGGATATCCTCGTTTGACAAAATTTCAGGGGGTTGCAACTGCGAGTCTTGCTGATATTAAAACATTGGTGGTATATGTGGTCCAGCGATGTAAACAACACGAACCACACCCGAATTTCTCCTGGTCGCCCCGAAGCGGCAAACCGATCCCTAAGGGTTGAAGCATGGAACAGACAACTGTCGTGTTAATGAAGGTGTGTATGTAACATTGCAGGCATTACGAGTGAAGGAGATTGTTGACGGATTAGACTCATTAGAGTTTTCGGTTACTAACTTTCATGCTATTATTGCCAGAGGATAAGTCACCTGGTGACTTCCAACGCCAATCGTATTCGCTCGACGAATTGAGATCTAAAGATGAAACCGGAGTCGAAAGGTTTCAACGACATCAGTCCTTCCAGAATGATTGAAGAAGAACTTTAACCAACCCGAAGAAACCCCAGGAGGAATATACTTTCTGTTGGTCCCGTCACGAGACGTGTTTTACGCAAAGTGAGACTCGGACCCCGCGCAACGCATGTAAGTGCACGCGGTCGGAATCAAGGAACCAAGAAATTTCGAGAAGTTGGCAGTTACACGAAATGCATGCACAGCGTATGGAAGCAGTCGAACGAGCTCTTCAGGATCTAGTGTAGGGGTGTTCTCCGTAGAGAACGCAGAATCTGGGGGAAGTTAACCTGGAAATGTCATAATTGCCTGTGACTGCTTCATCACCTACCATGTAGCGAGAGACCCTAACTAGTTGTCATGTCAGTCTTAGATTCTGGTCATCCAATCACCAGTGGCAGCTAGTTGTCGATCTGTTTTATTCAGAACCTCGTCTCGAGGGCCCAAAGATCTGCTAATGTTGCAGAACTTGCGGTCAGGTACGTCAGGTTGCACAGTCGCGGCATAGCCTTTTATTTTCAGGGTGTGGGCAAGACCAGTCAGAAGGAAATTGCTAAAAGAGGCCATCCGGGGTTTGAGGGGAAATCACACAATAATAGGGGTCTTTGCGGGGTAAGGTCCTGCAGCAGCTACACCAGCCACATAGCAGCAACCGCAATGAGATCTACTGGGGAAATAAATTTGCAATACCACTGTTTTGCCAATCATGGGCTTAGAAACTGTGCTCATCAGCAGATTCGAATGTCATGGGCCTCAAACCATTCGACTCTGAGAAGCCACAGGATCCAGGCACAAGCCACAAAACCTCGGGCCGTAGCGGTGAAGGAGTAAACCGATGAAGAGGTTTGGATGTGCTGAGCCACTTCTGGAGTTCCAGTTTACAGTTTTGCGAGATTCAGTCTAGGGATGATGCCATACTGCGAGTAATGGGTTTATACGCAGTGTTATAAAGTCGCTACCTGCTACGGATCAGAGTCCATAAGTTGCGATGAAGGTGTTCATCAGAGTTCCTATGTACTAGGTTTGAGAAAATGCACCTTGATATAGGGCAGACACCTTATCTCCCTATACTTGAGGTAGACTGGTCGACTATCACTGACAAGGTCGTTGTGAAGAGCGAATCAGAGCCTGGGTTTCCATTAGCAATGAGCATATGTGATTAAATGACTCAGGGGTATTGAGTTTGCCGACGGTGAGGAGATGTATTAGGGTTTTCAACGGCTCTGAGGCCCTCCGCTGAATGGGGTGTTGGATCTTTTGAGCCGTTGCGAACTAGTCATAGATGCCGCATGCGTGGTGCCTGTCAGATGGAATGTCTCTGAAACTCATATCCTTGCGTGTCTTGCTACAACGTGTAAATCTAAATAGAGCCTCATGTTTCGGAAACACAATATGTATTCCTTCCTGCTGAGAGTTTGATCAAGCGATTTTCTCGAACCCAAAGTTCTTCCTGAGTGTTCCTCGATCGTTGAGTAGTGTTTCAAAACAAACGTTGTATGTGGAGAGGGTAGAAATGTCTGGATGTGCGGTCAAGATTGGGAGATGTGAACGGCACGGAAGGAAACGGAAGGAAACCTGCGGTGGTACGTGATATAATTGATTGGCGCTTGCTGTCCCTTTTTGATGCATAGATACCTAAATCTGCAGCCTATCTTTGTTCGTAGAACCCAGATGAAAGAGAGAGAAGAGCTGTTGCCTTCTCCTGTTATCAAAAGGCTCAAGCTTTACCAGGTCTCGCTCCTAGGAGCATGCGAGAAGGCAAGCCTTGCATGCGATCTCAGACTTTTGCACGGAGGATTCTTCCTGGCCACGTGTCGATTGTCAAGAATAGAAGAGGCTTCTGTGCACAGGGCTGTTTTTCGGAATTCCGTTGAACCTACTAAGGAAGCAATCAAAAATCAGGCCAATGAGCCACATCTCCATAGACTGGCAAGTTCCAAGATTCCTCGGACCCCGGTTGCTGCGTGCTCCCTCGCCTTTTGAGAACTTTACTGCAAGTGTTTTAGAGTCCGTTCGTGTGCATGAGGGCGGCGAGCTGGTGTGTGCTCAAAGCATATATGCTTCTCGAAACAATCAAAGAAGGATAATGTGGATCTTAATGAAGCGGTCAGCCATGGGACTTCGTCGGCAATCAGGCCATGAAGAAAAAAGCAAAATCGAGCCTTGTATATGAGCCCCAGGAAGTCGAGCCTCTGCTAGGGCCTGTTGTAATAATGTTCCAGACTCTTGGCAGTTGGCATCTGCCTATGATGAGGACACTCCAGCTCTAGAGTGACTCCTCACGAAACCCTGAGGTTAACCACCTCACAGAAGAGTGAAAGTCGACCATAAACCTGTGGGTTGTCACAGACCTTCTGTTGGCAGGCGGTAAGACATCGATTGGATGTTTGGTCGGGGGGTGTGCCCGAGTCCCTTGATCTACGACGCCGTTCAAACTCTAATCGACGGTCTGAAATTCAAGTAGCAAATCAGAGGAGGGCACTGGCGGAACATCGGAAGTGCCTTTGCGCCTTAGGTGTCCGATGAGACATTGCTTTAGCTACATTGTTGATTCTCCATTTGCCCAGCCCAGCACAGTCGAGAGCGAGAGCGAATTGCTGCCAGCTGAAGAGCACAATCTGCTCATCGGCGACCTAGGCACTGGCGAGGACATTCGGGGCCTAGGCAGAGACAAATCGCCAATCTTGTGGAACTGGAGGCATCATGTTGTGTTCCCCAAACCTCCAATGCCAACATCAGCAGCTTTCAACTAGCGGCTAGGTAATCAGGGTTGAGGGGTAGCATGGCTCTGGCATTATTACCTAGGGGTTGCTGGAGAGAGGCTGCATTACATATCTTGGCGTAATAGCGTCCCTGAGAAGAGCAGCGGTCTGCCTGTAGAAATTGGGGTGTAGAGGCGTCGAATAATTCATGGTATCGTTAGTTGTGTTGCGCAACGGGCAAGCCACGAGGAGGGAGGACGGGAGATCCAGGGATAGAGGTTGTGGTGTTGAAGGTAAGTGCGTAGATACAAGTGAAAGGCTTTGTCTCGGGCCTAAACAGGCCTAAAGGGGAAGGAAAGTGTGGAGAAGTGAAGCGTAAACAAGCGAAGTTCCCGAAGCATAGCCGACCGGACATGTTTGACCCCTGTCGGCGCTACTACCACGCCCAGCAGCACTAGTCACCATCAGTAAAGCTCTAGTGCTCCACCACGATGGCGATTGCTTTCTGTACTCCTGCCACGCCCCACCCACTGCTAGCGGCCAGTCTGCTTGTACGCCTTGATTCGAAATGATTCAGAATCAGGATCAGCTTCAGGCGCAGACGCAGACAGCTCTTATATGTGTGAGTCTCAAAACGGCCTGGGACCCCGAATTCTGAGGATAACCATCTCCACCAAGTCCACTCTACCCTGCAAAAGTCAGGACAACATCTTCCTGCCCCGCCACCTGTTCCAAAAAGCCTTCACCCTCAGAAGCCCCGTAGCCGTCCCTCAGCACGTCCCGTTAGTCGGTAAATACCCATCAACAGCTTCAATTGCGTGTCCAGGATACACACGTCGACCCAGGAGGCATGATTCATGATACAATTATCATGCCGCCAGCCTCAGCAACAGACACAATGTCAAGTGCCCGCAGTTCTCAGAGTCCCGCAGCTATGGAAGAAGAACCTCGCAAGAAGGGTCAGTGGGGCACTTATCCTATGTCACGGTCAATATTTCCACAGCAGATGCTAACACTCGTTGCAGGATCTCGAGGAGGAAAGCGATCCGTTACACATCTGAGCAAGGCCCAACTTGCTCGAAAACGCGCCAATGATCGCGAGGCACAACGCAACATTCGTCAGCGTACGAAGGAGCACATTGAGAACTTGGAGAAGAAAGTGAAAGAGTTGGAGGAAACGAATCGATCGGGCAGCATGGAACGCGTACTGAAGAGGAACAAAGAATTGGAGGTTGAGGTTGAGGCCCTCAGAGCACAAATCGCGGCGCATGCCAACCCTGTGGCGTCCGACTCCATACCATCTGAAATGCCAGAGGAGCTGTTGATGCAGCAGAAGGTGTCGTTGGAATGGATTCCGGAGCCACAGGCATCAGCTCAGTGGCCTGTAACTGTATCCTCGCATTTACAGTCAATGGATTCTCCCGAGATTCCCGTGTCGAGTGGTGCTTACAATTCGCAACCTACCCACGTTTATCCAGCGGCGACAGCACCAATGAGATACGAATCAGAAGACGCAGATTCCAAAAACATATTCACGCCCACCGCCACCCCCGTATGGGAGGATCCGATGGCTTTTGGCAATACCTCACAAGCTGTGTCACAACCAACTCCAACTTGGGCGCCATTTCACACTGCATTCAATCAACCATCCCGATTTGCCGACCTCCAGCAATCCGGGTTCACTGATCTTCTCAATCAGCCAACGTACGCAAATACTACCTGTTGGCAACAGCAACCCTCTATTTACGCATGGCAGATTTCAACGAAGTTAAAAGCGCCCGTTACGCTTGTGGACCAACTTATGTTTGGTGTAATCCATTCACAACGACAGCTCGCCTTGCATGGCGATGTCACAGGAGAAGATGTAATTGGACCCTCCTTTCCATCTGTACATCTGCTTTTTAATCAGCCTGGCCCTGCTAAACCTCCTTCGACTTTAACAGAAGTAATGGCACGATACTCGGCCGTCCTCTCCAATCGCGGTTTCGCCCTCATTCCCGAGAAACTTGCCTCATTCATGTGCATGTACCGCTTCGTGCAATGGCAAATCTCACCTACCTACCAAACGTATCAGAAACTCCACGACTGGCAGGCTCCACGCCCTTGCCAGTTGCTGACTCCTCACCCTGCATGGATGGATCTCCCTCCTTGGGGCAAATTCCGAGAGAAGGTTATCGAAAACCAGGCCCGCTACGATAATCCAGAATTTCAGAGCGACTATGCTACAAACCTGTGTGTCAATTTTTCTCATGACCCCATGAAGGCATTGATATTCGAGGACGGGCAAATCATGGTCAGCCCCCTCATGGACCAACACCTCAGCGACATCAGCAATATGAGCATGAAGAAACCATTCGCGGACAAGTATCCAGAATTCCGGGATGTTTGTCGTTTCGAAGAGCTCTAGAGCCGCATCAAGCGGTCTAAATCCTCGTCATAATATCAGTTCTTTTCTTTTTGTGATTTATTTGTAGTTATTTAGTCTGTAAGGTTACGGCTGTCTTGGTGTTAGGAGGCGCTTGGTTTTACAGTTTACACATGGGGAAATGACATTACTAGATGTCAAAGATTTGAGCGGTTTATTGGCGTCGGTTGGAAAGGCTATAACGCTAGGGGCGTTTAAGCAGCATCTTTTCACGGCGTTGGAGGCCGGGTTATATACGTATGGTGGTGAGGATGGATACCCACCTTATATTTACTAATATGGGGCATATGTACTTTGGATATGTTAGATATATGCGGTTGTTGTAAGATTTTGCTTACTGGAGAGACCGAAAAGAAATTGATCAAGATGATGACCATAAACTCGTCCTTCGTATTGAGAAATTACCTTCAGGGATATTGCCTCCATACATGCTCTACTTCTGCAAAGAGCTTATGCGGGAACTGCCCTGATATAACGGCACTAATTATTCACCAATAGTGTCTCGTTCCTGCTCATTCCAAGCTTAATTCTTCTGACACCCCCGTGTTTCAATTCAGTACCAATACAACATCTTTCTCGTATTCTATCTCCTCCTTTAGCTTCTTCTACATTTCATGGGTTGAAGTCTTAGCCCATACAATTCGGTACTTGGCTCATATGCCGAGCCATATGCCGGCTAATCATTCTACAGATCGACCGCGATCACACCTGAACTCGATCACACCCCCGCACCTCCTTCATATTCGAGCTCCGGGAGATCTCCTCGACATTTCACCAACACCAAGACGGGGTTCATCAAGAATCCAGCATAGTGTACTGGGTGTGCTTACCGGCACTTCGTTGAAGTGCCGCATACCGAGAACTTTACTTACCGGCGGAATGGTTTCCGCCCATGTCAGATTCCTTGTAAACCCAAGAGGTGTTTTGATCACGCCTTAACCCTAGCTCACGTGTAAAAAGCTCACATGACCGGCCCACAATACTTTCCTTCACATCTCATCGTAACTCGTCCTTCAAGTTATTTCCCAATTATTTTTCTAGCGCTAACTCTCCTATTCCATCCTCTCCACCTCTCCAGGTTCTCCTAATTTTCTTCGCATCGATTTGTTGAGGTTAGATTATTGGTTGTGGCTGGTGTTTGTTGTTGGCGTCAAACTTCTCTAGTGATAAGTCTTAGCCACTTGTTGGAAACCCGACGAATCGACTGTCTGTGTCAATAATGAGACAATGCGCGGAGACATCCCCTAATGGGGTTGTATGGTGGACTGGCAGCGTCACTATTAGCCTTCGTGGGGCCTTGGTGGCTCCCGGGAGATGGGATAGTCGGTGAGCTTTAAAATAAGAGTAGTTGTTGTTACTTCATTTGGATATGCCTCCGAAGCTGATAAGATGCCTGTACATGTATGATCCCATTTGCTTTGTTTCTGGGGAGGTTGGTCGAGATGGATGGACCCTTGGGACATCGTGGCGTAGTGTTAAAGATCAAGGCTGAAAGATACGTGGAGGGCTCGGCAGTTGTTGTGGTGTACTTGAGATCGATGTAATTACAAGAGAGCTGAGAGCACTGATGGTAATTTGGGATGCAACGGGATATAAAAGTGAGGATAAATTTGATAATTCAGCTGATTCTGTGACCTCTTCCTTTTACTAGCTTGAGTTATTGAAAAGTTGCGTGCTATTATTGCTGTCTTTTTGTGGTTGAAAGCTGACTGTAAACCATTTTCCATGACATGTGATGCCTTTCGCATATACGGAGCGTAGTTAAAGCAGAATGGTACACTGCAACATGAAGTTGTTTGTGTCTAGGAGGCGGGTCGCTTTCCATTCCTCCTCAATGCTCTAACAGACATTAAAGAAGCCCTGTAACTTTTAACAGTGGCTGCCCAATAAAGCCCAATGTAGCACCAGCAGAGATCGAGAACCTCGCCTGTATTTGGCCCTGGAGAGAAGATAAGCAATTGTTTGAAAACACCAGTTGACTAATCTGGGTTGCCTTGCGCCTTATCGTTAATATGGGGGTCTCCATTCGAGCTCCTAGTTAAGTTCTCTATCACTAATTCTCATATTTCCCATCTTAGACATACTTTCTTAGTCAAGACAGTTACTATCCGTCGCTTGACCTAATTAGTTGTGTCGAAGCATACTGTATTTTAAGCCCTGGACTTTTATGCGCAATGTCTTGCATGAAGGCACATCATAGGTCTGCCCTATACGTGATCATCTTATCAATCTAACTATACAAATCCTTGAGGGAGATCCGGAAGGCGACTACCATAATCGGGCCCGGGAAAATCAGCGGGAGAAATGGATAAAAAGGAGAAAGCGGCAAGTGCTTCAAGAAATTCTGATCTCTCATGCTGATCTCACTCTTGACATACAAGAATCCTTTAGCATGACTTCACCAAAGAAAAGAAGTCCATGGTTTATCGTCCTAGTCCTCTTGTTTTGATCCTATGGCCCCTAGGTACCTTCAATCTGATATTGTCCATCAGCCAATAAACACACTTTACAAATTAAAAACTAATTCATAACTAAATATTGTCAAAGTTTGTTCTTGGATTTAATATTCATTCTCGAAATCCTTTTTAAAAGTAAAGTCCCCCTCCCCCCTTTTTTTCCAGCTGTTGATTTGGCCGTCACACGATTAGGCTTGAAAACATGCCAAAATAACAACAATTCAGTGCAGAAACGTCACATAAAATATAGCTAGCTTACATAACAACTACACGAGGATTTATTGATCATGGGAAACAGGCTGGTAACAATTAAATAGAGCTTTAGCATGGGTTTGTTGTTTGCTACTTAGCTCACAGATGGACTTGGTCTTCAAAGTCTCTCAAGGTGCCATTTTCCAATGCCACTTCATCAGATAGATAATATGACCACGATTGGTTTATAAAATCTAAAAGTGGTCGGAAAATACTCCCTTTGTACTATACTCTATAATAATTCCAATAATAAGTATTGTAGGATTCTCATCAAAACAAAAGAAGCGAAGAACAATTGGTTGTAAGAGGATCCATCCATGCCTATGGAGGTTCGGCTTAGTGAGGTTTGGCTCACTGCAATGAGGCATAGGAAAAACCTTATAACAAGAGACTAAGATTCGGTCAGCAACCCAAGAGGTTGCTAGTACTTAGGAACTAATTTGCTTACAGATTATTACAGCGCAAATACCTGGGAAATCGATCCCTTGGCAAAGGTTTAGAGGTACTTAACAAAACTCTCTATGGTCAATTTAGCATTAATTGCTATTGGTCTTCCACCTAGAATGAGTGAAAGCTTAATTTGCTATGCAAACTAACCCCTGGGATTGTTCAGCTGCTCATTTAAGGATCGTAATCTGCGTAGTTTGAGAGAACGCTAGTCGTCCAAGCTTCCCTGAAGGATGGTACCTATGAATGTGTTAGCAACTTTCAGTTCACTCATTGGGTATCCCCTAACTTTGAACTTGACATGTCATGGAGTTCACTATCGCTACGGAAAAAAGGTAAGGCTGATTTGTATAGTGAGAGTGGGGCGGATGGGTGCAGTGCTAATGGAACGTGCAGTCAACACCAGTAACATGATTACGACAGACTGTGGTAAGGCACGAAGTGAGGAACAAAAGCTATGCATTTGCTAGATCTACGAGTGGAACCCACATAAGGTAGGTGTCGCCGACTAACTAGTATGTGGATTCCAGGTGGATTTCAGGGAAGGCTGTTCCTGGACACAGACTTCATCGTGTATTTTCATATTTCTAACGACAAATGGTTTAACATATTCTCTGAATAACTTGGAGATCTGAGTTACGAAGAGAGAGCGAGGCCGTCACCTAGTGGAAAAACTATGTATGTTTGATACAATCAACGTACGTTTCCCTAAAGTCTCAAGGTCACTCTGCCGACGAAGTATTGTGCCTGACCTTGAGTTGCAGCTACTACCAAGCCCATTCCGATATGTGGGTTTAACCCTTGTTTACTTGTGATTCAAGTCCACATGGGTTCTAGGCTATCATTTCTCTAAATCTTTAACAAGATGGATGTGGGGTTTTGGCCTAGTGTATTGGGGAGGCGTTGTACTTGAGTCTAAAACTTGGGAAAGGGTCGGTGCAAAAGTAAGATAATCAAACAAAATAGCACAGCAGATACCATGTATTGATTATCGCCATGATGGGCCTCTTCGATATGATTATGCAGCACTCGAATAGTCTATGACTCAGTCTGGGTCTGTAGTCGAGGAAGAATTCGTCTCTTGCTGCATTTCGGCACACACTTTATGTACACCAAGAAGGGAAAGTAACTATGCGGAATTGCGATTATGACAATTTTTTTAAATAGTAGACAAGTAGTGTCACTCATGGATATTTTGATGATCCCATTCACGGAAGTTTTGGGTTGGAGAATGAACAGCTTGCAGAAGGCTCCAATCATGAAAAATATCGTGAGGGGGGAAACGAATGTAAAAAACATATTATCTAAAGATTAATATGATCCTAAGATTGCATGACTGTAGAAATGTCCTGCGTAAGTGAATGTGTGCCTTTGTCGTTAAATCTATAATCTTTTTTAGTGCCGGATGAATGACTTCTATTGTTCTGATTGTCAACAATTAGTTGAGCAATGTATTCAGGTAATAAAGTTATTGTATCTGGGCGATAGGATTAAGGCATAACAGCTTTCCACTGGAATTCTTTCTGGATTAGAGAGCATTTCTAATCCCATGGCTGAAGGGGTTTACAAAATCATAAATTCCACCATCACAAAGCTGCACAGTTCACCAAAACATCCGCAAACACATCTACAATATCGGGTGAAAGTCTAGTTTGAGAATATTTACTGATTTCAGACATCATGCATTTCTCTACGATGCCTCTAATGCTTATTGGAGGATGCATTCTTAGTGGTGCATCAACGCAAGGTCACTTCGCACCTCTTCCCGAAATCCTTAAAGTTCACCTAACTTCTCGATCTCTCATCAACCGTGAAATTCTGGATCTGAATTTCTACACAATGACTTTTTGGTGCAAAGCGGACATTCTTCGATTCCAAACCACTCTGATCATCCCCACTACTACATCAGACATAAGCGAAGCAAACAACATCCAAGCTATCTGGCCAGGCCTGCAAAGCGACACTCTGCTGCAGAATGTCGTGACAAATCAAGGTGGAGGTCCTCATCAGTGGTATCACCTACCGTTCTTCTGTTGCGAGCCAGCAGGACAACTCGAAAGTCAAAAGCGAATTTATCCTGGAGACAGCCTGACATCGACGTACTTGTGGGACAACGCGCACAACAAGTGGTTGGATAGCTATATTCTTCGGCCTGGTGAGGAAGGTGTGAAGGCAGGGTCAGAAGGTTTTACCAGCGGTTTAACTTTCAACCCCGTCATTGCTCCTGGTAAAGGTAAACCATACGATAGAGCCATTCTCGCTCTCGAGTTTCAAGAAAAGGGAACCTGGAACTTCGGACCAGTCATCTGGAAAAACGTTCTGGTCGTTGCCCTTACCAAAGAGACGAAATGGTGCACTAATTTTGCAGCAACGGATAACTTGCACTGGCAAGCCTCAGCTCCAGCGGTACATACAGATGAAGGAGTTACTACGTGCTTCATTGCCCAGGTAGTCTTCAGCAACCCAATTGAGAAGAAGGGCAAGGATCCCTCGTGAACAAAGGTCTTTGAATCATGGAAGCTGCGCATACAAGGCTATGTGGTAGGGGAAGGTGATCTAGCACTTGATGTAAGATCTTACAGGTACAATAGCCGTGTATTCGAGGATTGGGATGAGCTTTGGTTAGATAGAAATATTGAGAATTAGTATGAATGAAACAATATATCAACAGCTAAATATCCCGTAAACATGTAAATCTGCTTTCCATCGTGGCAATGTTAAATCTGAAGTGCTCAAGTCGCCGCCTAGTTTACCCCAGGGCCCAAACTGGATTACCGGAAGCACGACCGTCGCAAGTTGCCACCATGTGTCGATATCACAAGAGAGAAAGAAATGTTGCGAGGAAAGGCGAGACTCGAGGTCTTGCTCATCGTCTCAGCCGCGTAGGCGCTAAGACTAGCTGAGACGTGCCTCGGCCCAAAACACCATATCTAACCCAAAGCACATCCAAAGCATCGCACCAGGAACAACTTTTCACCATTGTACATCCACTTTCGCGCCTCACAATGTACAGCTTCCCACCTGTCTTTTACGAATTATACTGACATTACAAATAGGGAGAAACGGCCAACCGTAGCCGAAATTCTCGCCCATCCTGCATATCCCGACACCATATGGAACCTCGCACCCACTCAAAAGGGCAGGCTCCCTGTTGCAGCAGGGAGAGGTGGACCATTCAAGATTGATTGGGAGGTTCATGGTCATGGGGATGTTAAGCTTGTGGTATGTCAAATTCCCACTCACCAAAAGAATAAATCTGTCCATTCTTATATCACGTGACTAACAGGACTATCGCAGTGGATTATGGGTTTAGGGAGTAATAAGGTAAGCCAATTGGAGAGCTGATGAATGGAATGGGTGCTGATGGGGGATAGAGCTCGTGGCAAAGACAGACGTTGCATTTTGGGCATGATGAGGGTGATAGGTATTCGAGTTTGATTTTTGATAATCGAGGTAAGTCACTTTGGCGTTGAAATCTATATAATAGATGGGCAATCTCCTATCATCCACCCTGCCTCTTTCCAATCCAAATCATGCACTTCACACATCTACAAAATATTCTACATGTTTCTGACATTTTCCAGGAATGGGCAAATCCGACAAACCATTTATGCGTTATTCAACTAGCGAAATGGCAAAAGACCTAGTTGAACTCATCGATCATCTAGGGTGGACACAACCGCGACAATTGAATGTATCAGGTGTATCAATGGGTGGTATGATCGCTCAAGAGCTGGTACGCTTCCCCCCTTCATCACCTGCCCTTTGCTATTTTCATAACACTCTCTTCCCTCCTCCTTCCCAATCCCAACACTCTCACAACCCACTTGGCCTATACTCCTCGTCTTAACCTCAATATCCTTACAATTCCCCCCTCTCCATCCATATCTAGGTCATATACACCTATTAACACATACCGCCTAGGCAATACTCATTCCCTCCCGGATCGCCTCTCTAAACCTCATCTCCACCGCCGCACAAATCCAAAACACAACAACCTGGCTCGAAAACCTCTGGTCACGAATTGATATGTTCCTCCCTAAAACGCTTGATGCCTCTATTGTCTCCGCCGCTGGTCGTCTATTCTCCAATTCCTGGTTATCATCACCTGATGAAAGTCCTGTACCTACGGAATCAAGTAAGATTTCATTCCAGCCTATCTCTCTTACTGCTGCCTATTGTTTATTCCTTACCTCTAATGCTGTTCCTGAATTTGTAATCTCCTGTATATCGTTGGCACTAATGAAATGATAGCAATGATGGTGAAGTTGCCAGAGGGAAGGGGCTACCGCAAATTTGACACGAACTATGAGCGTTTCGCTGCCCAGGAACTCTACAAACGGCTCTCTCCTGACCTCTTCCCAAAACTCGGCTTCATCCTCCAAGCCATAGCCGCTGGCTGGCATTACAAATCTCCTGCTCAGCTGAAAAAGATTGCGGATGAGGTGGGACGGGCAAGGATAAGTGTTGTGCATGGCACAACGGACAATATGATTACTATTCCTCATGCAGTGAAGTTGGCTGCTGGGTTAGGGCTGGGGGAGGATAAGGGGACGGTTGAGATCAAGGAGGGCGTGGGCCATGTGTTTATGCTTGAGAGGTGTGGGTGGCATAATGAGCTTGTGGAGAGGATGGTTAAGAAGGGAATGGAGGAGAATAATAATGAGAGAATAAGTGCATAAGGCCTTTGTGTGTATTTTTGGAGCATACATAGTGAGGAGTCTGTGTAGAATATTTCTTACCGCATTTAATAATATAGAATACGATTCACTTTAAATTTTTGTTACGTGAGTTTATTCTCTTCCGTGTTGAGAGTTTTTCGGGTTTCCTAGGCACTTCGTAGTTTTCCTTTCCACTTATGCGAATCTTCCCTCACAGCATCACAGCATCACAGCATCACAACACCAACCCCACTCCCATTCTCATCTACGTTATTCCCCACATCCACGCCCCCTGCAATCGGATTCGCGTTGTAGTTAAACAAGTAATAATGTAGTTGTCCATCACCCCCACCAAATTTCTGCTGTTCCAAGAAGAGCGGGTTGTCCATTAATGTGAGGGCGTTAAAGACATCAAATTTGAAGCGCTTAGCCAAGATAAGAGCATCATTCACGAGAGCATTTAGACGAAGCTTGAGATCTTCTTTGGTGAAATCAGGAAAGAAGACGGTTTCAGTAGCGTAGTAGTAGAGATAGGCTGCGCGAATATTGTTGTGCTTTTCGTGGTTGATTACTGTCGATTCGAGACAGTAGAAGGAGAAGAAATCGTAGATGCTGTGTGTTGCTGGATCCTGTACGTTTGTTAGTTAGAGATAGTCTTGAAAACAGTCGATTCTGGAGCCTACCTCAACTACATATGACCAGACGACCTGCTCTTCCAGTTCGTTCTTTCGGTGCAGCATCCACCATTCGATTTCTTCTTTTGTAAAGTCAGGCGCCATATCGAATCTTGCCATGTACCTTTGTAGCAAGTTTAAGACAGCGTCCACATCTTTTGGTTCCATTGGTCTGAGTCCCTTGGTAGCCGTTTCTTCAGGAAGAGCGTACTTTCGAACCTGATATGAAGGTTTGCTGCCTTTTGGTAAAGGACTAAATCCGACATCGTGGAGTTTCTGCCAGTCTAGAGATCTGTGAAAATATCTGCAGGTGCTGATAGGTTTTGGAAGAACAACACCGGCAGTGTAGATAGCTTGGTAGACATTTTTCAGGTAGCATCGTCGTGTGATTTCCTTAATAAGGACTGGGGTCAGTCGTTTCGATCGAAGCTTCTTATGTACAACGAGAAAATTGACTTCCGATGCGCTCAAAATATTTTCTCGAACTCGTAATTTTAAGGGTATTGCAGAGATGAAAGCCACAAGCTTTTTCGATTCGGCAGCACGTACACCTACGTGCCATTCTTTTTGCCATCCGGGAGATAGGAGTGCCCTAGATGAGTAAGCTCACATCGTTTATGAGAGAGATAGAGATTTACCATTTTAGAAATGATTTCGAGTAATTAAAGCGGAACATAGCTTCATCATCCTCCACATAGTGGCCATAAAGCAGCTCAAATACTTCCTTAAGCTCTGCATCATTCGTCAAATCCATCGTTACCCACTCAAACCCATCTGCCATAGGATATGGTTCTTTCCGCACTAGTTCGAGATCGATCTCCTTGAAAGGGCCTTCCTTCTCTACTTTTGTCTTGTCATCAAGCCGGGGGACAGGCTGTGTCTGCCAAAATTTGTATGAAGCCATATCCTTAACATTCTTTCCACTTGAAGCAAGCCCCGAGAGAATTTCCTCCAAGCTTAGCTTCTTGAAGTCCTCAACAGCTTTTCCAGAAGACATATCCCCATCTACTACACCTAACTGCTGTGCCAATGCCGGGTTCATTTTCAATATTTCTGCAATCTGCCCTTTACTCAATTTATCGATCGCTTTCGCTGCATCATCCTTCGGGTTACTCGTAGACGACTCGCCATGATCACCGGTCAAAGCAGCCTTTATGCGCTTCTTCTTAGACTTCTTTTTCTTCCCAGCAGAGCTTGCACCTGCTGTGCCCGCAACAGTGGTGTCCTCTTCCTCGTCTTCATTTTCGGATTCGACTTTCGTGGAAGAGCTGGAGGGTTTGCTTTCCTCAGTAGCCTCTGGAGTAACTTTCTGCTTCGCTGCAGGATCATCAAGTTTAGAGTTGTCTGCCATAGCTGAGTTTTTGGTCTCGGAGCTTGAGGTGTGTTCGGGAGTTGTTGCGAGGTGGGATGGCGGGGTTAACGGGAACTGTTTGATTGGTGTGTTCCTCTAATTCCCGAACTATGAGCTAGTCTAGATCAAGTGTCTAGGATGAAGAGACTCAGGATGATAATAAGAGATCGCCTTTGACGATGATTAAAGATCAAAGTATGGTGAAGGAAGTTTATTTGAAAGGTCTCATAAATATCTTGGGCGAGTGAAAAGGAAAAATCATTGAAATGAATAGGCAGGAGCTAGTCACGTGCAGCTATGTTTCCACAGCTATTCATTGTGTATGACGATTGAGGAATTTTTGGACAGCGAAAAGATGTATGCATCACTAGTATTAATTTATTCATCATGCTATATATTCTCTATTTCTAACAAAAATCTAGATTCTTAGGGTGGAAATGACTCTCCTGCGTCAAGTCCAAAGGCCTTCAATACTGCAAGAGATACAGTAGCATAAGTCAAGATTCTGCTATGATCTAAAATTTATTAATCAAAATGTAAGGAAGAAGGGCTTGAGCGTAGACTTACGGCCGTAAGCAACAATTTGCTCGCGAATGATCTTATTACCACCAGTTTTCCAAGTACTGATGAATGCTCCATTTCCCATATGAACAGTAGCTCGTGCTTTCATCCTCTCAATTAAAGAGACATCCATGCCTCCATTAGTAGTAGCATTCGCAGCGGCGATAAAAAGCCCTTCCGCATTCGACCATGGAATTTCGTGGTCATCGTTTGAATGAATGATGAAGAGTCTTACCCTTTTGCTCAATCGGACAAAATTTGCGATGCGTGTTGCTGACTGCCATTTATCTGCCAAGTGGCTTTGAAATAAGTGCCAGAGAGCGGGATGTGCTTTCAAAGGTGCAAGTAGAGGAAGGACACCCCCAATTGAGTAATTCGGAAGTAAATTTGATAGGGACGTAAAGCCTGCCACTAACACTACACCCGCGAAATTTACACCTTCTCTTGCATAGTGCTCAACTACGCCCGCAGTGACAGCGGTTCCGAGGCTTTCTATATAGCGGGGCGGTCAGTAGTTACTCGATGGGTTAAGTATTGGGAAGGAATCATGAGACATTCTAGAATATGAAAAGGGCTTATACGTCCAAGAATAACGATTCTGCTTGTGGGGATTTTGGCAACGTTTATAGCCCAATCCACAGCGGCAATACCATCAATGATAAGCCCAGATTCCGTTGGAAACCCAGTCGATAGGCCATACCCACGATAATCGATTGTCAGGATGTGAATATTTGACGTACTGCCATCGGACAGCGAACGATACGAATCAGTGCGCCAACCTTGCGCGACAGTCCCAGCATTCTTCAGGTGTCAGCATATTAGGGAACGCCAGGACCTTCAACCTACTCCGTGAACTCCTTCGGGTCAGCGTATTATTTCCAAAACTGGAAAATTCCTTACAGTTGATTATAAGAAGTGAGTTAGGAGTATCTCGTAGGAGCCGAAAAGTAGTCATCCGTGAAATGTCTTCGGCACAACCTGATGGCTGCTTCAGGATCTCAGACTCATGCTTTGCGTACAGCCCTAAAGGCATCACATGCCAGGCATAAATAGTCTCACGATCAGGCGTAGTGAAATTAAATGGGGTTATTTGATTTTCTACAGTAATTAGAATGGCACTCAAGAAGGAATTACAACTTACTGGCAAATCCGAATTGCTCCGGCTTGTTAATGTCTGACCACCATGCTGGGCTTTGAAGCTTATGTGCATATAAAACACTGAAGAACTCTTCTTAGATTTAGGTGCCAAAAAAGGGAGGAAGAGACATACTGTCTCTGGAGCCACGGATTTGTGAGGGCAACTAAGGCAAGAATGTATAATGAAACACCGCAGAAGAGAGACAAATACGCCTTCCTGAAGATTGGCGCAATCGAGGCCATTTCTCAGGTTGGGAAAAGGAAGCTGAAAATATAATTAGAAACTTTGTACTCGAACAAGATGGGCATAATCCGTGCAAAGAACCAATGAACAGTGTTCTCGGGTGGACTCGCCTTGCCTGAAGCTTGAGACTTCTCACGCGCCAGAATCGCCTCTTGAGGCGTGGATTGGGACGTGAACGATTTGATATCGACGATTATTGGACGATCCACAATGACAAAGACGCTTCTATGAAGACCTTCCTTCAATACTCTCTCCTTTGAATGATTTGCTTCCACCCTAGGCTACAAAGGGCGAAATAAATTTGAGGCTTTCGAGGTTGGTTGTTGCAAACTCAAGGCTCGGTTGGCGCTGGCGAGCTTTTTGAAGTTCCCAGAAACACCAAGGGCTCACCTAAACTCTACATCTCCAACTGCCGTACCGCGACGCGTCTCGCAACCACCACCTTTCGAGCTGCTAGACAGCAGGCAACAATTATGGAAAGAAAGAGAAAGCTTCCTGCACGAGGTGCGAAGGCAGAACCCGCCAACAAAAAAAGAGCGCCGTCCACATCTTCAGAAGAACCCAGACGCACGCCAACACCAGCTGTAGCTGCGCCGCCTCCGATCGTAGAAGAGAGCTTGCCAAAGAGTCTTGTGCCAGGTAAATCACTACCCACACTAGAACAGCCTCAGTCAGAAAACCTACCGTCGAAAGAATTCCAATCTGTGTCCGAAAGGTAAGTGCCATCCCTCGGAGAATTATTGTGAATAGTTACTAACTCAACGATTTGTTACAGTGGAGTTTTGGCAGAATCTTTAAATCGATCACGACAAAAATGGATCAGCGAAGGGATATTCGAGAAGTACTGGACCAAGCCAGTGAAGAAAAAGGGAGCACCAGAGCAGCCACCGAACAATCCACCAAAAGAATCGATGACCAAGCTTGGGACATGTACCATAACCGTCGAGCCACACATTATCGAAGCTGTTATGTATGCTATTAAGGAACCGAACACCCGACCTGCTTTTACACCAGTTTCGCAGCAGATGTATCGACCGATCATTCAATATGGACCTCCGAACGGAATGATGCCTCCCCCAGGGACATCACCAGTTAACCCAAAACAATTTCCTCCACCACAAAGCGAAGCACACTCTTCTCCCAGACCTCCTAATACACCTACAAATAACCACACAAACTCCCCTGCTGGTCCAAATGGCGCACGACCTCCTTGTACACAGCCAAACGGTGCTTTGTCTGGTTCTCAGAACAGTCAGGCTGCCACTCACCCAAATACACCACAGCAAAATCTTCCCCAGCAGAATAATGCTCCACCACAGGATGTAGCAGATAAGAGCAAAGATCCGGTCATACAAATGTTGGCCGAAAGAGCTTCGACAGACCCAGATTTGAAGGCCCTTATGAGAATTGTAGCAAATGGTCAGGCTTCAGCAGATGAGTTAAAGAAGTTCCAAAGTCACATTGATGATTTGACACGACTACAAAAATCACGGCAAGCTGCAAGCCAGTCCTCACATGCAATTAATCAGCCTCCACCAACAGTAGGAGCAAGCCCACAAATAAACGGCTATGCGAATGGACGACCTGCTCAAAGTCCAGCTCCAGCCGCATCACCGATGGTCAGGACGGCGCCACAGGCTCCTTCTCCGATCTCGACATCGAATCAATTCCAAACTCAACCGCAGGCATTGAGGTCAAAAGGGCCATTACCTCCATCAAAACCGGATATATCTGGAGTTGTATTTGAATTTACCGGAGGCTCCGGTGACCGCTTTTTGTTTCCCAAATTTAGTATTTTGGAATATCTACCTCAAGGCCAGGTCATTGCATCTTTTTTGATTGTACGAAAGGGCAGCGCCGCTGATTCCCCATACTACGATGCTACCTTGGACTACTATCAACCAATAACCATTCGATTGTATGCCCACCAAGGCCGACAGCTTGAAGCCTTGCAGAAGGTTGTTGCTCCTCAAGAGGAGGTGCGAAGGTATATGGACGACATTATGGACAACATGACTAGGGCAGAGTATGTCCTACTAGCTATGCGCCTCCCAAAAGACGTAGAGCCAACTCCTACTGAGAAGGAAGACCCACCTATGAGGACCGACCAAGTCGACAATCAGGTGTTGTGGGCCACAACAAATCCCACTCCAGTGGTAAAACCACCAAAGCCAGCGAAGAGGCTTCTAACTGAGGAGGAAAAATACCAGTCTTTCATACATTCAGTTGCGCCGGTTATTTAGGCACCAGTGATATTTGCGATGACAGCGTTTTATTCCAACATTGTAGCGGAGTTTGGAATTGATGTGGGGTAAATCAAGGAAGGGATAATAAGGCGTCTTGAGAGCTATCGAACTGGTACGGGAATAAAAATGGGAAACTGTATTCTAGAAGGCGGTGATTAGCGATAGTCTCCATGGGAGGCGCTATGTGAGAAGGCCTTGTGCCAAATTAATCCTCGCGATTCTTTCTTGAGCCAAGCTGCTCATAATTCTTATCCATGGAGCAATTTGTTTTCAATTTTGATCACTCACTCTGTCCCCGAACCTACCCGTCTCATACTAACACATCCATGCCAGATAACGGGATTAATAGAATACCAAGATATAAAGCTCTTCATTTACTTGTCATAGAAATCAGAATCAGAGCCATAAAACTACTTTCATCATATCTCATGGTAACTCCATAGTTCTTGCTTCCAATTTGAAAATGTCTGCTTTTAATGGGCCATTCCAGTGAGCATCTCCCTACAGGCGTACAGCATCCGCTCTAATGGCCAGACTTAGCTCAAATGTGCTCGTCGATCTTCAATACCTTTCACCAGGCATCATACATTCCTACGAACCATCTTTGATACCGATATTTTCTTGGACCTTATGGAGGAAGGGATAGACGATTTTCATAACTCCCGGCTTTCATCGCATTACACGACAGAATCATTTCTCCGCTTATAAGGCATCCGATGCAAGTTTAAGTTCCAAAACCATACCAGTGGACCAAAAACTTTTATGTAACAGTAACAGTAACAGTTCGGAAAGGGCGAAAGAGTACTCTCTTCAACATATCATGACGGTCGCCAAGGCTGGTGACCATGCTTTTAAGAACGAAAACGTGCAATACCTCGCATTCATTGACTACTTTGGGTCCATGAACACTAGGCTTACCCTCATCAAACTAGAGGTCGGGCTCCTGCATTGCAGAGGAAGTATTCGCTATGCCAAAACAAAGTCGAAGCAGCCAAACGATGCAACAACACACGAGGCGAGCCTCGGGAGCTAAAAGATGTTGACAATATCAAAAGATTTTCGACCTGGTGATAATCATAATGACAAAGAACAGCCACTAGCGGATAAAAACTTCGTACGAAAGTTGGAATGTGTCAGTCTATTGCATGGCGCCTCGTGATTTTGAGTCACTAGAGAACAATGACAGGTAGTCTATCAAAAACGTCGCAAATCAAACTTTTCTGGAACAGACCCCTGCGGCAGGTGTGATCATCTAAATAAGCTAGGCTTTGCCGTTTGCTAAAATCTACGATGTGGAAACAAGAAGCATGACACTTACGAGCCTGTAGATGTTAAGTGCCGACCTGGAGTGTAAATATGACTAGTTCTAGATGTATGAAGTCCAAGCAGTGGAAAAACTCTCGTTAGCATAACAATATTGGGAATTTAGAAAGCGAAGGAGGATCAATTAATGTATAGAGTCATTTCGATATTCTCCACCCACACCTATGGTTTTTGGGGGATTTCCTATTCACCGCGGGTAAGCCTGTACTAAGTCTAATCGTACCGATTTTTTTTGCTACCAAGTTTACGTACTGAGTATGGACTCTCTATCTTTCCTCTATTTTCAATGTTGATGTTGCATGCTACGAATATGAGTCCAAGTTGAATCATATCCAATTGTTTTGTTTTGATGCTTGCTAGCCCAGTCGAGATGAGGTATACCTTCTTCAGCCAAAGCTATAGTACCCAGAGTGAGCACAAGAGAGTACAAAAACCGTGCACTGTTCTGGCTAAAGCTGGAACTACGAAACAGCAACTAGTCATTCACGTCACTAAGCATCATTTTGCCATCAAAAATGTCCAACCACGACATCTGCACACCAGAAGTCTTCATTAACAAGCAGCGCGCGTATAAAATCCAGCAACACAAAACACCGGGGCCAATCAAAGCTAGCGTTGATCTCTTTCAAGATCTCGATACGCTAGTCAATGAAGAAATAGCGACTGCCAAGTCGTCTACACTAGGAGCGGACTCGAACTTGGCATTCACAGTTGTGCGAAAAACAGACCAGCTTTTTGATAGGCACTACGTAAAGGATAAATACCGCCCTCCGAAACAAGGTCCGATGATGAATAAGGAAGGACGATGGCAGGGGAGAATCATGTTGAAGGATGAATTTCTGCTATTTGCTGAGATTTACGTGGATATGAAGATTGCGCTGGTGGGGTGTGAAGGGAAAGTTGATGGGAAAGGAGTAGGGGGAGCTGGCAGGGGTACCTCCGGCATACCACTACTAAAGAAATCAGACGACGAAGAGTTCGGCACATCGAATCTGTCTGACGAAGACGATGACAGTAGTGAGAATTGCTTGGATCCTATAATCATGAAGAAATGGGAGCGTGTGAGCTTGACACTAATTTTAAGGGTCTGTGGAGTTAGGCTAATGGGAATATCTACAGTCGTATGAGTCCAATTTTGCGGAGGCGTTCTTGCTGAGAAAAGGCGAATCCTGAATAGCCTCATCTTGAAAGCACAGGGGGTGTGTTTTGGGGGCCTAACGGTTAAATAACTTGCAATTTTGCGAATGCTGGGGGTGCATTGCACTTCTCTCACCTTTCTTCCACGAGAATTTAGTGAGTCTTCCACTATAGGTAAGACGAGATGAATGCTTAGCAGTCTATAGGAAATATCAGATCCTTCTTTCCGTATTTGCCATTCTTTTGTATTATTCTGTATGTCTTAGCTATCTACGGTTGTCTCATACACACAACAAATATTGCAGAGAGAGACTAGGTGGCCAAACAGGCCTCACAGCAACGATTGTATGTCAACGTCAGCTAAGGAATCCTAAGGATTATGGAACAGCTGATGCATACAATCAGAGGTCCTTGAAACCTACTACCACACTCTCTCAGCCGCTTGCCTTTGTGTATATTGCTCTTTCCTTTTTCAATTCTGTATCTTTCTCTCACTAATATTTTGATACAGGTTGAGTACAGCCACGTGAATAAAAGAAATTCCGATCATCTTTATCTAATAAGTTGCCATGTGTTTTAATACAACCATTTTAAAGATGCATAGGTTGTCCAATTATTGGTGCTAGCACCTTCTACAAATTCCACTACCCCTACCGTCTATGCGACTGATTTTGTCAACGAATTAATCTGTCAGGCTATGTGGCGCTGTGTAAGCTTCTCCATACTAATGTTCTATCTTGTTCACTTTTGTAACAGCTTAAGGATAATTCCCGAAGGGTATGCTAAATGGCGCGGTACCATGTATGAAGCTCAATAGTTCCGTTTGGTAGTATAGTCAAAATCTATAGTGTGGTCTCATCGATGCTGGCGATGTGTTCCTTACTAAGGGAGCTTTTCAAAGATCTCTCTGTATTGAAATCGGACTGTAGACTGCATATTTGATACACAGTTGACACTGGCTATTCTCGAAACGGCCACATGTTCAACACGTACCAGTGAGATCGGATTTACAATGTAGTGGGAAATTATGTTTTAGATTGCACCACGTTATTTTTCTTCAGCACTTTTTAAAAGAGCCCTGTTTTCCCCACCAATGCCTATTCTTGCATCATGATCACCATGTAATGTTCATGAAACTACACAAAGATTTCAAGCACTGATCACGTGATAGTACTGGAAGAATGTTTGAAGCACTTCAATAAATTTATATGACCATGAGTTCTGTTCACAAGTAGACCTGTTGCTATAGCAGTGATTATAGTGTTGTATTTTTATGGGTATATTAAATTGGCATCCGATATCCCTGGAGTGTCAAAGTCTTTAGTGATGTCGCTATGATTGCTTCACCCATCACAGTGCTCTGATATCCTGACTAGTATGATGGACCAGGGTGCAGAGCCAATCAGCCTTGGTAACAAGGTTTTCGATGAGCGGCCTTTCGAACCACAACTAGAGAACACCGCTACTTCGTGCAGCAGTGATAAGCTCAGGGCATTAACCTTGGGTAGGATGACGATGGACTTGAACTTTAGTATACTCGTTCACGCAGCACGGGCTGGCTTGAAAAGGAACAATGTGATCTCAAGCCAAATCCCAATCATGTAGATGATGCAGGCAGCATTTGCACTCTCGAGTGCAAATATGAAAGGTATACAGATTGTGCCAGGCATGCATATTATCAGCGAGTCAAGAAATACGGTCAGTAGGGGGATTAAGAAAGGATTCTGCTATGCAAAGGCTGCCCAGTAGTTTTCTATTAAATCATAAAATCATGGTGATGAGAATGTGAGAATATTTCGAATAGGTTGGGAGTAGTAATCAACACTCTCAGACCCAACTGCCTCTTCCCACGGCTGGAAATACACACCAATCCATATTAGTAAATCCATACCGTACTCCCGCCTTCATTTCAGGCCTGCCAAAGATAATCCGCCTAGACATGGTCCTCAAGGACTACTTCAAAATCACAGCCACACTCGTCGAATCAACAGATGAATCTATCTCTCAACAATCCATCGATGACACGCTCAGGAACTTCCCACCAAGTTTTTCAACACTTATCCACATATGGTGGACAGCCAAGATGGGCATTGCATGATTCCAAAAGATGAAAGAACCAAACTTGGATACGCGTGTTTCCTTCTGATCAAGAAGCAGCAGGGGAACCTGTTGGGAGGGGGGGGGGGAGGGGGTAACCGCGAAAGGAGGAGGTTGAACAATAAAAACACAATAGGAGACATTATGATGACCAAAGGGAGAGGCAAAGAAACAATGACAATAAAAATTGCAACGACCCTGAATTATAAATGGCGCGAACGAGGGGCAATGGCAATGGAAATGGATTTGTGTAGGCCACTTCTGAACCACCAACACGAAAACCTATCAAAGAGGATGAGGACTGATAATGCTAGGATATTATCATCGGCGTTCTTGGGGATAAGCCTGGGAATATTTGTAGAACGAGGAATAAAATAGACAGAGGGGAATGTAACCAGCCGAGCTACCCTCATATTAAGTGTGTAGGATATTTCATAAAACCGAAGAGATTCAAGGAAAAACAAGAGGCATTGAAGTAAAACTGTAATTCCACCTGAAGACGTAGTGAAGGATTGGTAGTTGGAATTAATTGTCGAGTTTCAAATGTTTTCTGCTCACGAGACATCCACTTGGACAAGCATGAAATTTTCAACAGGATATGTTAAGAAAAAAGGAAGAACGTTCCTGGATGCTCCTACATGATTTCAAGGAACGAAGATCTGATCAGTAGCTATGCGAAAAATCCAATAACATAGTACATTCTATCTGTCAATATCGATTTATCGTAGCCTCTAGACCTGTGCCCGAAACCCGCCACCCGTATGCACATCCATTCTAGGACCAATTATCCAATTTCCATCTCGAGTCGCCAGAGGGCAATAGCCCATATGAGGCCTTTTTCCAAACGCCGGAACCCTAAATATGCTCACTGTAGTATAGCGCCACTAAATACAATTGTTGCTGACACCCTATTGTTTCTTGTTCTCCTGTTGCATCGCTTCCCGCTCGGCATATGTGATATTCCATGGTTTCCGTGACTTGACATCAGTCATAATTTCCTTACGGTCCATAAGAGTATCGCTTTTAGCAATTAGTCCCAATCTGGGTGATATTTATGAGGCAGGTATCCTTACGCTGAGGCATCTTGTCCTATGTGAACGTGGGTGTTGTAGTCGTCCAATTGTCTTCTCATGCCGTTGGCAATCGACTGGGTTTTCGACGGCTTCATCAGGGCATTTGCGGCGACGATAGCACCGACACCTGTAAGTGCAGCAAGAGCAATGTTTCTTCGGTGTGCGAGACTCATGATGATTCGATTTTGAGGAAGTAGTGATATTCCGAGGGTTGAGTGGTGATTTTGATTGGAAAGGGTGAGATGCGAGGCCTTGCAATGTGTTGCACGGCTAAGTGCATATGAGAGGTAAAAAGTGTATATATGTTTTGTTTGAAAAGTTACCCTTGTCGTGTGATTTTTCGTACTTGCCGGTTGTTGGGCGTGGTCGTACGATTCGCTTACAGAATGAGGCCATTCTGACCATCATATGGCGTGGGTCGATCCGAGATCAGCCAACCCGGATTATTTACGGGAATTCTGTATGGCATTCCTTCGAGACGGAGGGCAATTCTCTCCACTGCGCAATTAACGATTATGGGGTTGAGGGATCTCATGCAACCTGATTTTGCCAATTCATGCGGTCTCGTTGGCTGGATCGATCCAAGCCAGCTCTAGAGAAGTGGTCACGTGGGTATGAACCGGTCGCTGTGCCCTTCCGTTCGTGATGTTCCAGGTAAGATCTTGAGATCTGTCCTAAATGATCTGTCGGTAATCTACAGAGGACTATGCTTAGTTTAACGACAAATCTGACATATCGGGTTGGTCCTGGAACACATTGGCCCAAGGATCCTGCCAATACTCGGGTTGAAAGCCCAGAGGCATCATCCATTCAGACTCCAAGAATGGCATACCAGTCATTCCATTGCTGAATGAGTTCGCTTCTGTTGTAGCAGCTGTTTGGGGCGCAAACATGCTCTGATTGACAGCAACTGCTGCATCCAGGCTTGCAAATCCATTGGGTGTTGATATCGCTTGCCCGGGTTGCGAAGACTCGCCATTGGTGATGACTTTCCCCTGTGCCTTATTGACAGCATTTGAGGCCACAACATACAATAGCTTTGTCATTTTATACGCTGACGAGCTGTCACGATCCGGGTCATAACATTCGTAGAAGCTGACGATCTTTTCCAACATTGCTAGGTCCTTTAAAATTCGAGGGCTACTTTTGTTCTGAAGAATATTCATAAACAGGATATCAACACTCCACGCCACATGGTTAACAAGATACCTAGAGAGTTTTGTGTCAGTCACGACACCGTCAACCGTTAGGGATGCAACTTACAGTGTAAAGGGATGGCTATTATCATGGTAATTGAGGAGAGATATCGACGCTCTGGCAGCCGCTACGCAAAGTGCTACACTAGGAAATATCCTAGCATCGCGTTCCTTCGTATTATGAGGTGTAAATCCAGCAAAAACAACAGAATGTATAGCGATTGTTAACTGGAAATACGTGTAATGTAGGACGGTCACAAATATCAACCTATCATAATCAAAGCGATCTAGAGGCGTCTGCGGCCGAAGAATCTCCGGGATGTTCTCCTTCCATTCGCGAAGCTGGTCATCAAGTTCATGAATATTTTGAAACAACTCTTCTGAGCTTTGCTTGGCGACCTTATCCGAGTGAAGTCTCGCCCAGATTTGACTTTGGATCATGGCCAGCGCGACATGCTCACGAAGGAAATGGAAGGAGCCATTACTCAACGCAAAGATTCCCAGTCCGTCCAGGGGTTCCTCCTCTGGCAAGTCGACGTGTACATGTTCGCTAACGATGGGTGGTTTGCCAAGCCGAAGTGCAAGGTCTTTGTCCAGGATGTATCCATTCCAGAAAAGGCGCCGCCTATGTAGAATATCAAGCTCACTTAGACCAGAGGGACCCGTCTTGTAATTATAGCCAGACATGATCATTTGTTGCATTGTGGAGCCGAGGATAGACATGGCTGCCTGATTTTCAAATGAAAACATAAAATAGAGGGTCTAATCATTAGTAATAATTTTGAGGGGGGGTAGAATGAAGATAATCTTACGGTGGACAACATCGCTCCAATGCAGAGCTCCTGAGAAGGTTGCAAGACCATGCTGGAAGTGCTTTTATTAGAATACTAGAATACAATATGCTTGGGTGTGAGAAATCTTACTTTGGAATTACACTCAAGACATTGTAAAGGTACTTGTCCGAATCACCTCGGAGATGCATCATTTCAGGCTCCACTCTCACAACGTGGGCCATAATAATGTTCATGGCAGCGTACCATCCGACCCCACTTGAAGGGCATGGTGTACCAGCCAGATAGGCTTGTAGCCCATCTATGACCTGCTCGTCCCTAAATAGACGTATATCACGGTTGAGCTTCGAGAAATAGACTGGATGAACGATGTCAGAGGTACTGAGAACTACTTGGAGCAAAAAACAAACATTTTATAGCCATATAGAGAATTTCTCTGTCTGGTAGAGGTTCTCGAACTGACATGTCAAATTCAAGATACCGTACTCTCTTGGGTGGTGTCATGTTGGCCAGCATATGACGAAAGCTTTCATCCCCAACCAAAGCATTTACCCACTCGATACCTTTCAATGAGAATATAGAACAAGGTCCTTCACTGTTAGTAATTCTATTCACAAAGGAAGATCTTCAGCTCACCACTATAGCTTCTGGGCCCCGCACTATGAGCTTGTGCAGGATCAAAGCTGGGTTCTTGATGGTGTATCGAAGCATTCTCGCTCATATCAGCATCAGGTATAACCCACGCGAAGTCAGTTTCATCAATAGGTGATGGTAGAGCTACTGCTGGGGGTCTTTTGGCTTGTCTTCCTTTAGGAGAATTATCTGGCAAGCTGCCTTCCGAAACAGCGGGAGATGCACTATCATCATCGGTATTAGGATTCAGAGCAAAGTCTGATATTAGTCTTTCCATTTTCGCTAATCTCTGGGCCATATCTTTGTAGGCTCTTGAAGGCACGTGATCAGCCGTGCTACTTGTTGCAACTATTGTTATTGACTTACGACCGGCGTACAACTTTCTTCCTTTCATGAGGATAGAGGCATGTTTCCTGGTGCTTCTCGCATGCAGTACAATACGGCTCTTTTCGGTCACATTTGACCTATCCGGATATCCGGGTTAGTTGGGTCATGTTTGGCGGAGAAGGATGAACTCCACCTTTCTTTTCCGACATTGAACGCACGACAGCCTCGCCCGCTTTTCAGATGCTGGGCTGGCTGTCTGACCTTCTGGGAGGGCAGACAGTGGTGAATCCATCCGTTCGTTTCGATGATGTTGTTGAATGGCAAAGTCGTTGAGAACATAAAACAAAGACCAGATGGACTCCTCGTTTTACGTCTCAGGGTTCTCGGATGGCCGGGGCCGGCGAGAATTAAGATCCGACCTCCGCGAAGATTTCGGAGGCTCGAGGTGTTAGCATTTGCTAGCTGTGATGGAAGGCACGAGGCAGAGAGGGTTTGAGGACGTTGGGGGATGAAATGCACTAGTAGAACTGCGTCAAACAGCTAGGATGATGAGTGCCAAGTGCTTTAAAAAAATTGACTTAGTCATCGAAGGGAAATACCCACTTGTTCGTACCTGCCAAGACCCATGTGAAGCTTAAGATGCCAGCCTCAGCAAAGGTATCGAATATCAGAAACATGAGATGCTACGATAGTTTGGATGCCTTCCGGTTATGTGGGTGGCGAGGGTTGCCCTTGAATATCAGATCTGGCCAGATCTGCCCATCATTTCCTTCAACAATTTCTTGCCCTATCGCTTGCGCCTCCATCAAGCCTTACTAGAGACGAATCCATGCCCTGAGAGTTCGTGAACCTGTTTTATAGAAAGTATAATTGATTTGAAACCCAAAATTGGAATTCAGGTTAGCTGAACTGTGGCACAGATGACTCCTTTGATGACTGCCAAGAAGGAAATGACGACGGCTTTTTAGGCATACAGTCATGGTTGAATTATGCGTTTGATCTAGGAGACACCAAAGAGTCAAGACATGGTCACAACAGGTGTTCTACTCGTCCAATGTTTTCATCCATGGTCTTTGCCCATACGCGTACCAATAAAATGTCTCCTCCGAGCGGCGGAAGTGTCAAAAAGACCCTTGATCTCCAGATCGCAGCCAAGCTGTCATAAATCAAAGCTTCCCATGAAGATGTGGACATACGACCCCAGAGGTTGTCGGTTCCTAGATTTCGGCGAGAAGGTTCATGGGTGTGGGTATCGGATCCGAACGGCTTCCGGGTCCGCGGACAAGTTTTCGTCCATACAAAATCGTGATTTCTTCAAATCCACGAGAAACTCTAGTTATTACCCCAGAATGGATCAACAATACTCGGGTTTATATCCCATTTATAGTTCAAAAATAATCAAGCATTTCATACTGCGACATTGGTGATGGGACCCGAAATTTTGCTTTCTGTCCTAGGCAGACGGGTGCTTCCGAACTTCGTCTGAACATATCTTCGTCCGCTCATGCCGGAGACACGAAAACGAGTGCGGAGGTTGCCAGGAGTAGCGAACAAGCGATCCTGAAAGAGGGAACTTAAGAAAAGATTTCAAGATCAGGAACTACATGATGCCCATGTGCTATTCTGTTTTTATCTCTTACCGTGCTCCGTCCCAAACCTTGGGTTTCTCAGCCCGACGGAAATTCCTAGCGTCAAATCCAGAAAGTGCGAATAGCTGCTCTATGTTTATTTTGGAATGCCGAAATCAATAGTTTGACGGTCGTGCGAAGTTCATGGGGTAATTGTTTGTGCATGGGGTATCATATTGTAAGTAACTGTGAGCTTTCCCAAAAGACTTCCTGCGCCTTTCCACCCAAATGCATGTCTGATAACTATACAATCCAAATTAAAACTCAATATCGGATCCGGAATCTCGAAATATGCGGAATGATTATAGGTTTGGTGGAGTTAAGTTCAATGTCTTCTCAAGACAACTCCACCACACTGAACACTCTCTTCCGTGGTGGGGGAGTTGTTAAGTCCACTGCCTCTGAAACGGTCGACACTTCCGTTCTATTAAAACCACTTGGCTCATCGTCTTCGCTACCGATGTCATTTTCCTCTTCGTCAGGTCCATCAAATACCTCATAAATATCTCCTAGACCTGCCATATCAGTCTCCCAATCACACTCATTCTGCAAATCTACCAGCTTCTCATACAACCCCTCATCCTTGTATCTTTCCCTCTCCGCCTCACTCATTCCACTCGCCAACTCTAACATACTATCCGCAAATGCCTGCAGCACCATCCCATCCTTCATCAACTCATGTTTTATAAGTTGCTCATCGCAAAGCATAATACTCTTGCATATCTTCCGCAGCGTCTCAAGTGCATTACGTCTCGTCTCCCAGCGCATTTCTGGTCCTGCTTTCTTCATGATCGTTTCGCGGCTGCGGTCTAGGACGCCGATAATATCACCCATCATGTTGTACTGCTTGCTGGAGGAGATCCTTCGGTATTTCATGTTCAGGGTGTGCCAGCAATCTTTCGAATAGCTATCAAAGTTCTTGGGTGTCTTCGCTCTCAATTCTGCGAGGTGTGCGTCGTGCGCCGTCTTAACCATTGCAGCATATTTTGGATCTTGCAAACATATCTGCCAGAGGATTGTCGAGGTCGTTAAAGATGGGAGGGCAGAGATCATATCCCATATAGCTGGGTCTGCATCGGACCGTGTTTTCTTTTGTGCGGGGATGGATAAGGAGGATTCGCCCGCACTGTCATCCGCGAAGGCGTCGAATGTCCGCTTCGTACTTGAAGTCATTCTAGCGGTTTATATTGGAGAAGGTGGTGTTATCTACGATGGAGGTGCAAATGGTACGATTCATCAACAAGACAATTTTAAGTCGCGACAGACCTCAAGTCTTGGCGCGATTCACGAATGCACGTGATTGTTGATGTCACCTAAGCTTTGTGGAGGGGGACATTTGGTCACGAGATCCACTATTACAAATTAGGTTAGATCATAGCTAGACATTGCTTTTCAGTCAGCCCCCACCAAAACTAATAGAAACCATCTTGCCACTCATTGACGAATAACACTCCCACAGCTTTCTCTTGTCCTTCTCTTCAACTTTCAAATCGTAGGTATCACACATTAAGATTAGCACTTGTGTTTCTCTATAACTTTTGAGTGCCAAATTTAGTTTTCCCTATCTTTTTGCAGTACAGCTTCAGTGCAAAAGGGCAGGATTCAAGGAATATAAAATAAAATAGGCCATATCTACCATATACAGCCCCAGACAAAAAATAATTAAGTTACCTTACTACTGAAAACATAAATTAGGTTTTGGATGAATTTTGTTTGCTTGTTTTGTGTATTGTCCTTTAATATTGTATTTCAATGTTATTGGTACTTGTGATTCGCTGTATCTAATTCATGAGCTCCTTTCTCAGGAACTGTTCTTTTTGTATGGTGAGAATCCTTTGCATGGGGAATGGTTAGACAAACTGGCCTTTAGATACTGATATTCCGCGGAGCCACTGAATTCACCATAAACTGTTGGGCAATTGATTTTATGGAACATAATTATACTTACCCCATCGTAACTACATTTTACCAACTTTCTTCCATAGTCCTCCCAAGTTACCGTCAGAAATCTTCCTTTCCACTTGGTTGGTCTAGGATCTATTCGTGCCACAGGCATGATATGCAGATATTAGCTGCATTTCTTCAGCGTAGATAAGGAATCTAGAGCCCAGAAAGACTTGTTGCAATCGAAAACTCTGGCGTGGTCCCGGGTATCATGTAATACCTACCATCCTTAGTCTCCAGCGCCTGCAATGACCTCTCGCCTTCTCCTCTACTTTTACAATTCTTGGGTATCTATAATAATGCTGTAACTTTCAATTCCCACCCTCTTTGGCCCTCAAAACCTTCAGTCGCTCCTCATTTCTCTTCCCAATTACCCGCAGAGTAGCTTTCTTCTCGCCATCCGTCATGCCTTCCCAGTTCGATATTCGACTCAATGTACCATCCACGCCGATGACCATTGGACCCAAGTGATCTAACTTGACCGTTGTGCTCCCAGTGCTCATGTCCAATTGCGTGGGGTTATGCGATGTCTCTGGTAGTGCCAGCTGAGCTTCTGTCTGCAAAGTAGATGGTTCACCCGAGGAGGTGTCAGGCTTCGAAGTTGAATACGAAGTGGTGCTCATAATGATGGGTCGTAGTAGTGGTCGAATTGTGGGAATCGCGCGTATTGGGTGAAGGAATAGGTTGCGATGTGTCAAGCGTACGAAAGATTGCATGAGGGGAGATATGCAGCAGACGAGCCTGCAAACCAATTTCGTGTGAAGGAGTTGGGTCTGAGTTGTGGTTGTAGGAGACTGAGCGGCAATATCCGAGGCGTCAAATTCCAGCACGTTGTCAGGTGATTTAGCCCGATCTTACACTGGTCCTATACTTTTTCACCTCTTTCTTTTCTCGGTCGTTCCTAAAGTGATGTGCAGTACTAAAACAGGATTAGTGCAAGGAACATGTTGATGGTGGATCATCAGGCACATGGTGTGCTGGAAATCTGCGGCTGGCAAGGTTGGACCGTGTTAGGGAGCAAGCGACTCCCGCCTAGCCCTGTGTTTAGGTCTCGGTCTTCCTTATCTCAAGCCCCGATTTTCTATATACTCCTTTATGTTCAATTGTTCGTTTCTTTGGTGTAGAGCCATCAACTTTTTGAAACTATTCTTAGCCTTAAGGGTCCGTGCGCTAACCCCTTTGGAAACATTGCAAGCCTAGCGCCAAAATAAATTCAATCGTATGTCGCTTTAACGCTTCCTTCATCTCTATTTTATCAGATTCTAAAGAGTTACCCTAACATACTTGTCGCATCTTCGCATTCCAGGTCACTTACAATTGGTATCTTTTTTAATGGAATTGGCCCTTGAAGATATAGCTTCTTGTCTTCGCCAGTTATCTCTAGAAATCAGTTCGATTGCTAAAAATGTGAATTGCATCAACACAAATTCCCTCCAGTCCATTTAAGGTCCAAAAATACTCTCTTTATTGTAACACCTGAATATTTCAACTCTTAATGTTTATCGCCTGATTTATCAAGAAGACGAAGATATACACAAGCCGAGTAAAATTTGAACCCAGCAGTCTTTGACGCCATGCTAACGTTCCCTAAATTCCATCCATTATCCTCCAATTAACTGCTGCGCATGTTAAATCCCGTATGCAGCATAACCCTGAGGCTGAACAGCTGAACCTCCCCTCGCGATAAACTCTGAGATTTGAGCACAGGCTAGCCTTGGACTATGGCCTTGCTATTTACCTGATCATCTCCCATCTACACTCTCCACTAGAACCTTTTGGTTCAACCGTTCAAAGTTATTTCCATCACATCTATCGCTTCGCTTCGCATCCTCTTAACCATGCGGCTGCGCAACATATTTGGAAAGAAGATTAAGGATGATGGGGCTGGCGAGGCTGCGACGACGGATGGGACGACGGATGGGACCGACATTATAGCTGATGAGACTTTTGATGATAACCCATTTGGCCTAGATGTATGGATTGAGGGAGTAGACCCGATAGTGGAGTAATTTCCTCTGGGAGTCTTGAACCCATTGACTGTAACTGATTATTTGGTGGGATTTAGCATTGTCGCGATTCATGGTCTTAATGGTCACCGAGACAAGACCTGGACCTCGGAGAACAAAGTAAACTGGCTGCGGGATGCCAGTATGCTACCAGCTATCATACCAAATGCCAGAATAATGAGCTGGGGTTACGATGCGAACACACATAGCACAAAGGGACTGTCAGCGATGTATCTCTATGACCATGCACAGACTCTTGTGTCGGACCTGAGTCTTCATAGAAGAATGGATAACGTGAGAAGATAAATTTTCACTACCGGGCTTTTAGCTTAATAACAAGTGTGACAGACAGATACAAGACCTATCATTTTCATTGCCCATAGTCTCGGAGGGATAGTTCTCAAAAGCGTAAGCATATCATGTGTAATTTAGCTGTAAAACCTAACAAAAACAGGCGCTCATTCACTCCGACTCTACACGATCTAATAATCTATATCATCATAGATCAATTAAGACATCTACTTATGGTGTCATGTTCATGGGTACTCCTCACCAAGGAGGGGAGGGGGTAGCATGGGGTAAAAGACTCATTAATGTGGCTTCCATCTTCGTCAATACAAACAATAAACTCCTCAACATCCTGGAAAACGAATCAGAATTTTTACAACAACAACTTGGCCAGTATAACTCAATTAGTGGTGATTTCGAGACAAAGTTCGCATACGAAACTAAACCTACCCCTCTAGTCTTGGGCAAGGCAATACTTGTCGTTCCAAAGTCTTCTGCCGTTATCCCAGGCCAAGTGGATGCCGAGCCAATTGCTATTATGGATCATCATATCAATATGGTCAAGTTCGCCAAGCAAAGTAATGAATTCAAGAAGGTAGCTGGTCATTTGAAGTTGATGGTAGATAATGCTCCTTTAAAAATTGAGAAAAACTGGGTAACTGAGAGAGGTGTAGAAGTTAGTAAGTAAAATGCACACAATCTAGATATATTATATGACTCTTATAGCATCTATTTAGAATAAAATCCTTTGTATAATCTACTATCTCTTGTATTAGAAATTATACTTTGTTATAAACGGGCCTAATAGCTGACTGTACTGTAGCACGTGCTGGAAATACAAAACCAACCTTCGATGTTGCCTTTGATTTGACTGGCGTTCCGACGACAGGTGCTTTCATTGGACGTAGATCAGACCTAGACTCGATTGAAAAGCAATTAACTCCCGGAGAAGTAAGGGACCGTCGTAAAGTATGTGTAGTTCATGGATTAGGAGGCGTGGGTAAGACCCAGTTGGCAATCGAATATGCTCGATTACACAAGGGTTTATACACATCCTTCTTCTGGATAGACGGGAAAACGGAGGAGTCTTTAATTCAAAGCCTACTAAACATTGCTTTACGTCTCCCAAATGGCCAGATATTAGGTATTGATACCCAAAAGATAGGAGGCCTGGAGAAATCGCGAAAGGCAGCGCAAAAGATCCTGGAGTGGTTTGCTCTCTCGAATAATACGCAATGGCTTTTAGTTTTTGATAATATCGATAAGACATCATATGGAGAAAAGCCTGATCAAAATACTGAACCTTCATCGTACGATATCACTCAATACCTCCCAAGAGGTGATACTGGATCTATCATCGTCACTACTCGCCTCCAACGCCTTGTATCTCTTGGAGGTGCGGTTCCTTTACGAAAGCTTGGTGTTCTAGACGGACTTCTAGTTCTTGAGAGTTACACGAGACGTATTTTGAGGTGTAGTAGTAGACAGATGGTACCGGGAGATATGTCAGAGATTGACAATTGGGATCCAGGTCAGTATCTCACTCTATCATTTTCGCCAGTTTGCAAATAAGAGCTGTCATAGAACATATCTATTTCTTTAGCTAATGTCTCTTAGATGCAGTTACCCTTGTCAAACGGTTAGATTGTCTCCCTCTTGCTTTAGTCTTTGCAGGCTCTTATATCTCAACAACAACTGTTGCTAAATATCTTGAACTCTATAAAAATTCATGGCAAGACCTCCACAGGCAAATGAGGAAATGTACCGACTATCCTGAAACAATTATAACAACCTGGCAAATCTCGTTTGATGAGGTGGAGCGTCGAGATAAAGGAGCCGCAAACCTGTTACGATTATGGGGCTACCTAGACAATCAAGATCTTTGGTATCAGTTGCTGCTATGGCGGGGATACGGGGATGCTGCACCTCGTTGGCTTCAACAGATCGTTAATACTGAGATTAGCTTTTTGGCGACAATCACCACCCTCCTGGATTTTTCTCTCATTGAACGGAACAATAACAGCGAGAGCTATTCAATGCACCCAGTGGTCCACGACTGGGTTCAGTCAATGATTAATATAAGGAAGGATGATGGTTTTCTGCAGGTCGCAATAACTACTATCGGTCTTGCAGTTCCAGTACACAATAAACCAGACTCTCCATCTGTAAAGCGACGTATTTCACCACATTCTATCCAGTTAATTCAATGCTGGAGCCTCGCCTCCATTTTTCAAGATTTTGTGGACACGCCTGCATTTCTAGAGGGTCTTAATTGCCTAGGTATCCTCTATTGGAACCAGGGGAAGCTGTCCGAAGCGGAAGAGATGTACCAGCGGGCGCTGAAGGGAAGATATAAGGCCCTTGGATCTGAGCACACTTCGACACTTGAGACAATCAACAACATAGGAGTCCTCTATCACGACCAGGGGAAGCTGCCCGAAGCGGAAGAGATGTACCAGCGGGCGCTGAAGGGAAGTGAGAAGGCCTTCGGAGCTGAGCACACTTCGACACTTGACACAATCAACAACCTAGGAATCCTCTATTGGAACCAGGGGAAGCTATCCAAGGCGGAAGAGATGCTCCAGCGGGCACTGAAGGGAAGATATAAGGCCCTCGAATCTGAGCACACTTCGACACTTGAGACAATCAACAACCTAGGAACCCTCTATTGGAACCAGGGGAAGCTATCCGAGGCGGAAGAGATGTACCAGCGGGCGCTGAAGGGAAAAGAGAAGGCCCTCGGAGCTGAGCACACTTCGACACTTGGCACAATCAACAACATAGGAATCCTCTACTGGAACCAGGGGAAGCTATCCAAGGCGGAAGAGATGCTCCAGCGAGCACTGAAGGGAAGCGAGAAGGCCCTTGGATCTGAGCACACTTCGACACTTGGCACAATCAACAACATAGGAGTCCTCTATCACGACCAGGGGAAGCTGCCCGAAGCGGAAGAGATGCTCCAGCGAGCACTGAAGGGAAGCGAGAAGGCCCTTGGATCCGAGCACACTTCGACACTTAACACAATCAACAACCTAGGAATCCTCTATCAGGACCAGGGAAGGCTGTCCGAGGCGGAAGAGATGCTCCGGCGGGCGCTGAAGGGAAGATATAAGGCCCTTGGATCTGAGCACATTTCGACACTTGACACAATCAACAACCTAGGAATCCTCTATCGGGACCAAGGGAAGCTGTCCGAAGCGGAAGAGATGTTCCAGCGGGCACTAAGGGGAGATGAGAAAAATCAAACCAAATCATTTTAGTCTCGAAGGTTATATAATAAGCTTTACACATTAAATACTATAATAAAGGATAGAGCGCTGATGGGCGTAAGAAAGTTGATATCTAATTTCTGAGTACTGTCAAGGTCGGATAGAATAGAACTTTCCCCCGATCTCTTTTTATCTATAATAACTTTTATTTATAGATACTAACTTTCCTTGTATATAATTATATTTATTTAATAACTCTAATAAAGAGAGTTTTAGAGAATTTAAAATTCTTGTACTATTATTACATGTGGTACTATTCTATAAGTTAGTTAACACTCGTGTAGAATAAACTCTTCAATAAGCTTCTCATATATATATATATAGCATGATGTAATTAAATACCTGAATTTAGCAGCCGTTAGGAGATGTTAAAAAGTTCTATATAATTTAATTACAGAATCTTAAATATTAATGATAAATTACAACACAGTATATTTTACAGTAGAGATACAAAGAAGGAAACGTTGACAAGTTCTTTACGAAGGTTGTATTAGCTGAAAATAGTCTTATAGTATTTGGTAGCTACACTAGGTGGATATAAAAACAGCTCTTGACCACCGATTCCTCAGCTGCTTTAATTCTATAGCGTGCCGTTGTGAACTCGCAGAAAACCCCCTTGAAGGAAAACCTGCCTGACAAAGCGAAAGGGCATTTAATATCTCTCCCCATTTACCAACTTCCGTAGATTATAATTATCCGAGGTTGAAATCCAATCTGGTTTGCTTATTTGGCGACGGGCAGACAAGAATATAATTGTATAGTGGTTGAAGGTAGATGATCATCGGTAGACTAGAGATCACGACTATGCTCTTCATCTCTTTGCCAATCTGATGTATAGTTGCTAATCATTAAAGGTACACATGTCCTATTCGAAAGTATTGCATTCAGTACCTCTCATCGCGTACTAGACTTCACTAATCGCACTAGTCTCACACGAGTCGTCTGAATTTGCAATTTTATCATTCATCTCACTCAACAACTGGCTGACAGGTAGGTAAGTATTTTCCCAGCTTCTCTGCTGAAAAAGACCATTGACATTGAGCTTAGAAATTATTTCTTAATCTTCTCTTAAAGGGCATTGTTAGTGAGTCACAAGAGATCAGACAGAAATGTTCTCAAATAGGAAATTAATTATTCAATTCTTCTGCTCATTTAAGAGGACTTTAGTACTTTACCCTTAACAAGGACATTTATATCCTTAAAAGGCTAAAGAGGAAGGCTAACAGGGGTTTTGAGAAGGATGGCCTTGGGGAAAGAGGTTCAGGGTATGTCAATCCCGTAAATTAATTCCATAACCTTGGCTGGTGAATAAGGTTTTTCACTGAATAGCTTTGTTTCATATTACGGTACCGTTAGGAATAACGCCAAAACCACTGTAAGATTTCATGAAATTCATTGGGCACTTGGTTAAAGAAGAATAAATGAGCAGAGCGAAATCCTCAATTACACTTAACGCTTGTCCAGAAGGTTGGTATTTTTTGCTAAGCTCCCTTTTTTTAGTTGATAATCTGAGTCTATCTCAGTTGGCTGGGTTACTCCAGGCCTTTTCAGTACTGGTAGTTTGGAACTTCCAACCGGCCTCCTGAAACGGCCATCCAACAAGCCCGATACTAAGCTGCGTACTCGTTTCAATCTCTTTAGCTTGGGCCTTCAGTTCATCTATATCCCAGTTTGCCCACAGAAATTTACCCCTCAAGAAACGGGCTTCGGGGCTTGCGAGCCAAACATTGAAACTTGCTGGCAGAGAAACTAAGTTAAAGTCAGCTTTATACAATTGCGCCTAGAAAGCCGCCATTCCACTTACCGTCATCTTCAAAGCCAACAGCAGCAACACCCCCGGCTTCTCTATTCATCGCAGTGTCTACCACTCCCGGCTGGAGATGAAAAACGCTTATCCCTGGGTTCCCAAAAGCTAGAGAATCCCAAAGCCGAAATACCGCAAGTTTAGCGATGCTATATGAAGAAAACCCAGGAGCGAAATTCAGATGTGCAGCCGACGAAGACACCTCGATAGCGACCGCATCCGTCGACGCATAGCGAAGGAAAGCTTGCGCCACGAATAACGACCCCTTAAGATTTTGGTGAATGGCTTCGAGGAACTTGTCACTGTCCACATCACCCACAGGATCCTGAGGTCCAATCACCGCTGCGTTGCTAACCAAAACGTGGATTTTTCCACCGCCAACAAACTTCGCGAATGCTGCGTCCACTTGGCTTTTTTTCGCAACATCGGTAGATGCCGCAAATACCTCGACGTCAGGGAACTTTTGATTGATGGAGGCTTTAGTATCGAGAAGGGGCTGTTCCCTACGGCCAAGGAGGGCGATTCGAGAGGCGCCTGCCTCCGCAAAGTAGTGAGCTGTCTCTGCACCGATCCCTGTTCCTCCCCCAGTAACAACCACGCTCTTCCCCTTGGCAGAAAGCTCGGGACGTGTGGGGGATATAGATTGGTATGTTCTCGTGTGCCATGTTGAAGTTGGGGATGGAAAGGGAGCAGCCATTGTTATCGTAAGATGTATGGATGATAGGAAATGGTAGTCGATTGTTCGTTGAGAAACATGTTTTGGAGTGAATAGTGACTGTCCTTATATATGATTGAGTTTACAAATCCGATTTGGAACGGAATTGTACAATTTGTGAAGCCGAGTGTGATCTATTCCAAGCCGACCACCAACTGTATGGTTGGTCAATGTAGCCATGACTTCATCAAATTCATTTACAAAAAGTATTGGTGGGCAAACGGTTCTTTGGAAATAGCGTTTTTGGGCTTCACTTCAGATGTATTCTATGAAAAGAATAACTTATATATTTAATTTTAATTTATACTAGCTCTTCACACTTTCAAATAATTCACAATTACTAGGAGGTAGAGAGAAATATATCTTTCGTGGTTACCTAGATATAGGATGTCTAGCTGTTCATACGTATAATAATCTTTTTGAGCATTAGATTTTACGTGATAAATTTAGTCTCAAATTAAACTCAAGGTAATGGTTACTCATTTTTTTAACAGAAACTAGCCATAGTCAATTAGAGTGTGAGGTTGTCCTGAAGTGATGAATCTTAGTGAACTAAGCAAATTGGCGAATGGCCAAAACAGACCGATCATGGCTTTCACAAAACTCTTTGTAGATTCTGCAATGCACCACTAGACGCACGAATCTAATCTTCCCTAAGAAAGAGGATCCCGGATTCTTGAAACCTGCTTGACATTTTCAAAATGTTCCACTCAACGAACTATACTAAATCCAGATAAATAGTGTGCCAGGATGCATTGCCTTTACAAAGTGTTCCGCCCGACAAGCGCTGACAAATGCTAAGTTGCTGACAAATGTGACGAATTTCATATAGGTATTCCACTTCACAATTCCTATGATTTGCTACAGGTTAATTCGAAATGTCCGAAGGGAATTTACAATCTGTTCTGCGTTGCGGGCAGTGCAACAAACCTTTCAACAAACGTATGTTGTAGTTCCACCAGATAAGCTGTGACGCCGAGCCTGCATTAACAGAGTGGTGTTTTAGAGTCCACGCTGAAGAGACATGGATACTACTGTCGGTCTCGAAGAGGTGGTAGTACTCCTCGATCTCGATCTTGTATTTCTTGTGCCAGAGGGAAGGTGCGTTGTGATAATAGGAGGCCACAATGCTCGAGGTGCATAACTAAGGCCATTGAATGCCATTACCCAGCGAACACGCCCAAAGTCACAGGTCCAAGGATTCAGCACAGTGATAATGCACCAGGTGAACAACAGAAGATAGCCCCTTCATTAGTGACAGAATCTCTCATTGTTGAAAATCGTCAGCAGGCAAGCAGCAATAGGGATATAATTCTCGATAGCGCTCTTATGATATCAGACCCAGAGCTCGGAAGTATTGAAGGGGAATATCTTAACTGGGATGACCTAGATCTCGATTTCACCAACTTTTTGGACCCGCAGACGAATGGTGAGGCGGTTCAATACCCTTCATTGGGGTTAGTTCATCACTCGACACGCTCTATCAACCAAACGTTTCAAGGACAACAAGTCACTTCTCTCCATGAATCAATACCACCTGTACCAACTTCCGCCACCCGGTCACTCATCCAGCGACCAAAAATGAGTAATGGATCGCAGAGAATCGCCAATCTTATACTCCATAACCTGAAATCTTATCCTTTGATGATGCTGCGCCACAACACTCTTCCACCTTTCATACATCCGAGCTCGATGTCTTTTAATGTCGAGAATAACTACATGGAGCCACTAACAAATTGTATTAACCTGGTGCATATGATTAGCAGAGGGGTCCAAGGGAGTCGGAAGTTGTTTTGGAAGAATGTGCAATCAGAATGTGAACATCTGATTGGAGAGGTACGTTGAGTTTACGATGGTTCTAGAGAGCTGAGGGAGGCTAATGGGTAATTTTAGCATTTGGCATTAAACAAATGGGGGCTGCTTGCTGCTATGCAAGCCCTCTCAATTTACATTCTTATTAGGTTGGAAGAAGGCGAGACGGACCACAATAATGTTGATTTCATGTTACTCACAACGTTCACTGTACATCTGGCTCCTGCTTCCTCCTCTCACCTTAGCTCTAATGAAATAATATAGGTAATAGCTAAACAAATCACCTGTGCCGAGATCACATGCAACACGCAGTCTGCACTATGTAGCTATGGCCTCCAAATAAGCTGGAATGATTGGATTTATGAAGAATCAAGACGAAGGTTGGACTTCCCCCTACACTGCTGTAATAGTCTGCACTTGAGGGTACTAAATCGAGTCAAAGATTAGGCGTGGTCTATCGAGTCGTTGATATGCTAGTTTACTTCGAGCCAGCGGTGAAGTGCACTCTGCAAACGGACCTTATTTTAGCACCACTGCCTGCGAAGAAACAACTATGGGAAGCAAGTGATGAAGCTGTGTGGAAGGCAGAAAGCGAGAGAGAACCAGGGGCCCAGGCTGCCTTTGGACTAGCTGCCACCGGTGAGCTGGTCAAACTCAATGAAGGCCAGCTATATTGTAGTGATGCGGTTCTACTGTATAAGCCTTTGGATGCCAAGATTCCGTCAAGAAGTACTGCACATTGGGAGGAGTGGTGCTCGGGAATGGATGGTTTTGGCGGGCTTGTTATGCTTGCTGCTTCTTTAATAGTGTAGTATTCTTAACTACAGAGCCGGCCTTTAGAGTAAATACACTTAATTTCTAGGGCCTATAATATTGCCTTTACTGTTAATCTAATGTGTCTAAGTCTATTTGGATATCAAAAAGGGGGTTTATCAGTGTTTAACACAAGAAAATCCACGGTTAGAAGGATGTGTGAACTCAAAAAGTGCCAACTTAAAACCTTGAAATGTCGCGTCCGAAAATCCAGTTAATTACCCTATATGCATGTTAGCCTTGCCCGACAAATGTTATCATATTAAAATAAAGTTAGACATACCAATAAGCAGGAATCAACAACTTATTCCTCCAACTCATCGCCTTTGTCAAATATGCTCCCCTCCAAATCAACCACGCAGTGCGTCCCTTGATCTCCTGTCCCTGTCCACCTTGCATAATGGCCTTCCAGTTCCCCAAGTACGTCATTACACCTAGATTATTATATGTAAACCCCTTCCCATTATCGTTTCCCTTATTCAAAGCTTGACCCAGCCATTTTGCTTCTTGACTAGCGACTTGTGCAGTAGCAGGTAGTTGACCTTTCTCGAAGACGGAGACGTCGCCGAGGGCAAAGACGTCATGCATGGTTGCCTCAGTGGGGGTGCGCCTACCGATTATCATGGTGTCGTTTAGGGAGGTAGTGGAGGATTGTACATCACCATTACGGGGCACGAGTTTTACGCGGAAGTGGTCATCAACCATGAGGCCGCCGCTTTTGGGGTGTCGTTTGAGTGACCATTTTTTATCTGTTGGTGGGGAGGAGATAGGTGCTGAGAGGGTGGCGGAGGTGGTGGGATAGGTGTGTACGGTGTCAAGAGACTTTTGGATGAATGGGTTCATCATCAGACCGGTGGACCAGACGCACATTCCGACGCCGAATTCGCCGTCTTGTTTGGTCTTTAGGGTGAAGCAACCTCCATCGTTAGTCGGTGAGCCGGGTAGTCCTGGATTTAAGGATTCGATATGATGTTCGGTTTTGATGTTGATGCCGTCTCGCTTGAAGAGATTTAGAGCATAGTCGGCAAGTTTGCTGTCAAACATTGGTAGGATCTTGGGTGCGACATCATAAATCGTTATGTTAATGTGAGGAATGAGAGATGGGTACAGCTTGCGGAGATCCTCATGGCAGAGGTCGAAAAGTTCAGCTGCAAACTCTATGCCAGTCGCTAAATCTGTTAGCTAATATGAAATTTAGATGTTGATAGCATGGATCTTACGGCCTCCTCCCACCACAGCAAAATTTAAAAGCTGGTCTCGGAGCGGATCGGAAGTTGTTGGCAATGACGCAGTCTCAAAACCTATCACGTTTAATACCAAGTCTGGTTGAGTCTACTTTTCTTTCAACTTACACTCAAGAATTCGCTTCCGTATTCTCCTCGCGTCTGTGATATCCTTTAAGAAGAAAGCGTTCTCTCTTACCCCAGGGGTGCCAAAGGTTTGGCTATAACAACCGACAGCGACGATAAGTTTATCGTACTTTAGATCGAAGATCTGTCCCTTCTTCGATAGTTGGGCTTCTTTGCCATCATGTGAAATTGGTGGTTCTCCTTTCGCTGGAGGTAAGAGTGATGGCCTTAGGACAGCTTCCTCGATGCGCAACCTCTTCTCAGCAAAATCCACATCGTCTGCCCAACCTTGGAAGAACTCGACACCAGTTCGTCTAGCTCGTACGGACTCGAGAGTTGTCCTGAACTCGAGGGTACCAACGGCAGTCGAGGCAAGAAGAGGGGTGAACGCAAAATACGATCGTGGTGAGACGACCACCGTCTGAAATTTCTTCTTGCTTAGTTCTCGTGATAGAACAAATCCTGACCAGCTATTGAAATATAAGCATATATATCAAATTAAAAATTGATAAGTACTCACCCAGAGCCGAGTATCACTACTCTCTCTCTATCTTTAGAAAGTTAGTAACAAACACGTGAGATGACAGCGGCAAACCTACCTCCCTTGGTAGCATCAAGTTCTTGTGTAGATACACCCCGACGCGGTGTTTTCTTCAAGAGCGGACCTGCGCGAAAGCTTCGGCTATGACTTCCAAACAGATTTCTGACTGAATTCATTGTTGATGAAAAGAAAGGATTGAATGAAAGTCTTCAGTATATGAGCTTTTACTACATTACTTACGGCATCACAAGGGATCACAAGCAAGAGCTGTGCTTACAACTCAACAATTTCCGCAAGTTGTGGCTACCATTGACATGCCCGATTTCTCCCGAACTATGAAAGCTTAAAGGTTGTCCTGTGATCAAACTGCAATAGCCAACCTCGGGCCAAAGCTTATTCTAAAGGCTATGAATCTGACTGAGATTGTGCAATTTGAGTGGTGAATTTGAGTTGTTTGTATTTTTAGATCATGGCATATCTGTTGGAATACAAGTCATAACAAAGCTCCCCGACATCTTGAAAATGGAAGGAAATAGTGTGCGATTCTCGGAGCCCCGTGAAAGATTTCAGATCACGATGCAAAAGCTCTGAAGGAAGATTGTATGAAGCTATAACTGTACCTCGGCACAATATCCCATGGGTGATGCTGAGGTGTGGTCGTGATGAGGAGAAGTTGTCTGTGTCAACCTCTTGGAAGGCGCAAGGCTGAAAGGGAGCGCTTTTAGCGTCCATCACCACAAAATTCCTTCTAACAAATCGACCTCCCATCCCCCGACAACGCCCGCAAGCCTTGTGCCATGCATGCAGAATGGCTCCGATACGTAGGTATTTGCGCATCACCAAATACTCCGTTCTTGAATGTCGCATCTACGTTGAGAACCCTGTTCTCGCGGAGAGCTGGCTGCTGAATCCAAGGGATCCCGTTCTCCCGCGAGTTATTGAAAGTGTACGACCACTCGTGCTTCCGAAGCTCCGCGAGGAAAACGAACGTAGTAGAGCAAAAGGCAGCAAGAAGAAGGGAGTAAAGGACGTGATCGTCGAAGGTGTGCTTGAAATATGACCTAGCTATTAAGCTCTGCTAATTCAGTAACATAGAGGACTTCGAAGTCTCCATCTTCTTGACAGATACGAGCACCCACCATTCCCTGTTGACTAAAAACAAGCACTTTCGAGATAAGAATTCAAAGGGTATACAGTCAAACTCCACCAAATTGACTGGGTCTACGAACGATACTGCGATTGATGTTGATGATGTACCTCCGCCGATAAGAGTCGAGGATAGTGATGAGGAAGGGGTGAACCTCGAGGATCTTCCAGAAGCCGATGGTAATGATTCTCTTTTTGTAGAGGAAGGGCCACGGAGGTCGAAGCGCTCTAGGAATATCACAAATATCGATTCGTCTCCGGAATCATCCCCAGACTCTCAGCCTTCGGCGAAGAGGAAGAAGGACGGCGATCAACCCGCCGAGGACAAAAAGAAGATGGCTATGGACACAACGTATGATGGCTTCTCTATTTACGGCCGCGTCTTGTGTTTAGTGATCAAGCGGAAAGACAAGAAGGGAAAATCGCCAGCCATGCTCGGAGGCCGGGCCATCATGGAAGAATGGGTTGCATCAACCCAAATGCCATTAGCAGATTACGACGGCTAAGACATCAGGAACATCACAACACTACAACATGACATTAGGGCTATTCTCGGCGCCATCCGACCTGACACATGCTCCTATTATGGGGATATTGGTGTGGAGCAGTGACATTGCTCCTACCCGACTCATATCACCTCTGCATGGCATGTCTTGCAGACAAGCCTGCCGAATCGATAGTTGACATGGCTTGCGCAAGTATCACGCGTGGTCTTTCCTCATGTTAAACCTGCGACATGCCAAAATACTCAATCGGAGGATCTGTGAATCAGGAGAGACATGGTTGTTTGGATGCACGAAACATGCACCCCACAAGTTGTATGTCCAACTTATTCATGCTCGATTCAGGAATAACAACACCACGAGGTTACAGGCATGGCAGCTCTTGGAGATCCAAAACGTTTCGATTATTGACCAGTAAGATTTTGATGCTAATGTCCGAAGACGACGCGCTGCGGCTCAGCGGTTCGTGAAACGCTTGAACCCCCATTTTAGTGGTACAATATATGTATGCACGGATATTGACGCGGTCCGCGCCCACCAAGATCTTCGTATTGGTGATCGCGTCTACGAAGTAGGAATGATGATGCACTCTCTCCTCTCTACGGATACCAAGAGGAGTTTGTGGGCTGTTTTTGGTTTGACTTTGAATACAGGGCGCTTTGCAACATCAGTTTATGAATAAAAGCTTTAGTCTGCTACAGTCCAATATCAATATCCTTTTATCCGATGCAGCTGCTCATCGCTCTCCGAAACTGCTCAACCTTGATCAATACTCAATTCATGCATTGCATTTTCGTGATCCTTCGCCATTCCTGGTCTCTGCGCTCAACATCACGTCAGCGTCTACTCAAACAAGCTGCGACGCACACACAATTTACCCTATTTACACAGATATAGCCCAGGGTTTTCCAGATGAGAACCTGCGCGCTGAACAGATTCCTCAACCAACCTTCTCTAATGCCCAATCCAATGTTTCGAGTGCCACAAACGAGCCCTGCTTCAGAGAAATTTTCGGCTGCAGAATACCTTTTCGCCTGGTGGGGGCGGGGCCTCGGTACGGAGGTACTCGCCGACCTTTACGGGGCTGAATGACTTCGATGACACGACCAGGCCTGTTTAGGCACAAATCCAGCTTCGTTCAGCATCTGTTATAACTTGGACGAGATAAATCTTGATGTTCCAAGTTTCAACACATGATCAAATTTTCATCTCCCCTACCACTGTCCAACTTTTTTCAACAAGTAAATGCTGTAGTGATGAGGTCATCTGTTCACCGCCTTCTGCCCCTGGTTTGTAGGTGTCTGTTTTGATCGACAGGGACTACCCCTGAGGCCCACGTGGATGAATGCTCCTAGGGTCAACTCAAAATACGGGGCCTAGATGGAGAAACGTGGTTTGGATCGTAGACCGACAAAGGGGGACGGTTGTGGCCCAGGGGAGGCGTTCTGTAATTCCGCAACCGGCAACCTACATCGAGAGGAAATTTGACATTTTGCTGAAAGCGTTAGCTTGCTGCAAGTATAAGCCAGATATGCGTTGTCATGATGTACGGAACATTTGAAGGAAGGAAAAGGAACGGCTCGAACAAGGTTAAGTTCCGACAGAAATCGGACTGGAAAGGGGGAAGTTTGAGTTTCTCTCGGGCTTCTCTGAACTTGGAAATCCGAAGTCACTGTCATACTCAGCACACAAAGTCCAAATACCTGCACGAGAGGATAATCGGTACCCGCTGGAAAAATTACCCTGAAGAGTGCTGTCCCATTCCAACCCCGGGTTTGCGGTCTCGTGCCTCTTCCCTCCCATCTCACCATCTTGCTGGTCCGTCAATTACAGGGTCGCAAGTCCGTCTTGTTGAGCATTAAACAGATCCCGAAAATGGAGACAGCGGTGAGGCAGAGGTCAGATGTGACCGTTGGACTGTAACTCTCGTGCAAACCGTCACGCGCTCGATGGTCCTTGGATCATACGGATCTGAAACATGTCTCGGGGACTCAGAGGACCTTCCATCTGATGTTTACAGTTTGATATGCAATTTCATTCCTGCTAGATCTTCGCGAGATCATCTGAGCGTTTGTTGCGACTGTCCAGGAGAGGACAGATCTGTTGAGCGTGTTTGGGCTTGCTTTTCTGACGAGTTCCTAGTTTCTGGTACCTGAAAACCCCTGAATCTAACGTCCGCTGCCGAAATAGGCGTACCGTCAAACCGGTAATTGAGATGTGGCAAAGTGGAATCTTGGCAGAAGAATTTGGAGGTTGCCCCCCTTTTTCATTCTAGATTTTTTTCCAGAAAAAAAGGAGGATGCCGGCAGAAAGAAATTTGAGATTTGCAAGGATAATTTGATTGGAATTTCGAAGATTGAAAGGTGGGTGTGCGTGCGTCATGCAGGCAGATGCAGAAGCGAAAGAAGATCGAAATTGAGCTTCTAGAAGGGATGAAATCGACGCAGGGGTGATGCTTCATCTTTTGTGGTGACCTGAAATCTCGTTTATTTGACGGAGAACGGGCAATATTAGGGCAGGGGCTTCAAGGCTGAAATCCGAATTCGCCATTGTCAGCTTGTTTTGCTCGCTTCAAAACTCCAGCCTGGAAAGTGGGTGTTCGATGATGAAAAGACAGCAGATTGTTTCTATTCGTAGACACGAGCCGGAGAAGCGGCCTCGTAATCACCTCGACTCCAAGACAGGTGCACCCGAAATTCGAAACGACGACGAAATTCAGTTACAGAACGCTTGGAAAACGGCAGATCTGCTAAGTACTTCGGTACCTCATCAACAGTAGGAACCGTTCACCCAGCCGAACGCCATCGGCCACGCCGGTCCAGCACAAGCCTCACAGTTGTGAACTCAACTACCACGGAACATTTATTGGCTTTTGGCTCAGACCCTTTGAGTGGTAAATCAGTGTTTGCCGACCATAGATATTGACTTTTTAAGGAAAAACTTAGACTATTGTTACCCAAGGCAGGTCGTAATTCAGTCACACAGACAGCCTTTTTCCAAAGTCAAACTGAGGAGAGCATTGACGGCGGGAGGATCTGGATCTGTAAAGACTCTCACTTGATCAATGCGTAAAAGTCTGTTCGGAACACTGCAGAACGGCGACTAACTCCGTATAAACGCTTACTGTTGAAGGTTTGAAGTAGTACTCGAAATACCAAGCGCTTACAGGATAAAGTTTGAACTCAAATCGGTTTACATAGCGGCTGGCTCATCGTGAACAGCCCCGAGCAACTATGGCTCACCGCCCTCACCTAGTGGCCTTGAATGCCCCAAACCCCCTGCCCTACAACATCCGACGCCTGGTGGAGAAGATAAATGGTGACGCAGGCATGGAATTTCGTTTGCTTGTCAGATCTTGTAATACGGTCAACACCAGGTTTGGATTTTGAGATAGGTGACAGTTTAACCGGTTGAGTACCGTAGTTCCGCCTGTACGATTTCCAGGAGGAACAGCGTTGTCGGGCGAAAATTTACACTCATTGGGTAAAATCCTGGCGGTGAGCAGTGATCGGGCAGCAACTTTCTTCTGAGTATCCGCGCAAAGGGGCGAATGGCCCGTAGACAAATGGCATCATTAGTACAACTTCGGTCTGGAAGCACGGAACAACAGAAGGAAAAAATAAGTCTTCAAACTTGAACCTAGCATTTTGGATTTTGGATTGATGTGAAAAGCGGTGTGGTGGCACTCTCGCCAAGTCGCACAGAAAAGCAAAAAGTGCCTTTCGGCCCTTCCTTTGATATTTTGATTGAACAAAGAGTCCTCGGTCATGGTCCAATTAACATTTCCTGGGGAGAAAAAGCAAGAAGATCTACAAGCACGAAGGAATTCCTGGACACTTAGGGTTACCATCAGGCAATTGAGCATATTTGAAAAGCAATTCTGGGCTGCATGATGATCTGCTGCTGGCATGATGAGGACCTGAGGTTTGTGCAGATGTTCATGGGATGAGATGAGGCCGATGTGAAGCAAGTGAAATGAGGCTCGGGTTTGAATGCAGGGGCCGGTCGAGTATCGATGCAGCCTCAGATGAGCCTCAGCCTTGTATCAAGGATCTCTAATGCCCTGAACCAAGAGACATCCGAGCCAGGCTCAAAGCAGAATTATTGCTCTGGAGCAGGGTGAGATTTGCGAGTATCTGGGCTGGCTTTTCTAACGCTAATATTCGTATCGATTCAAAAGATCGTGATGGAAAAAGAAATATATCCTCGGATTTGCGGAGAACCTCGGGAGCACCGGTTTGCTGGAAATCATGCATGGCTGAGAGAGTTAGACGGTGGATCTCGTGACACGGCATTTTGCAGAGAGTTATTATTTTCTTTTGATGTCCTTCCCCAAGTTCAAACAAGTCGTCCTCAGACCACCCCCTGCTCCTATTGTTTATTCCGATGTTGGGCTAGATACGGCATATACCATTCGTGTGGTTTCACGCGTTGGATGACATGAAATTCGTTGTCCAACATCAAAAAGTGGGACTCTTGCGGAGGCCAAATGCTTGTCTCCAATCATCAAGATGACTGCGATTCTGACCAGAGGACCGCCAGGAAAGCTACTTCAGCAGGTCGCTCGACATGGGCAGGCTGGGACAGCCTCGTACTGCACAGCCTTCTGCTATGGACAAGGCTCTGTATATTTCGTATCTCGAAGAAACTTCCGGGCGCGAAGAAATCCTAAAAATAAGAGATTACCTGAAAGCGGACCGTCAATGCATATAAAATTTCCGCAAAAAAGATCATCGATCGATAGTTTTCGAGCAAAACCAAAAATGTCCAAGCCCATGAGGGTGCTTGAGGCCAAGTCCATGTTGCCAAGTTCACAACTCACTACTGTAGATGATTGGCATTAGGCTATCGGAATCGTGGCTTGCGAGATGGTCCATCGCGGTGGATGTCCATAGACAGCTTCTGATGTACCGGTGAACCTTCTTGGTGGACTTTCTTTGACGGTGAGAGCGGTGTTGCGGGAGACTTGACCTAGCCTGACCTCCCGTCGCTCGCCAAGCTTGTAAAGTTACAAGAACTACCTCACTCACGACAGCGAACACGGCACCTATGGTGCCAGTCGCACAAAGTCTCCAGGACCACCACAGGTCCATCTGAAGTCACTCAACCCAGGGTGCGGCGACGAGAATCATACACTCTGGAATATACCGAGTTGGACAAGGCTGGCCCAGACAATTCTTGATCGCAAATGTCCGGACAGCCTCCCTTCCTTCCATGCCTTGAAATTGAAGGTATAAATAAACATTTGCTGCAATTTCCAGGGCATTCGGAAGCAATGCCAATAAATTGAGCAGCCTGTCAGTTTTCTGCCAGCGGCTAACTGCAAGAAGCAAGCCTTCACAGCCCCTGAATACCTGCTGACTTCCCACGTCGCTGGGATTAAGGAGCTGACTCCACTGTGCCAGCAACACCTGAGCCCTCGAAGCCCCTGTAACTTAGTGGATACTCCCAAGTCCCTTGTCCGTTCCACGACTTTTGCCAAGTGCTGTCATAGCCTTTTTGACCGCGTGGGTGTGGTGGACACGGATGAGGGCATGGAGGGCAATCTGGTGCAGACTAGGACGGCCTCCTATGCTAGGTGGGCCTGCCTGGTCATCCCTTTTTCGGCGCCAAACGCCAAACGACCGCCAAACCATCGCCAAAACTGCCCGCCAGCATAGGCAAGGCAGGGCAGGCCTCCCACGCTATCGTGTTTCATTTGCGGCGCTGTTGCGAAGCTCAGCGAACAAGGAGGCCAGCGCAAAGGCCTAAACCCTGTTGCCTGTGGTGAGCACACTGACGCCGATCCGAACATGGTGAGTAATTGTTCAATTTCCCCAGATGCCCGAGGAGTACGAGTCCTACTCTACATAAAGGGCCGGACCCCCCAAGGCCTAAGGAGAGAAATAGAAAAAGACGTATCAGACTATTATTACCGGGCCGCATCGAACAAGTTTCACTCAATCCTTTCTTAGAATCAATCTATAAGGAGCCAGAAGCAACTTCACCCTCACATCAAATCTCAATAACCTATATAACCTTCCATCTCCAACCCATCATCGACATCAGCAGTTATAGCTAGTGTCCTACCTCCCAACAACACCATCACAACATAACTTTCAGTTATCCAACCAAAATAATCAACATGCCTGCCCACCGCCCCTCTCAATTGCCTCCTTGCCCAGGCCCGCCACCAAGTCGCCCTCTTCCTCCTCTCCCAAAGTAGAGGTTTGTTGAGCTGCAACTACACCACTCAATCATCGTATTCGAAGAAATTTCAATTCACGGTCAACAAACATCCTGCGAGTCGATATTGCAATCTAGCTTGCCCTCTCGAGGCCGACAACCAACAAAACAATTCGATTTCGCAATCATAAAATCAATACACGGTTTCATACCCATGACTTCACATCACAGCGATACGAAGCAACATCCACAAATACGCATATCTCATGGACCCCAAGTTGCACAACGTCCAACATGCTGACATGCATGTCTCCAAACGCCATCCTGCCGGGAACTGGCTAAGGCAACACTCGCAAGCATTATTGGTCCACATTCCTCACTCATACATACATGGTCTGCCCTACGAACTCGATGTCCCTTTCTCGTCTGTCTTCCTGCAGTAAGCGAGCGTGACCAAATTCATCCGGGTTCGTTCGGAGCACCATTTCCTCATCGAACAACACCTTCCGAGTAACCTTCTGCTTCGTCGAATTTATCATCATTACTTTCAAGGCTGCGCATTACACAGCACGTCAGCGATTTCTTGCGTGCTTGGTCGGGAGCGAATGCATCCACAATTCCGAGCCGGCTCGAAATCAAGACGTTTTTGGCTCAGACATATTCACTTTTAATCGTCGACCTCCATTTCGCCGAACCATACCTGGCTTGTGGCTCGCACTCTGTATCAATACGACTTCGTTATCTGGCGCTTACTGGGTTCTATCAATTATCACGCACATAATATCCTGTTTTTTCGACCACATGTCCGGTCTTTCTTGTATCAAAAGCTATCTATCATTCTGCTCGGCGTTTTTTCTTGTCTCCTTGGACGGATTGCTTGGGAATTGGCTCAGACAGGATCAGACAGATTGGATACCCTGGGTTACTATTGGACGGGCTCGCATAGGGAGCATTCGGGTGGGACTGCGCATGGTGGACAGCCATCTAGAGATTGCTGGGTCCTGGGTGCGATGGATGGCTTTGGCCATGGTTTTGGGGATATACGTGATAAGAATATTATCATATGACCTTTACAATAATATATACATTTTCATGCACTTTTTACATCTCCAATTGCGTGTTTCCTCGTGATATCTTCTCATATCTGATGTGTATTCCTCATCCTGGTAATATCTCCACCGTCCCTCCCGTAATCACAACCACCACCCTCTTTCTTCACCGAAGCATCACCGAAGAGTAGTTCAACCAACAATTTTTTCCTTGGCATATGCACTTTCTTTCCTTTTTCCACAGTTCATCGCATCGCCCCTATCAAGCCGCATCCGCAGGCAGGTCAGCTGCAAGATAAAACGCAAGAATGGTTACATCATAATATTTCTTCTGCCAAGGCATCTCTCCACAGAACCACTGTTTCTGCCAAACTGGCGCCGCCTGCGCCCTGCTCTGCTCTCCAAGATCCGGTAGTTGGAAATGATCTGGGTTGGATTCGAGGGCATTGGGGAACGCTGCTGGATGGCTTCACCTTCACGAGCATCTGGGTACTGTGGGACACCGTTCAGGAAGCTACTGCGTCCAAATGCGGACGTTGTTGTGGGAATTGTGTCTTGCCCTTTAGGGGTGTCTTTCGCAACTCTGGACAGGTTGGGCAAGCGGTGGTCTGGAGAGGGTGATCGTGAAGCACTAGGCATCGTTTAGACACCCGCCAACGTGGCGTAACTGTACACTATCTACGCACACTATCAGCTCGTACCTGTAATTGTGGGGCTGGACCATTCTGGCTCAAGCATGGAGAGGGGGGGTGAGATGGTGATGTGAAATTGTGGGTGATTAGTTTGAGAGCTTGGGACTTTTTTGACCGCTGGTGTGTTTGGGGAGGGAAAGGCGTAAGAGGGGTAGCTCGATAACACTCCAGACATGATTCTCAAAGATCGTACGGTTATAATTGGACTGTGCAATATATTCGCTTACAGCGGATGTCAAGTTCAACGCACATGCCAAATACTATCCTTCTGACACTGAAACAAAAATAGCTTCCCCGTCTTCATCTTACATGAGAGACGGGCAGCTATCGATATGGCATGTATGAGTATGATGTGTGCAGGTGGAGCAGCGGAAAGTGCGGGTAGGTATGGGGATCTATTTAGTTGAGGGTGGAGCGAAGGAGGCTTAGGGGGTACGAAGCTTGGCAGTCATGAGGGGGATCACGATTGAGGTGGATGTGGATTTCCAAGTTGGGAAGTTTACGGGGTGTCTCAACAGTCTCCTCACATCTTATCACGATTAATTCGACGTTGGTAGTTGTTTAATTCTTTGAGGGCAGAACCGGTGAAGAAACATGTTTTTTGTTTTGGAGAAGGAGTAGATCTAGATCAGGTACAGCACAGCCGAAAAAGCTTGTGGCAACACATTGAGGGTGTGCACTGTGCGGATTGTGGTTCCTTGTGCCTGTGAGATCTGACGATAGATTTGGGCGCAAGCAGGTACGGTGAGGTGTCAGATCTTACAAAGCCCTTTGCTCTTGGGTTAAAGCCTTCAACGACGCTTCTCCCTTTACTGTAGACAGGACTTGCGGTTACGAAGCATGTCAATTTGATATAAGTTATGACAGTAAGTCAGTGTATGTGATGCAGAAGCATTCCCCTATGTGTTTGGAGTTTTTGAGATCCGATTTCGTGGGAAAATATGTTTCAATAGGAAAATAGGGGAGCACGGGATGACTACTCTGGTCTTTGCTCAGGTTCATGAGATGCTAGGAGGATATCGATTCGGCCCGGAAGCGAATTCGCAAAAGGTAAGACATTCAAAGCTTTCCGATCTTCCGGGACTTGACTCAACCTGTCAACTATTGAGGCCAGTGGGAAAATGTGTCTCGGTAGAAGAGATCCGCAAGTGTTGAAGCTGGTGATGGTGCCTCGTCATGGTTCAGACTTCTGTGTTTCATAGAAATGGTAAGACAGGAAGAGACGAGGCCCTCGTTCTCCGGCTTTGACTATTCGTGAGATCTGACGATAAACCCTCGACCAAGTGCACGGTCAGATCTTACAAAGCCCTGAGTTCGTTCTAAAGTCCGTGATATTGCGTCGTAATTCTCCGAGCGATTGCAGCTCAAGTCCAACACAAGAGACCGTGCATTGAAGGACACCTTGGCCCTCTGGGTCAAAGCTCTACCTCTCGAAAAGTCAAATGCGAATGGGAGTTATGAAGCGGTAAGTTTAATGGGATTGTGATACTTCCAGGGTATTGTGGTCGTGCTAGAGCTCACGGACTTTCGGCACCCAGTTCGTAGTTCGACCATGATCCCAGATGGTTAAAGTATAAATCAGAGTTAAGTTGAAACGCCAAATATCTTGAAGTATAATATCAAAAACTCTAAGCGCCATATTGTCCGGGTTTACCTCTGGCGGTTGTTGAAGAAAATGGAATAAACCTTGATGTGATGAAGTTGATCACATTTGTGACGAGCGAATATTCGCGAGAGCCGATGTCAGAGTTTCAGTCAAGCGCTCAGCTGATCATGGGATGGATGGTCGGCTTATCGTGAAGCCCGGTCTATATGATAACGACGAACGGGTATTTTGCGATGGCGGGGTGGTATTGTGAATTGGGGCAAAGGTTGAGGCGCAGAACTCTGAGCCTTTGATGGCAAAGATGGTAACCTTGAGCTGAATTGCAGTGGAATGTTTTGATTCTCGACTGCGTTGCTTATTTCGGTGCATGCGGTGTACAGCCCTGGGAATTTCTTCTTATTCGTATCTATGAATGGGGTAGAACTCAGTGGTGGCATGCAGCTGGTGGTGGCAGGATCGAGAGTTGCAGATGGTGGAAGGGTTATTTTCCGTTGCAAGGCGGAAAGGAAGGCTGAAGCCCAAGGCTCTAAAGGAGGGACGGGACGCTCGTTCGGTGGCCAAGGCCGGCGGTGAGCTCGGGAGCTATCTTCACGATGATGTGGATGGGTGAGTCAGATGATGGGTTTTTGGTTTAGAGATGCACCATGTAATTACGAAGTATTGGTTACTGGGAGCTGTAGGGGTTAATTTACATCGAAGATCGTTGTTCCTGCGTGAAGGTGTCCAGCTGGAAGTGGCACAGCAAACACGCCGTGATCTTACCTCGACGGTATCGATAACCTTACCTTGCAAGGTGCAGAAAGCGGGTTGCTGCGGTTGTCTCGGTATACTTCACTTTCTTAGAAGTTATGGCCTTGGAAGAAAGTGGAGGTGTAACCAAATTCCTTGAACTCTTGACAGGACCCCTTGGTGATCATTCACAGTTTTCGTTAGAGGGTTTGTCATTGAGGATTGATCAGCCTTTGTCTATTTACAGGCCTGCTAACATGGCACCATGTCCACGTTTCGATGACTGAATGATCATCAGGAGGTAAGATGTTGCTCTGCAGGACTAGCAAGCAGCTACTGCACAGATGCAGCAAGATATTCGGTGAGGATTACCGATACCAAGCACCCCTTTTTCTTACCCGAGAAATCCGATTTGAAATATGCAAATAGGTTGCCGTCAATAAGGTTAGAGATATTATGAATGTCACCTGCGTTACATAGCTTGATAGACTATGCAGCTCCATTGCATAAGTAAGCTTATGTGGTGAGTCTGGTGAGATGTCAATTAATCCTCCTGCCTATGTTTGTTGTTGTGTTGCATACAAAAGAGGGGATAGCGGGATGATCAAGGGGCTGAGGGTGGGGGAGGTGAGAACGATATTCATGATGGTTGCAACCATTCCAAAACTCCAGGGGATTCCGCATTGTGCCTGAATGTCAACCACCACAGTGTCGTGGCTCTCGCGTGGTCTATAGGTTGGTTGTGCGCCCATCCTCGTTCGAGAATGGGCGTGGAAGTGGCCGAGAAGAAATGAGGTGTAGCATGATATGTCAACTATCCCGAGAGTGCTGAGGAAAACAAAGAGACGGCACCGATGGTGTGGATCGTGTGATGCGAGAAAGAGGGGGAGGCAACGGGTAGATGGATGAGTGCAGATGACAATCAATTGAAAATGCCAGTGTTGTGCTTGGTTCCATGTTGTGGCATTGTAGTGAAGCGAGTGAGGTTTGAGGGAACGTGGTAAGGCTGAGAAAGTGGGGAAAGGTGGTTCATCACGTGAATTCGTGAAATGCCAAGAGCCGAACAGAATAATGGAAACAAAGCTCAAAGTATGCCAATCTCTCATACATAACGTAACAGCAGAGTTCGCAATATTCACCACCGTGCTCCGCTCGTGAAACTTTCGGCAATTGCAACTATCCGAATTGTTCTCCGAAAACAATAGACGTTGCGGCACCACACTACATCAGCGCATTGTGTTGAAGAGATTCTCCTGAAACCATTCCTCCAGGCATACCGCGTCATGGTTCTCGAGCTTCACGTATGGGGCCCCGCGTTTTCTCTGCCCTCGATTGATCCTCATTGCCTGGCGGCGATCGCATATCTCCAACAGGCTGTCCCCAGGGGGGAATGGGAGTTGGTGGCCACAAGTGATCCTGCACTGAGTCCAACGAGTACAGCTTACCCCTACAGTTCAAGAAAGCCTTGACTAACAGGAATACCTCGCAGATGAGCTCCCAGCTTTACGAAATGGCGACATTTGGATAGGCGGCTTCCGGAATATCTTTCACTACCTGGCGCAATATTCGTCCGGGGAATGGGTGCTCGATGCTGGTTTGCCAGAACAAGAGGGTGCAGATTGCATAGCGTAAGCTTGATTCCCCTTAGAATTGTAGACAGTGACTGATACCTGGGTCATGGCAGATTCTCGTCCTTTGTAGAATCAAATGGGCAGCCATTAATTGACCTCTCCCTCTACGTCTCTTCCCATAACTATTCCGTCGTAACACGACCGCTATATAACACCATACAATCCTTTCCCTTACCATACCTCACCCCGCCCTCTATTCGCACAACAGCAAAACAAAGGACCGAGCAACTTGGGCTATCTTCTCTGGACATTGATACCGAGGAAGGTGACAATAGTCTAGAAAAGTCTATCATACCTGAAAGCTTAAGACGACCGAGAAACACCGTTTCCAGTTTGCTTGCGGCATCTCCGGAAACCAATGCACAAATTAGGCTTGATGCATTAGCTACAGACTTTTTTGAACCCTTACAGCGAATCAAGGGGGGAAAGCAATACCTAGTATCAAACTCGCACTTTTCCAGCCTAGATTGTTTAGCTCTGGGTTACTTGTCTTTGATGCTCATACCTGAACTACCACAACCATGGCTAGCGAAAACAATGCGGCAAAAATTTCCAGATCTGTGTACCTGGACTGAAGAGTTGGGGGCAAATATATTTGGGGGCCCTGTGGATGTTGGCGATGCCTTTTTGAGCCAAGTCGAGGGAGGTACTGAGTCTTCAAAATCTAAGAGCAAGAGTCCTCTGCCGTGGAAAGCACCATATAATGGAGGGGTAATCGGGGTTGGTAAGGTATTCCTATCAAGTATGGCAGACTCGATACCTATTGTAGGGCAATTGCGCAGAAATACCCGGATGCGTCAACATGGAGGCAAAACAACCGGGGATGAGATGGAAGCCTCTTCGTGGCAAGCACTCACCACCGTGGGAAGCATCGTTGCTGGTCTAGGACTTGCAGCAGGTTATATGTTCCATCAAGGCTTGATATCTTTGCCTTCGGGTGAGGAACCCGAGAAAACCAGGAATAGTACTGGGCTAGATGCCTTTGGTGACGCTGGAGCAGCACTGTCAATTTACGCAAATTCAATGGATGTGGAGGCACAGCGGCAACGAGCTATATAGTATCATTATGAGTACGGGGCTATTGTTATGGAAGTCGATGTTGGCATTAGCCCAAAGAGCACTACTGTCACAGAAACAGTTGCGTAATGCAGTTGTAAATATTGTGGAATTCCACTCTTACCAGATAATCACAGTTGATACCCTTATTTATTTTCCTATTTCTCATGTCCTCAGCCTTGGTCGCTCTAGTCACTACTTAAAGTGGCAATGTGTTGAGGTCGTGCACCTGCTTCTGTCAACAGTTCCTACCTAATCTACCCCGCGATATCTAGAGTCTAAAATCAAAAGACTTCCGTTCAGGTGCGCAGGTCCGTTTCTCCATGTAAAAGAGAATGTTAGAGGTAGAGATTTTTTTAAAAGAAGGCTACCACAAGTCTCGAAACCCCCAAAAATACTGCTCCAGTCGTTCTGCAAGCTCAGCAATTCTCCAGCTTCTGTTCAGTTCATTTCACTTGTATCCCCTCACCCATTTGTCCTTTTTGAGTTTTCTTAAACTGAAAACAAAAGGCTGGTTTGTAGATTAAGCAAAATAATATCTAGCTATGCCCAGCCATTTAACATATCACCATTTCTTGGAGAAATTTCTGTCGCCCCGTGACAGCCTGCTCCCTATCCATGACCCTCTTTCGCCGGCTACAGTCAACGCCTTCAGAATAACCATTGAATCATCGCTATTCTAGTCGTGATTTCAAGGGCTGAGCATATTCTTTTTTAATAAGTATAGCGTGGGTGATGATTGGTGGCGGTGGTGGTTAAACAAGACATGGGAGGGAGGGGGTCGAGGTAGGAGTGATCTAAAGGTAGGTGAGCAGTAGATGAAATGACTGTATGGCAACATAGATTAACGCTCTGAGGTATGAAATCGCGTCTCTACGGCTCCTAAGTCTCTACGTTCTCTTCCTTTTGAGGCTATCTCATATTTTTGCTCAATGAAATACTTCAAGATTCACTTTAAATAGATTGATGCATCTCACATCGCCGAGGCTTCTATAATTATCTTCGTAGCACGGCGCCTAACGGGTGTCTTCCACCACCGAGTGAATCTTGCACAAGCTATTGATACCACCAGCAAACAAAGCCTGTCAAGAAAGGATTTTAGCGTCGCCATTTGAACTGATAAGGAGAGGTGTTAGCTAAGAACACCTAGGGATTTGGTACGCTTAAAGACTTACTTCATATGAGCTAAAAATTTTAACGCAGCCAGATCTTATAGGTCTCTTTCTCCTTATATGCCTCTCCCCGCATAATACCATGTACATAGCACTCACCCACTAACCTCCACTCATCCCGATCCTTTCCTCTCCTTCCACAGCCTCTTAAGACAAACGGGACGCCCGCACCACTAAAACAAGTAACCACATCACCTACTTTCACAAGATTTGGTGCAATACCTACATATCCGAGCTTCGTAACTATGAAGCGCCATCCTTGGAGATTCGTTGAGAGCGCATTAATATAGTTCTGTGCTAGGATTGAATCTGAATTTGAAGATATCAGGGAGGAAGAATATTTAGCACTGGTCTCACCTTGTGGGTGTGGTTTAGAGAGGTATTGCATAAGTGCGTAGTAGGAAGAGCGCATATCGATGGCTGTTGATGCTGAGATGTCCGGCTGCGAGGCATCAGCGATCGGGACCCTCCATTTTAGTTCTTCAAGCGGAGTTCGGAGATCTCGGTGCTGGTGAGCAAAAGAGTCGATGATTGTGGACACTTCAGTGAGGTAGACATGTGTTGTACCTGCTTGCTCCATCGACGGCATGGTATTCGCAGAACAGCTCACGAAACGTACTTCGTCGACGTGATGGCCAGATACCTCGAGGATATCACTGCCAAATTGGCAATCGACTTCCTCCCTTGAATGGCCTGAAGCTCTGCAAACTACGCCCCGCTTCGATGAGTGGTAAAGTGTTCCTACAGAGGGGGTTGTCCAGTCTGGGATCCAGGAGGGGAACCGCTCCAGGTTAGACGTTGGTTTCAGGCCGGCACGATAAAGCATCTCCAGGGCCATTCCTTTGTGTATGAATGCATAAGCATACTTTCGAACTATAGCGTCAAAGGTGATATCATAGTTTGGTTCAAAAGCGGGATCATTCCCATCGGCAGCAAAGCCTAAAAGTGCAAAAAAACGATCCCGTTGCCTAGTTGCCTCCGTATATCTGAATGCTTCAAGTAGATGTGGTAGATTCCAGCGAGTCTTCCGGTTCTCCCACTCCCGATAGTCAGCTAAGGTGTTGAAATGCGATAACTTCAGTGTCAAAGAGGCGTATGAAGGCTCAGCAGCTTGTAAACTAATCTGGTCTCTGATGACCCCAACAGCTTGGAAAAGGTCATTCCACTTCACAATCCGTTTCCCGCACACGACGTAAATACTAGCGGCAGCAACGACTTCTTGAATTATCCAAACGCGCCGGAACCAGCTGCGGGAGAAGAGCGCTCGGATCGAGTGCCAGGCACGGTCTTCGGGAGGGGGAATATGTTTTGTAGCCCATGTTGAAGGTATAGGGGGAAGTTTTGCTGGCCACTCGGTCGTGTTATCAGCATTTACTTTGATTTGCATTAGTGTCTGCAGTGCAAGGTGACTCCCATGTGCCTCTTCGCCAAGATATGCGACTACTGATGTTGCCAATTGAAATACTTTTGGTAGTAACCTGATTTGGAGCGCTTTCTCCTTGTTGTCATTCTGGTTGATACAAATAGCATCGGCCCATATATTTACTGATTCTTCAGTATCTCTGAGAAGGAGAAGAGCAGAGTGCAGGGATGGCGTCAACCACAGAGTTCCATTTGGAGTCCACAGTTCTTTTCTGCTACTTGATGACCCCCATACATATGACAGAGCCCTGTATCTCTCACCAGACTTGAGAGAAGTATGAAATACAACTCCTCGAAGAGTATTACTATTCTCCCCTGGAAAGAGACAGAGTAATCGAATCTGATCTTGACGACCCAGCTTTCTGTACTTATGTTGAAGAGGAGTTACAATTGTTCTGGGGTTCGAATTTATGCTGTAAGGAGAACTGGGTCGTCGGTCTGTAGAATTTTCGGTAATAGATTTGATAATAACCTTGAAGCGATCTTGCAGATTCGAACGATCGGATATCCTAGAGCTAGATGCATGGCTTGGGGCAGTAGCTTGTTCCGGTGATACTTGCAAAGTTGCGAGTAAACAATATTCTTGGGGTAAAAGTAGCTGGTTTTGCATATACAGTTTCCACGGATCAACGTGAACAGAGTAGAGAATGTCAGATTCAACATTGGTAATTCTAAACAAGACCACGACATCTTCCGGGACATGTACCAAAGCCTCATCTAGCCTCCACTCACGCGCCTATATCTCCCTCGTTAGCCTGATCTAACGAAATCGGTCTTCATCCGCGGTGCTAAAAGATATGAGTGAGTTAAAAGACGTACTCTTTCTAGTTGTGCTATGCTCCAAACGAATGACGATGACGTGTCCCCAAACGTACATGCGACCTCAAGGTGGTATGTTGGCGGAATTTTACTCCAAGATTCCGCTGGCAAATATCCACTCCGAACAAGAAATTTAGTGAAGGCAAGGGCGCCCTCATCTTTTGTAAGTGTAAAACATGAATGGGTACGGAAGTCACCCATGAAAGGTGTATGGCCAGCACGGACTCGAAGGCTACTAGTCCACTGACTTTGGGGGTGAAACGAACTACCAAGCTGCCTTTTGAGGATCCGCGAGAGCTAAATTGTGAGTGTCAGTACGTTTTGAGACTATTGTGGCTTCAGCATACCAGAACCTCACCAAGATATAAGATGTCTTGCCTCTGCCCACTTTCATATTTGCTATTGCTTTCCATGCCATTATTAGGGGATGGGTCTTCACGCTCGTCATTTTCACTAAGCACCTCAAGAATGTTGTCAGAGATCACCGGTAGAGATGGCCTATGTGATTTTGTGTTCTCTTTTGGAGGCATGGATTCCACACTCTCAGCCTGCCCCTGCTCACATCCACCGCACCTCGAGCAGTTAACATACTTCTGCCCCTCGGATTTACCAAGACCAGAACCCGGTTTTTCATTCCCCTGAGGTTGTAATTGTGTAAAGGGATTTGGATTAGTCGGGATGTCTCCAGATCGTTCTGTGTACTTATTCACTGGCACTTCAACTATCCACGTTTGCGTCAGCAGATTGATGTATAGCATCAAGAAAATGCGGTAAACCTACCTTCTGTAATTAATTCTTCCCGCTTCAACAGTCCTTCCCGATAAAACATCTCCTGGATTCTCCTTAAGCTCGTCTCGCTCACGGCGGTCTGCAGAAGAGATCGATGAGATCCATCAGTAATGCCACAAATATCGGCCAATAGGCTGATAAGCTCAAAAGGGGGAGTATATGATGTGATTCCATCCTCAGTCAGGAATATCTGCAAAGAATCTTCATCCATGACAGAGGCGACTTGACCTTGATCTGGGCGCCCGGTGATGTTATCACTGCCACAATTTAAAACATACTCTTGGGTAATGCTAGATGCAGAAGAAATTTTGATATTCTTTAATTGCGCTTCTATCAAAGGTCGTTTGGGGTTCGATGTCGGGATAAGTCTAGAGTGTTTTAGAAAGCTAACTTTGCCGCATACCACTTTTTTTTGGAAAAATCAATTTCAAATGTGGGTTGAGGAACATAAGAAAGGTATGTTCTCAAGTATATTAGAAGGATCATGCTTACCTACTCAAATATCTCGACTTGGCTCTAAACAGGTTGGTGAGCCCTGCATGAAGCTCAATTCGACCTCTTGCGGCCGTCTTTATTTTGACCAGTTTTGACAGCCGACGCGAATTCAACTTCAGTGCTTGCAGGAGATTTCTCATGTTCTGTAATTCTGTAGTAGTGAAAGCAATTAACAGTACTTTGCCACAAAACCGTTCTTCTAGGTAATCACGATCTGCAATAAACCAATTTAGATCACAGTCTACAGATACAAGCTCGCTAAAGTCTGATCGCTTCTCCGTTTTCTTGATTGGAAATATTAGAACACTGCGAAGTGGTTTCAAAGCAGCGAAGGCCTTTTGTTGACTAAACCCCTCGAGAGTGGTGCTTATTTCGGTAAATATCCGCGTTATTGTCTCCAGCTTGTCGGATGACTTGATGTGCATCGCTTTTTTGACAAGTTCAGCAATACGTGTTTCTCCATCCTCGAGGATAATGCGGAAAAGTTGCTTGCACTTCGGATATTCAGCTTCGAGATGTGGCTTTCTGTCTACGCATTCCCCTGAAGTTGCCCACTTCCAGGATTTTCCATTCCCTCCAAACTTTGTGAAAATCAAGGGTATCTCAATGAAACGTTGCCTAGATCGACGTCAGTATTCTCTTAAACATTCCGTGATATATTAATCCATATAAGGCGTAGATAGAACTTAACAGAAGGTTCGATGGCCCTAAACTAGTATTTACGAGAGTAAACGAGTACTCATCCCTACCTGATCAGTTTCTCTTGACCACTGCATTCCGCTTGGATCTTTCGATATATGATATATATATCGTTTACTCGGTCTAAAGCAGCCTCCACCAACACCCTCATACTGTGCAAGCAGGCTAGATAATACCCTACTTTCTTTGTTACCGATACTCCTAGGTGCACTAAAGGCTGCCATCTTTGATCCTTAAAGTCATGGTTAGCCAATACTGGTAGACCAGATATGCTATCCATATCCGTATCTATAGAGACGAGAAAGGTCTGACGTAAAGGAAATTTGCCGGAGGAAAATTGAACTTCGATTTGGGAGAACCAGTTCCTGACTCCAGTTTTTGAATCGCGATATTCTGGCTCTTCATCCATCCACGGCTTCTCTTCAATCCAACGTGAATAAAACTCCCAGTGACTTATCAGTAGTTGTAAGACATCCGATATGGGGAATTTTTGTACAATGAGTCTAAAGTCATCAGAGATTTCGAAGGAATAGCCCTGTTGAGTGACGAGCCGAGGAATCCTAGATAAGTTGAACTTGTCACATAGCCAGGTAACCCAGAGTTCTCTATCATCCGGGAAAGCACTATAGTAATCATCATGGAGAAAGTCGTGCTTAGATTCGAGACATTCAAGATATTTCTCGGATGAAAATTTTCTCCCAAAAGCTTTGTCGACGTACAAGCTCGAGCCTCTGCGACACCCTCCACCTCTGGTAGCAAACCATAGCTCTGACTTCTGTATTGGGGACCACGATGCTTTGAAAAGAAACATCGCATGAGCGATAAGCAGGTCGTGGTGTATAGATACGGCCTGAAAAGTAGGACTAGCATGCATATCACAAATCATCTGGCACATGCCTGAGACCTGTAAAGGTTTCACCCCAAGATTCTTGAAAAGACTATGCCTATGATAATCCCCTTCCGCATCGGGATCTACTGATTGGACGGTTAAGAAGTCCGGGATGTTCAGGTCAATGGCTTCTCCAGAGAAGAATATTGTGTGATTCTCGGCCGGTACCCACTTTCCATTCCGCAGAGGTATGATTTTCAGGGACGCAACAATTAATTTATGCTCATCTTGCACTACCAATTTTAGAAGTGCTTTAGCAAGCTGGGAATGCCATTGCGCTGACCGGCGTCGAAAGCCTTGCTGGTCCTCATTTATGGCCACTTCGAGGTCGCGCAGGAAGTCTGCACCGGATAGCTTATGAACACCCAAAGAAAGAATCGATTCAAGCTCCAGTGGTGGATATTTGAGAGATAAGTGCTTGGATTTCGTTTGGGGGCCTAGCAGCAAAGGGGTTCCTTCATCGTCACTATATTGGCTAGGCACATAGGTGAGTTGTAGAGGTGCTCGCATGCTTCCCCTACAAGATTCTAGGATAGGCATTGTAGATAAACGGTTCTGGATTTCGATAAAAAAGTCTTTGAAGATGCCTGTAGATTGCTCACTAGGAATCATGTGAGGCCAAACATATCGCAGGGGTGTTGAGTTCAGATATTCCACAGTTTTAATGAATGCGCCCACGAATGCATTGCAGATAGCACGATTCCACGAGGATGACGCATCAATGTCCTGTCGATTTGCTGTGAGTAGGAAGTCCGACTGTAGCAGGAACTGAAAATAGTCAGTATTCGAGATAGTTGAATAATGGGTAGGTTCCCGACTTGAAGTCCGTAGTCCCTAATAGGGAGGAAGGCATAAACGTTTTGGGACTTCATTTCCGGTACCTTGGTCACTTCATAGAGTGGGAATCCGAAAGTTATCTCGGCTTCAAAGCAATTGGGTCGTTTGTTCTCGGTGGGAAGATCTTTGACATGATGCTTTCTAATAAGGTATTGAGTCGACGTGTCATCCTCAAATAGGGATACAACAAGCCCAAATGTCTGCTCCTGATCAGATCTTCTAATGCATTTCTTCCATATCTTTCCATTATCAACAATAGTCAGATTTATAGCTCGAAGCCGTCGAAGGAAGATGAGCATTTTTGGATCAAGTGTCCTAAGATCATGAAGGAGCTCTTGCTTATTGTAATTCGGTGAAAGCTCTAAATAGAATGAAGTGGCATAATCCGGTTTGACTTGCAGGGGGGAATTGGACCAAAGAGGAGTTATCATACCGAGAGGGGTTCTTTTATCGAGTTTGAAGTTGTACCCGCCGGACGAGATCCATATGACATCAGCGACCTTGAAGACAGCCTTGAAACCAATGCCCTTTTCACCTATGTAACGAGTAGAATGGTCCGACCCAGATTTAGTGCTATTACCGATAGAGCAAAGAGCCTCAACATTTCTAGCATCGAAACCAACCTCGTTACTGTCAACTCTCAGGGAATTGTTTTCGTAATGTAGGTTCAGAGTAGGCGTGGAAACGGTGTAAGTGTTGTCATCAGCGTTCTGGATAAGTTCAAGGAGGAAATGTGTGGCTTTATCGTATAATTGATCTGATAAACTACGATAATTTAGCGTTCAAAGGTTAGTATTTCACCCCCAAGTGTTGAGAATCACATTTCCAAAGCCTTTTCTAAGGTATTTTCATTTCGAGTCCGGCCCTTCCCATAGCCTTGCTCCTGCTGGATTTTCTGAATGTGAGCTCTTGGACTCGTAATTGGCACGTCATCATCCATAGTTCACAATATCCTACGGTCATAGAAGGTCTTGAGACTTATGTGAAGGCTGTGAAGTTAAAAGGGCATGATGGTAGGCTTAAGGGCACGACTATCAAGAAATGGTGGCACGAGCCACGTCATACCCATACCTGTAACTGCACTTATTGAGAAGAAAGGTATCCCGCTCATGCGATAGATTAAATTCAAAGGTCATTGGATGCCATCGTTGACCTTATGCCTGAGCATCATGCACTACTTATTGACACGGAATCCAGCAACCTTATTGCGCGGTTCCCGAAGGCGTTCTTAAGCGATTGGATATGTTTGACGTGCTGGTGAAGAGGTGCATCGAGGTCGATTCGTATGTGGGTGTACTCTTTAGCTTTAGCCATAGAATTTTCTCACCACATATGATCCTTCTTCGTTCTCATGTGTCTAAGATTCCGGGTTGTCTTGTGGATAAGTCAATGCAAGAAGTAGGGAAATGGTTCCGAAACAAAGTTGAGGGTTTTCAACTAAAGATCACACCTCCTCACCGTCCGGTTTTCCCCAAGCTCCACCACCTGGAGTATTAATCTGAATTCTCTCCCCCTCCTCCAACACAACCACCGCCTTACCCCCAAGACTAATCCTCTCCAAAACCCCCTCCCCATTCCTCATCCACACCAAATTCACCCCTTTTACACCATCCCCACCTCCTTCCATCCCATAAGGTGCAAACACCCTCCTCTCACTCAAAATACTGAATTTCAATTTCTGTCTTGCTTCAATTTCTCTGATTGTCCCATCACCACCGTTCCACTTCCCTCTTCCACCGCTACCCCTCCGGATGGCATACTGGCGTACAATAACAGCTGTGCGCTTCTCAATGATTTCCGGATCGGTGTTCTTTGTGTTTGTAGCATGAACATTGACAGCATGTGCGCCATGCCATCCCGGGCCCGCACCACTTCCTCCTCCAATCGCCTCCCCATAATTCCAGCCCTTCTTCACATCCCCAGTAACTGGATCTTTCCCTCCCATTCCCCATCCAAAACTATTGGCACACCCTTGGCTTGCAGCGCAGACGCCAAAAGCGCGAAAAATGGTATCGGTGATCCGTTGAAAGGCAATAGTAGAGCCACAAATGGCGACTGAGGAGGTGGGGTTAAGAATGCTGCCTTTGGGGACGATGATGGTAATTGGGTTGAGACAGCCTTGGTTAAGGGGGATTTCGAGGTTAATTAGACAGCGAAGGGCATAGATCACGGCGGAGTGGGTTATGGAGATGGGACAGTTCATGTTGCCAAATGCTTGAGGTCCTGTACCAGTAAAGTCGAAGACTGCAGTACCGGAACAGGCATTGATCATTATGGCTAATCTGATAGGCGTTCCATCATCGTAGTAGTCTATCGCTGTTAAAGACTTGTTGTATTTGGTGGCGGTTTCTCGGAGATAGTTCTCGATTGCGACTTGTGCATTACTTTGGATTGCTCCCATGTATTTATGAACAACCGGAAGCGTGAACTCTGAACACAACTTGTTGAGTAGCAGTATTCCTCGCTGATTAGCGGGTATTTGAGCCTTGATATCAGACAAATTGTCGTCAATACGGCGTGTCGCACTACAGCCAGGAAAATTGGCAGCGGCTTCGAATGTAGCGCGAATATCTGCTTCCAAGAATGTTCCACCACTTCCAACTTTCATTGATCGAATGTTGACGCCTTCTTCCCAAAGCTCTTTCGAGTCTGGCATCATTGATGTAATGCCTTTTCCACCAATATCGGTGTGATGTCCGCGAGAAGCAACATAGAAGACAAGTTGATCCTTGAAGAACACTGGCGTAACCACTGTGAGATCAGGTAGATGAGTTTCTCCACATTCCGGATGGTTCGTCAATAGGACGTCACCGACTTTTAGTTTGCCATTTCAGAGTTTGTGTTGATATTGTATTGCAAATTGCATGCTACCAAGATGAATTGGGATATGGGGAGCATTAGCCACGAGTGATCCATCCGGAGAGAAGATAGCACAAGAGAAGTCCAATCTTTCTTTGATGCTAGTACTAATGGATATTTTCTGGAGTGTGTTTCTCATTTGTTCAGCGATCGACATGAATCTATGACCGAAGACAGACAGTTGAATGGGGCTGATAGTATCCGTTGCAATGACTTCTGCCAGCATTCCGTCCTCAACTCTGTCAATAATAACATGATCGGAAGTCAAATGAGCGCAAAATCGAGGTTCAACAAAAATTGTTTGGGTCTTGTCGATGATAAGAGCCGGGCCCTATGCGGAATTTAGATGTAGCATGCTATGGAAAGTGGATGTCAACAAACCTCAATTATTGAGGATCTAGGAAGGACTTCCAAGTTGTAAACTGGAGTTTCAACCCACGATCCTTCTATATACACACGCTGTGTCACACTAGCAAAAGGCCTGGTACCAACTTTGCGGGCTTCTTCTAGCCCTGTAACGAGTAATGGTGACTTGGTGCCTGTGCTTGAGCCTCCAGTGGCACGAACCTTGATCGCGTCAACAATTACATCACGATTTAGCGAAAAGGCAAACTCGCGGAAGTGAGTCTCAATGAAGATTTTGGCATATTCACCGTCATTTGGCTGCCCAATGGATATGTTGGTGCCAGAGCCTTTATACCGCATACTGAGAGCTATTTCGAATCTCATTGAGGACTCGGCCACCCCTTGAGATAGTAGGTTATCCTTCAATTTGGCAGTTAGGGCTGTGATCTTCTGCTGGATATTAGGTAGGATGCTCTTTGTAAACACGGCAGCGTATGATGCAGAAGCCTCGGGTTGTAATTCAGCTAGTGATATGCCATAAGCTGAAAGGATTGATGAATACTTGTGAATTAGCACTCTCTTAATGCCAAGGTTGTTGACAATCGCTGTTGCATGCTGGCCACCGGCTCCACCAAAACTAACAAGATTATGTTTGTCAGGCACAAATCCTCGAGCTTCTGTAGCATTTCTGATAGGCCGACTCATGCTTTCGTTAGCAACCTTGAGAAATCCAAGAGCCACCTCCTCAGGAGCGAGTTGTTGTCCTGACTGAGAGTTGATTTCTAGAGTGAGTTCTTGAAATTTTTGAGCAACAATACCCCCATCTAATGGTTCATTTGCATTTAGACCAAAGATGGAAGGAAACGAACTTGACACTAGACGCCCAAGAAAAGGGTTCGCATCTGTTATCGTCAGAGGTCCCCCTTTTCGATAGCATGCAGGTCCAGGATGAGCGCCAGCACTCTCTGGGCCAACCACAAAAAGTCCGTTTCTTGCAAACAGTATTGAGCCACCTCCCGCGGCCACAGTTTGAATTGAGAGTGTTGGTGTAGCAATTGTGCGCCCCGCAATTCTTGTCTCCATCAAGTGCTCAAACTTGCCATCATACCGAGAAATATCGGTGCTAGTACCACCCATGTCGAACCCAATGATAGGAGCAGAGTCTTTTGAGCCATCATGGCAAGATTGGGCAATACCAACCACTCCACCAGCAGGGCCGCTGAGAAGCGCTTCGTTCCCAGAGAAATTTTGCGCTTGTCGAAGCCCATCATCCGAACACATGAATTCTACATTTTGCGGTAAAACCTTGAAGCCTACTGAAAATCGTCAACGTATTTTCGGATTATTGGATAGAGATATGCTTCAGAGCATACAGAAGTTGCTCTACGCAATATCTTGACATGTGGGCTGACATCGGACGAAGCAGTCACAAACTGGAATCCCTCTTCCTGTGCTAATGATAGTACCTGTTGCTCATGATCTGGGAATATGTACGAGTGCATAAAGCACACGGCAATCGAGTTATAGCCATCCTCCCTTAAATCGTGAAGAATGTTTCGAGTTTCTTGGATATTTAATTTCTGGAGAACCCTTACTATTTCTCCACTCGCGGTACGAACCAATTCTGGGTCGCCGTCTAGAGTTGAACGATCTCTCGGGAATGGATTCAGGTTATAATCCTCAATCGTGACTCTTTCGTTAAGCTCCACCACCTTCGAGAATAACACGTCAGGTTTTCGAATATTGAGATTGAATAATTCTGGTCTGGATTCATCACCGATTTCGCAAACATCTTTCATTCCTACATTGTCCTTCAGTATAATGTTCAGACCATGTTTTGGTCTCTCACCTTTTGTTGTGATTAGTGCGAAGCGCTCGCCTTTCCTTTCTAGCAATGCGTTTGTCGCCACCGTTGTACCAATTCGACATGATTCTATGCCATGGAATAAGCCTTTGCCGAGCCTCTTTGCGTGCAGGACGAACCAATCCTCGTGCCATCCAACTTCTCGTCCAGTGGTATAGGTTACCATGTGCCATTCCTTCAGCCTCATCAAGCCGTGCATCTCACGCTAACTCTTCACACCCAATATTTCACTGCAGCAAGAGACACACTCTATCACACCAACTCTCGCAAATAGTGCTTTGTTATTCTTCGCCCATCCTTGAACCAGAGAGGAGACTAAATATACAATCTTAGTTTTGGTAGTTAATATATAAATGTCACGTGAGCGTATAGTATTGGTAGGGTTCAAAGTAAACGGAGGAAATGGGAAAACCTCCATTGGTGTTGATGTTGGGTATAAATGCTAAATAAACCCCTTCCCCATGCCCAAAGCTATAGACCAGCTTCACCATGAGTGTCGACGATGGGGAAGTGTCGTGCTCCACCGTTACCTTTTAACCCCTTACCGCTTCACCACCACATATTTCACAATCTAATACCACAGCTCGGAGTTTCCAACCCCCTCTGTTTGCTTTCCCAATCCGGAGGGCGAGATTTCTTGGTGCTGTTACCTACAACCACACCTCCCAAAGCATATCGTCACCGGTATTCATAGCCCTTTACATAGGCATCATAACAATGCTAATAGCGCACCCCCAAATCTCAAGCAAGAAAAAGGCGACTTGCAAATGTATCTGTCGGTTCACTAAGTTATAGTGATTGGACTGCATTTCACGTATCACCAAGCAAATATAGAGCGAATCTTATATGTGCTGTTGTGAAGGTGTAAAGTGCGTCTGTTGGGATCTAAGCTAGAAGGTGAGGTTTAAATAGACAAAGGAAGCTACGTAAATCACGTGGTAAACCACGTGATATTATTCCAACAGTATCTCAGAGACTTAGTCTCTATATATTCTGCCATACTCAACCAAGACATCAAGGTGGCGGGAACAAGGAAATTCTTGCCGACTAAATTTCACTGTAGTTGGCTGGATTTGGGGGTACTCGGAGAGATTATATACCAAAATTTAAGCATTTTGAACTTTAAAATAGGCTTCAAAGTTTAGAAAACGTAGTTTCTACTTCATTCTGCACAACCTGATCTCTTCATTGACTTGTAGAAGTGAAGTTCAAAACAGAAAAGAATATATTTCTAATTAACATTAAACTATATCCACTTATAATAATCCACCTTATTGAGCCACTGAACAGCCCCGTGAACGCCAACCAGAACCCAAATGATCCCCGGAGACAGGATATTTTATACGAAAGAAAGTGGTCGCCTCTTATCAACCAGAAGCTACCCTTTCCATCATTAAAGAGAATTTCCCAGCTACTTTTTGACATTTCCTCCTTCTTCTTCCGCAATCCTCCAGGCCTTCGCACCTTTGTTAGCAGGTTTTGACTCAATTTGCTTTACTTGAGACGTCAGTGTAACAGAGTTCGCGCCTTTCGGTTTTGAAATAGGTGTTGGATAAGATGGAACTTTTGTGATGCTGTGGGCACTCTTTGGGTGGTGATCTGTCGCTTTGGCTGAAGTTATACGGCGTTGTGGCATGTTTCTTCCTACATGAACGGCACCAGCAGACTTTGAAGAGAGAACTGATGAAGTTGACTTGTCGGCAAGGCCGTTGAGACAGTCCATAGTTGCGGCGACCAGCGATCCATCTTTGCACATGATCGTTTCAAGGCCAGACGTGCCTGAGAGGACAGGAGGTATTATCATTGATTTGGATGGAAGGCTGACAGTGAAACTAGGTATCGATGATGCCTTTGGGGTACTTGAAGCGCGGCTAGGAAGAGGTTTGTTAGTTATATCATATATGTGCAGCTCTGAAATATAGAGAGGTTCTCCTTACGAAGAACCATTTGTAATCATATACATGACATAATCGATCGGCGAGGAACTGGTTGGCGCTGCTGGTATAGGAGAAGAGTATGAGTACCTTGTCCGTGCGGCAGAACCCGAGCCGCTATTAGACTGGCATTCTTCTTCAGATTTGACGAAGGAACCATCATCGCATATGACGGTTCTTCCTTCTGATTCAAGCTCCACTAATGGTGAGTCTGTGGGGTAAGCCCTGAAGTACCGTTTATTAGCCACAATCAAAGTTGCAAAGTGGAAGACTTACTTAATTGTTTCTGTACACGTAACCGTGACTATACTCATGAAGCTGAAAAGTGTTGCCGTTTCGGCATAATGTGTACTATGCCATGTCTCTGTTACTGTACATGTCTCTGTGACTGGAACTGGACATGATGTTGTGAGTAATGGCAATGTTGTACATAGTGTAGTATTCATTGGTCGAGGCGCGGTGCTGTTGGTGCCATTTTGCATCATGGGAAGCGTCGTGTTGAGAGGGTTTGTGGTCACAATAGGTTTTGCTAGGGTAGTGCTGTTGTGTGGGGGAACTGTTGGATCCACAGCTGTAGCGTTTGTCGCAGATGAAAGGATGTTTCGTACAGCGGAAGAAGAAGATCGTATCATGCTGCCTGAACCACTTCTACTGCTCATTTGAGGTATAGAAGTTACGCCGCCGCCAGAACTGGAGGCCGAAGAAGGATTGTTACCAAATCCACTAGAGGTCATAGCTGGTAATGAAGAGATCGAGGAGAGAGGCGATGCCGCAGATGATGATGACGATGATAGCAGAGAGCCAACAGAATTACCAAGCACGCCCACATTCGATGCTTCACTTGCTGTTGCTAATATACCCCCTACAACTGAAGTTGCAACCTCCACAACACTTCCGATAGGTGGTGAAGTTTCACCAAGTACTCCCATCACATCATGTGCGACGGCGGAGCTTGAGATGCCAGCTCCACCAAAGTTGGCCATCCCGAGATTTATTGTACCTGTAGGAGGAGATGGGAGAGACTCGCCCATGTCGTGAACGACGTCACTAGGGAGACTACCAACACCGGCGAGCATACCAGCGACACTTGAGATTGCACCGACAAAGCTATCGATTACTGAGGCTGGTGTGGATTGTCTTATTTCGAATCAGTGTGTAGACTTACTTGATTAGGACCCGAGAATGTTGCAACTTACCTTCTACGCATACTCAACGATGCAACCGTGCCATCCATCCTGGCAAGATCAATATCATCTCTTCGCTCAATGAGCACTTTGAAACCCTCCCCGATGGATATCACGGCAAGTACTGATATGCTAATCAACACAGTTATGGCAGCGATTGTCGCACTTATACGACGTGTGAAATGCATGACTGAACCAAAAAGAAACGAACGAGTGTGTGTAGTTGGAAGAAGAGCAGAAAAGGAGTGTCGGGTTCCAAAAGCGGAGGGAGATCCAAAATGGAGACCAAAATTGTGATGGTGATCACGGTTGATGTTTGTAAAGGAGAAGAAAAGAATTCTGTAGAAATAATCTGAACATAGGCTACTAGTTTCCTCACTTGTAGAAAGATCCCCATGGTACCTGCCTCGCACCCTGACCTTCACACAAGTCCAGTGCGCCTGCCTCACCATATTTTGGAGTTCACCGTGCTTACAATTAAAGTTGGAAGAAAGCTTTTAATTCAAAGACATATCTTATCTACTGAATGAAGCCTATCTCATGCAAATTTTGTGCAAAACCGTAAAAGCAAACCGCTACAGATCCCACCATCTAGTATCGCTTGCCTGCACGAAGAACATCACCAAACTCCTCCAAAGGACTTCGGATAAGCTTGGTCTCCTTCCACAAGTTGGGAGTCAAGTATCCGTATGTGTTTCCGACAGCAACGAAAGTAGCCTTCAAGGTGTTCTCGAGGGTCTTGGTGGATCCGGAAGAAGAGGTGTAGATGTCGTCGACACCGGCGAGTTGGAGAAGACGCTTGACAGCTGGAGATGCGACAAGACCGGTACCGCGAGGAGCAGGGATAAGCTGAAATAATCAGTTTTTGTAGAAATTGACACACAATGAACTGTACTTACACGAACGGAAACGGAACCGCACTTGCCGCTCTCCTTGGTTGGTAGGGAGTGAGGAAGACCCAAGTTTGTACCCCAGTATCCTCTTCGAATTGGTAGAACACTCAATTTGGCGATGATGATAGCAGCACGGATAGCAGTTGCGACTTCCTTAGATGTCTTGATACCGAGACCAACATGTCCCTCAGAATCTCCAATAACGACGATCGCCTTGAAACGGGTACGTTGACCAGCACGAGTTTGCTTCTGGACTGGCTTGATCTATTCGTAAAATGCTCGTCAGTCACAAATTCCAAAAATCATGATTCTTATTTCCTGCGCCTCGCAAATTCCACATACCTTCATAACCTCGTCCTTCAACTTTGGCAAGAAGAAGTCCACAATCTGGTATTCCTTGATAGGTAGAGAGTGCAAGTAAATCTCCTCCATTGACTTGATCTTCCCATCCTTTACAAGACGACCGAGCTTAGTAACTGGCTGCCATTCCTTCTCTTCATTCTTGTTGGCACCGCGACGAGGTCCACGTCGTCCACGTCCACGGCCTCTGTCGCCGCGATCTCCTCCACGGTCGCCACGCGACCCGAATCCTCCTCCACGAGCAGCAGCTCCGCCTCTTGGTGCGTCAGCCATATTGTATCGAATTGATCGGGTGTGAGAGGGTCAATCCGGTGAGTTGGGCGTGAGGGCGACGATGACTGCGAAATTTCGAGGTTGTGAAAATCACTAAATTCCGTTGTGTGGGCAGAATTGCATTAGCGACAAGGCTAGCTTGTTTGGGCTGGCTGCCGCAAAAGAGGGGTTGATTTTCACGTGACAAAGTATTCTGCCCCCACCGCCTTCTTGCAACTCATTCTTTCCCCCTTGGGAACGGAGGACATCGGAACAAGCAGAGCCTTTGAGGTGGGAAAGGTGGGGGAAATGGGATACAAAGTACTTTAAAATGTGGCCAGAATTCATTTAACCCATAGAGCAGGAAATGATGGGAGCCTCATGAGCCATCATATGATTGATATATTTCACAACTAAGGTATCGTATGTGTGTGTGCCAAGGGAATATCCCCCTTTTTTACAGCTCCTCAACGCCATGCGAACATGCCCCTCATCACACTGCTATTCAATGGATGGCTGTAAACTCCCTAGTCATACAAGGTGACTCCCAATAATAATTTCTCCAGGTGACACCGTGACATCTCCCAGCTTCCAAGCCAACCTAAGTTACCTAACACCGGCCTTCTTCCTCTTTCCGAGAGGTGCCCCGACCGCGAAACGCCTCACACCGTTAGCAAGAGAAATGTATGGACGGACGGCCAACACAGAGTTGATCCGTCAACGACTGAGATGCACCGTCTCCACGGTCAAACTATATCGCATCGCGTCGTACCACATAATTACTTTTCTCGTTCATAGTGACGATTATGGGAGTGTGTGTTGTGTAGTCACCACCACCACTCCTCATGAATTGCACTTTCGGGGTGTCTGTCTGCACTGCTGAGACCAAGATATCCCGACCTATGCCGTGTGCTTTATCCGTTTCGCCATCATCCATCATTTCTCAATTCCCAGGTCATTCATCCCATGCTCGTATTTCCATGACTACCAAGAAAATGTCGTATCCCTAATATCAGCGGTGCCATCCTCTCTCATTACGGCGCGTGTGAGTTGCACCGCCATCCACCGCTCCTCGGAATTTATATGCAGGTAAGTAACCATGAACCGCGCGTGTTCAGGTATTGTTTCATAATCCTCTGGTAAGCCTTCCCCCTCAATACTTGACAACCACGCGCAAAGCCGAGCAACGGTGATCGTGTCGAAGCATAATCCCTCCCGTCGTGCCTTCGACCACAATAATGCAATTGCTTGCCGCCGTATCCGCCTGTTCCGGCATTTTATCGCTGTGATGGCTAAGGGAAGCACGGTTCCCATGTCGAGAGTGAAGCGCGCTGTATTCGTGGGCTCATCGGGTTTAGTGATGAGCTGATGTGATTTCGATATGATTTCGGCAAATAGATTTGTAAATTCGTCGTAGAGCATCTCCGAGTGCTGTACACTTGATGCGAGCAAGACCGTTGCGAGGTTGTAGTAAATGCTCAGAATATTGGTCGCATCTGTCAAGACCGCACCTGATTTGACTTCTCCGGCATGGGCTGCTTGGAATGCGGCTCTCCATAGATTGAGTTGGTTAGAATAGTGTTCGTGTTGCCGGAGCCAGAAAGTCGATGCGAGAATGTCAGGGTGTTGTTGAGAATGGCCTACGGATTTGAGATAAAATTGTGCTATGCCTTGCATTAAAAAGTCCCACGATTCTTTTGCCTCCTGAACACTGCAAAATGAGTCGGCAGTGACTACGTCTTCCCATTCACATTCGGGCATCGGGAAGGGCGGTGGGACGAAAAGTCCTTGCACGTCGAGTCGTGCGAACATCCTCCCCAAATCATCAACGAGTCCATCCTGAATTTCCGATAATGAATCTTGCGATAGTCTCGAACTCTGCCCTTTTCTTGCGGTCCTCCAGTCAGCTAAAAGTCGGGATCCTCCTCTTAAATGTGTCAATGACCCATCATAACTTCCCTGCAATGCTTCAAATGTCATAAACAATACACATGATGTGAGTGACGTCCGTAAATGCCGCCGGCCGTCTGATAAAACCTGTCTCAATGCTCCGATGGCTCTACTGTATTGCCGTAGTGCATAACTGTGATGTTCATCCAGATGGCGGTGATCAATTTGTGGAAAGCCCGACAACGAAAGACGAGTAGGAAAGGATGTTACTTCTAAGGATTTCGCGAGAGCACCTAATGCTATCGTTGCGTACCGTATCGGCGCATCATGATGGCACAGCTGAAGGACCTTTTCTGTCCAGAACGTCGGGTCGAATTCCCCGGCAATCTCCCCCGCGGTTTTATCACAAAAACGTTGAAAATATCGTCGTTCTTCTTGAGTTCCTGGGATGGCTGCAGATGGAGCATAGGGCATTACTGAAACTGGTCGTGGATGAATTGCTACGGGTGTCACCGTCTTTTCCTCTGGGGCTTCGACGGTATTATAGCCACCACATTCCCTCCCCAGATTCTGACATCGTATACAGCCTGGTTTTGTCTCATCGCACTTGACTCGTCGTTGCCTACGGTTGGTTAGTCCTCCGGCAGGTTGCAAATATCAACATCTGAAAACCTCGAGCCATCACCCCGCCTATGGAAAAACAAAATAGCACATACTTGCAGGTCGAACATCCGGTCTTCGAGCGAGGGCCACTCTTCCGTAAGCCCTGACTCCTCGATGACTGCTCAGGTGAGGCTTGATTCGGGTCGGCAAACTGGTTGAAAAACTTGTAGACGTTGGGAAAGGGATGCCTCAATGACATTGTTCCTGTCGTCGAGCCCGGAGAGCGAATTCTGCTGCCACATCAAAGTCATCAAGTGCAGGTCCCTGGCGATTCGACGACGACACGGAGTGTACGGGGTGGGTTCGAGGGATGCGTTGGGTTTTGAAGCAGGAAATTCGATCTAAGCTCTAGGCCGTGTTGCATAGCCAGTGTCTCCGTTGTTCATCAGAGAGATGAGTTTCAGTGCGCCGCTGGAGAGCGTCGATTTTGCGTGGTGCCCATGACAGTGGAATGGTCAAACCATGAAGACGACTCGACTTGGCCACGCTGAAAGCGCTCGAATGCTTTAATGGCTAATCTATGTCAGTGTGATAGGGTGCATGGGGATTTAATCTGGCTAAAAGCAGATCCCCAGTAATAAGAGAATCTAGAGGGTTACCAGTAATCCGTGTCTCTACATGATGTGACGCTTCCGGAACATACCTGGCTGAGCCTGGGGTTGAGCATGGGGAGAGGCACGCTCAGTGGATCGTTCCCCTCAACTCGAGGTGCGAATCCCGGCCATTCCCCCATAGCAGCAATAGTCGGTACCAAAGTTGACAGACCAGCAGGGGATAAAAGGATGGTGGCCAGGGTAATATTTGCGTGTATTTGCGGACTCAGCCAGTCGCAGGATGTCTCTTAATTGCAAAAGTGCAGGGGTAACTCACGTGCCTCTCCGGCAATACTTTAGCACGAAGAGCAGCAGGTTGACAGTGCTGAGGGGGGACCAATTGTCGCGAATACAGGAAGAAAACCAGAGCCAAGACACCCCTAGAGGCTTCTTCACGGGCTCGCACAGGCTTCTAACAGCGCTAGTGGTCACTGACAACCTATCCAGTACAGTCCGGAGTCAAGTTTGCTGGTTGCAGCAGGCCTTGATTCCCTGAAGTTCGGATGGACTCCCCTCTCCGGATTTTCTCTCCTGAACATAGTACATTTCCCCAGCCTGACGGTGGATCCTTCGATGGGTTCTCCCGCAGCTGCTCAACCCACACTGACGCTGTAGCAACATTGAAAACACTGATCTGCTCCACGCTCTCACACGATCGTACACCTCTGAAGCTCACCGTCTCGCGCAACTCGCGGGTCTCAACGGCTGTGAGACTCGGTAACTCACCTTAAAGCGGAGTGTCTTCAGCGAGCCCAGCGCTGGCTGCCGCACTGTCGCGCGCCACCACTGTCAAAGTCCATGCCGACATCGTCTGGCCATGTCCTCCACCCGCTGTGTCTAGCTGTCAAAGCCTGGCAGAGCTACTCTTCCTGAAGTCGCTGCCGTGGCTGAGGAGCAGTGTCTGGCCAGTGCTGTCATGCGCTGGTCCACGAGCGAGGCTCGTCCCGTAACCTAATTGGCTGTCAGACGATGATTTCGGGTTAGCTCTCTATTATACATGTCTAGCGCTTAGCAGAAAACGACCACTCTCTCTAACCAGATTTTTGACAGGCCGCGTGAATCTCCAGAAAGCGTTCACGGAGAGCCATACCGAAGTCCCGGAACATCAAACACCACCACCGAATCGTATGAGTTGCTCGAACTCCTCCGTCCTGGCAGCGCGCACCCTCGTCCACCCAGCGATTTTACGCACGAATTATACCGGATGAACCTTGTGCCATTCCGGCCTCTGTCTGGCTGGCAACACTCACCGCGTCCCAGGCTATGTGTGAAAGAAACACCGTTCATTCTGGCACATTATGGCATGTTATGCGATGCGGAGGGGAAAAACATCACTCGAGGACTGGTACGGGCTCTTCACATTGGCCAATTATACAGGCGCAGGGAGGCGGGGGACGGTGATGCGGTGTGGGTGCGAGCGAGCTACCAGGTCTGCCGCCATGCCTGCATACCACCAGAAAAGGAGCTGCCGTCGAAAGAAAGTTGGTGAGAGCTGGACTCAGTGCATCTATGGTGGTCAGCGGGGCGTCTTCGATTCTTCTTCATGTTGGGGTCCACATGCACGTCGTAATCCGCTTCCTTGAGTCTTTATCCTCTCCATTCGTTCCTGCGTATTTCCATACATCTTGGCTATTGTCACGATGCTGCCCCACGTCAGCCTTACCCGAAAGGATGGTGTTCACAAGGTTACTTGTCGACTGGTCAGCAATAGAAGCTTCTAAGAAGGTAGAGAGTAACTAGGTTCGGAGTTCTGTGATGTTTCTGATGTTTCTAGACTGCATGTTTTGCATGGAGGAGTTGAAACAAAAAGCTGCGGGCTGCGCTCCAGCATCTCTGCATGAGGTTGATTCTGTTACACAGGTACAGAACACCTGTCTTGGCAACTCAACTCGGCTCGACCTCGTACGCTGAACCCCAGACCTTCCTCGGGACAGTGCCGGAATCGCAATCGCAATGCTACGAAGGAATCTGAGAATCTGACGACATGTCGGACATCTTTTGGTTTCAGGAAAGTGCCGCCCTTCAATCCCAGAGTCAAAACTCAATTGCAGCGATGTGGAAAAAGGGGTTCATCCCGTCCAAGTGCCATCTCCAGACGTATATTACTTAATGTGTACGTCCAGGCACACATGGGGTCCGAAAGTGGCAGTGTTCCAGAAGCCAATTTGATCACAGCGAATTCATTAACAAATATAGTCCATTATACGCATGGATAACTTCTGCACGCCGCTCGTTATGCCATGGCATCCTGCTCTCATCAAATCTTAACAGCAACCGCGGAATCACGGCATGGAGATTGGCTTCAAGGATAACAGTGCTTCCAAGATCCAAAAAATTCGATGCATTACCCCAACAGCTCAATCCATTGATGTTCGAGGATCTGATGAGCATGATCATCTCATCTTCCTCGGAAAGCAGCCGAACAAACACATGGCATTAGGCTTTTGATCGAGTAATTCGCATCGAAATGGCCAATCGCCATCACGTCGGGCCATTTTCCAGGTCGTTCGGTCTCACTAGCAGGACAAATGATCCTCCCGTGCTAGACCACGTCTCGGATAGACGAATTCGGCATTTGGTTACACCAGCCTCAACCAAGCATGAAATAGTGTAAGACAACGTCTGACCGCACATCTCTATCTAGATCAACACGCGTTCAAGGGGGATTTCAAGATTTTTTAAGTTTCACGAAATGGTTAGCTCGGTTTTTGGTCCAACCTGAGATGTTCACTTTAGGCCAGAATCGTCAGTAAGCTGCAGTACCTCCTGCTTTCAATACATGAACTTTACATCAGCAACTTGTTTTGAAAGTATGCCACGAGGTTTGCACATGGACCGGTGAGAAGCCTCACATCTTTGGCTTGTTTCATCCTTTGGGGTTGTCGAATTATGTTGGGCTGTGCGGTTTCATAACATCGTACTCTACACGATATCCTTCACAATTGCCATCACTGACAACTATTTCGGTTGAAAGGATTTTTGGCTTTGCAAGTTTGCAGTGGGGTGATTACTATTTCTGTTGTAATTATCTCCATCTCGGCGTTACTTTTGGGTTTCGTCACACACTGATGGCGATGGAAGAGCCGGTTGGTTGGAATCATTTGAGGCGGGCGAGGGGCGTTGATACGAAGAGTTTGTTAAGCATTCAGCCACTTCCAAATACACGTAGTCACGAGATTGTGGAAGTACTTCTGACTTAGTCACTGGTATCCTTTTCGTACTGAGATTGCTTTGGCATGTCTGCATTGATCAACTTCGAGATCACAATTTCGCAAGATGGCTCAGAACTTATTACGACGACAAGCCGTCGTATATCCTCGTTTTGCGTTGACTAAGCCACCGCCTCTCTCAAACATTCCTTCACTTGAGCATCTTACTAAAAGCGGTCGTATTGCTTATTTGTTCGCCTCTTTGCATTATTACTCCCCTCAAGCTTTTCCAATACCGCAAGGCTACCTTCCTTACTACGTCTCTATTCTTAACTTGTAAGTCTTACCTTACTTGATTCGCTCTGGTTTTCGCCATTACCTAAAGAGATGGAAAGATCCTCACAATGATTAATCAAGATTTTGCATATGATTCAAGAGTGTTCATGTCTGCCACTATTATCCTCAGAGGACACATACCAAACAACTTCACACTTTTCTTCCAAGTTAATATAAAAGAGTTCACCCCATGAGTTATCAAGAAGAATTTTTCTCATCACTTCAGATTTTGCCCAAACCTTGTTTTGTCTGGTACAATGGTACCATACAAAAGTGCAAAATCATCTGATCCCAAAATCTTCATCCCCGCTATCCCCACACCTTACCCTCCAACCACGTTTCGCGGCTCCGCCCGCACTATCTCGCATCGCCCTTCCCAAAACTACAATAGCACACCAGGAATACCATAATAGCAAAACACAAGCCCCAAAACACCCGCACAACCTGTAACGGAACTTGCATCTCAGTAGCTGCAAGGCTGAGCAGAAGAAGTAGCAGTTTCGCCGACCGGGCGTTGAGTAGAAAAGCCAAAGTGCTGACTGTGCATTTTAGGTTCTGCACGATGGCAGGTGGAGGTAAGGGAGGCTGACCAATCGCATCTCAGGTTGTTCTGAACAGAACTTGAGGAGGGTTAGTGCGTGACTAAAAGGCGGACGAGAGCATGTGACCTTGAGATGATCTATTATTTCAACATGTTTCATATTCGATTGTGAAGAGAATTGCGCTACTGGATAAAGTCGTATTGCTTCAGCCATAATCGGGAGGGGAGAGGAAGGTTTTTCCATTGACCGAATCACGGAGACCGAGCTGGGACAAACTGCCTCACATTTATGTGAGGAAGGTTTTCGCTTCAAAATATATTTAAATTGCCATGCATCGCTAAATTGCAAGTTATTGATATCTCATTGAGAGACACATATCGAGGCAAGAAGACTAGTCTCGCAATATCTGGTGTATCAAATTCCGGACTACAAACTTTCGTAAATCTTTCCTTGTGGCTGACAACTACTTTCAAATACTTCCACATAACGGTATACTTGTTTTATTATAGGAAATCGTTTAAGGAGATCTCGCAGAAAAGCAACACTAGCTTCAGTTGACAGCAATTGAGACATCCTCGTATTACAGCATTTCCATCCTTCCCCACTGATCTTCGTCTTCTACCCTCTGCGCATATTTAGCTAAAATATACTCAGCGTTCACCACTTCGGTCAACTTATGGGCTCCATCTCGTAAGGATATGATTTGACCAGAGGAACCACTGTTTGCTGTTTCCTACGTAAGTTAGCGGGTTTTTATATCTCCCTCATCGTGAATAACCTCCCGCAATCTGCCTGCATTTTATTATCCCTAATCTCATTTTCTAGGCTTCCTAAGAGCTTAGTTAGAGGTATAGCGAAAAATATGTAACCCTTGTCCACAGATTATCGACTGCCTCTTGTGCCTCTTCTGTAACAGAAGATTACTTGTCACGCATGGGTCGGGTATCTACCAAACTTCTTCTACTCCCATCGTGTGTTATGCTCACTCTCAATGCATAGTTTTACATTCTTGATTAGTGGCCTTAGGGAATTATCAGGCATAATATTAATCGGGCCTCTAGAACTGTTAATTATGTTAAAAAATTGTGTACTACTTATGACCGATTACATGGAAGTGAGGTAAAGTTTATTTTTTTTTAAGACAAATCAATTATTATACTACCTAAGATTATAACAACAAAATTTCCATTGCAACTTAGACTAACCCCTTCATTAAAGGCTCTACTACCACTTGTCACGCACCAAGGTACTTCCCCGTGAAGATATCTAGTAGGGTAAAGGTTGAACCCTGATGACTAGTGTTGAAGGTACGTACCGCCAATGACAGAAATAATAGCATTACTTCAAAATGATAGTAGTAGTATAATAATTTGCAGCTGATCTAACAGGGAGTGTATCATTAAGAGAGATGGCCACTAGTTGCGAATAATTCCCTAATTGTGCAATGATGCAATACGCTTGAGCTGTTGTCAATGGTGCACATAGCCAGATGGCACTATTCAAAAGTCAGCCAATCCAGAAGAGGAGGTGTTCAGAAAATAATTTGTCTCTGAAAAGTGTTTACAGATCAATAAC